>JAODUG010000015.1:3357639-3367639 GCA_027564795.1 Aphredoderus sayanus | reverse complement strand
ATACATCATTACTGTATTAGCAATCCGTACATGTGTAAACCTTAGTATGCCACGTCTGTGAAAAGGGTCCATTATGAACGATATAATGCATTTTACATTCTAATGGTACTCCAAAACACAAACGAAAAACAATAAACAGTTCGAGTTGCTTGCAGCAGAACACTGCACAGGAATCTAACTCCCCACATTCTGTCCCAGCCAATTACCTAGAGAGTGAAGCTATGGCTGAGAGAGCCGCCACATGTGAGGCAGAGAATGAAGGGGCTCGAAGTGGCTGCTCCTAAAAAGCCGGCCCATGCCGCTATAAAATCTACAAACAGACAGAGAGTTATTGAATAGGACACAGCCAGAGAGCGTCAATACACTCTACACCCCCCATTTGCCCTGGAGAGGAACAACACCCCACCCCCCTCCCCGCCCCATTCAGCCTGGGCTGAGTGACATATTTACAGTGAAAGAAATAATGCTCATGTATGCAGGGCTTACCAGAAATGAGAGGGCTCCAATGTGGCCAGTGGACTGAGTAATCGCCCTAATGAATTGGACAACGAAGCCCTGTTGATACAAGGAGATGCATTTAGAATTGGGTGACAAATTCAATTTATAAACATTAGGTTTTCTTAAAAAAAAAAAAAAAAAAAGGCACACATCCCGACACCTCCTAAATGCTGTGGGAGAGCAGGAGGAGGAAGGGAAGGAGGAGAGCGGGAGTGGGCCGGTGGAGCGACAAGGGGGGCCGGTTAGCGGAGTCTGTCCGCTCCCGGCTGCGGAGGCCACTGGCTCCTGGCAGGACGGCAGCCCCCGGCCAGCAGCCTCTTCTGGTAATGTATTCCGAAACCAAATTACCGTAAGCTGATCCCATCTGGATAGTGTGTGTGCAGGGCTGCTTTGGTTACCCACCACTGCCTCTGGCCGGCGATAGCATCTCCATGAAGACAGCAAAAATCTGATTAACCCAATAACACTGAAACACTTGGTCAAAGAGCAAAGAGCTTTTAACTTAAGATACACTAATGCAATTCCCTCGCCTTGTTTTCTGAAACCTAATAAGAACCAGGGGAAAAGGGACAGGACGTAATGCCGGAGATGGCCGTTTGCTGACTCTCATAGAGCAAGCTGGGAATGGAGTCAAATAAATTGAAATCTAATTCATCATTGTGTGCTAACTTCTGCCCCTCTAAAATACATTAAAAAGCTCTCGTTTCATGAAGGGAAATTGGAGATTTAGTGTATGGCCATCATCTTGGCCAGAGTTTGAGCAAAGTGGCGAGTGTTGATGGAACATTTAGAATGAGAAAGAATTTACTGTGTTTTCTAGCGAGCAGAGTTGAACTCAAACTGACAATCCACAGCACGGGCTGATTTCTGCAGTGGCGCGTACACTAACAGCCGCTGCAATACAAGACAGACAATGAGACAGACTCCTCTATGCTCTGCCTCACTGCCTGAGCCGGGAAAGATTTAGACCTAAACAACTCAACTAAACGTGAAAAACAAGTTAGGACTAATGGACTATGTGGTAATGATGACAAAAAACAATTGTGAGCAAATACTATAATGCTTGAAATGTCTATTTATTTTCTCACTTTACTAAGACATGGCCAAACTACACACAACATAAGAGCACATCAGTTCACTTTGAAAATACACCTGTCAGTGACCAAATCCCAGGCAGCGGCGATGCCCTCAGGTCAATCTACAGAGTGTACACTACAGCACTGTGCTAATTACATGGAGCACATACGTCCCCCTAGCCCTCTCAACCAAGCATCACGGCTGCACTCTAGCCCACCGTGAGGGGCTGCAAACACCGCTATTCAGCAGAGCTACTTTCTGAACAGCAAACTAAGAGTAGATTACACACGCTACTTTTTTACTAGGCCTGCGTTGACTGTAGAAAAGAAAACATGTCTGTACAATGTTTATGCTCAGTTTCATTCAATGTATTGCAGCAGATATTCATAAAAAAAAAAGAAGAAAACATAATATTTTCATACTGCATACCATGGAAACATTATAGTCATTAAAGATCAATTAAAATGCAACTGTACATCTTAGAAAAAATATGTATTACACATTGTAAATCAATTAATGTTAATTGAATTATGAATTTTGAGCATGACATTAATAATTAATTACCAGTATTTTTTGTTATTATATGATACCCAAAAATTTGTTTACATTTGTTACACTATTGACACATTGTTGTAAACATTGTCTATCATAACACTGTACTGTATTGCTAAACCTATTATGAGTAAAAGAAATACATTTTTTATTTTACATTTGAAAAACAATTTAAATACGCGTAAATATCTACGCTTAAGTTCTTCACATTTGTATGGAAAGTTTAAGATGCATGCAAATGTAAATAATAATAAAACAAATTGATGTGTAAGTAATTTGCCTACAGTAGCTGAAATAAATGACATTATATGAGTAAGATAATGTATTTACATTAATTAAAATGGGAGATAATTTAAACTGTGGCAAAAACAACAGTCATGAAAAATGAATCATTCAAAAAACAAGACCATAAAACAAATAGCAAAACTAGAATTCTTTTTTGTGGATGTAACATAATTAAAACTAAATATCATTCGCATTCAAATGTACTGTTCATTCAGAAATATTTTATAAGTAAATTGTATTTATACTAATCATCTTAAAATACAATAGCAGAAATAGTTTGCAATTTCCATATTATTGTAAAGTTATTGTTGCTCGTTTGAATTTCTTCTGTGCTGGAGAGATCACTTACATACTCCACTTTAGTGGGAAAATAAAGGAGATTATGGCTTGTACATCTAAGGATTTAGGTTAACTAGAGGCTGTTTCACTGTGTATGCAATGGCTAAATCCCAAACTAAAGACTACCTGAAAACTACACAGCATATACAGTACATTTGTTTCATTGCATTCCTTTTAATTACTATTTACACCTCATCTCACACATTTACCATAATGCACATAATATAGATTAGTAATGTCAATCTTTAGTGTACTGTATGCAGTATTTACCTCAATATTGCATACATTTTAAATAAGTTGTGCTTCATTAGCCAGAATCATCTAATTTTTGAATTGCAAAAAGTAAAATGGTCACACATTATACGTTTTAAAATACACACATATACCTCTTTTAAAATAATTACATTGATTGTAAATGCCTGTTAAAAATGAATTTACAGCTAAAGCAATTCTCTCTTAAAAAATGCTTCTCTCTTAAAAAATGCTACTTTTTTTAGTAGTGTAGTGTATTTATATTTGTGTTTCAGATGTGATATATTGAAATAAACAACCCATGTCACACAATAGATCTGTTTGGCAAAACAAACATTAGTTGCAACAATTTATTATCTTTATTATCAATGAACCGCGATATGCAAATTAATAGAACAGGTTATGTTAAGCAAACCCAGACTGCTCAACACCCAGGGGCTGGGGACAAAACAGCCCAGCCTGACATGCTGCTGACTGGGACGGAGCTCACCGGGGTTACAGGGTGCCTTCATTTGTCTTTCTCTGAGTACAAATATTGCATAGTGTAATTCATCCTCTCCAATTCCACGGATTCAGTTTAATCTCATCTCCTTAAAATAATATTCTCATTCTCCCAGGGCGGCCCGATCCGGGAACAAAGCCATCACCAAACAACCTCCTAACCCGACAGGACAGGTCCCCGAAATTCTTTGAGAAAACACACACACACACACACACACTCACACACACACACAATGTAATCGGGGAAGCTTAATCAATTGGCCATGCTCTGGATGAAATCTATGAAGACTGCCACACATAATCCTATGGATGAATCTGTTCTGTCTAAAGCTCTCTCTCTCACACACACACACACACAGACACACACGTACCGCTGCACCTGCCCTGTTGCTTTACGCTGGCAGCACACTGTCCTACAGAACTTAAAAGCCCTTAGTGCCTCAATGGACGGAATCAGAATACACACACGTGCGTGAGCGGAAGTGTGTAAGTGATGCCGGTCAAAGCAGTGTGCATTGTTTCTAAAGTGGTAAAAAAGTTCAGTCCCTATATGGGCATGTGTACAAACATGAAAGCAAGTGCAGGCAGGACTAAAAGCACAGAAGTGGACAACAGTAAACGACAGACAACAGAGAGCAAAGAAAGAAAAACACACACACCACAGAACAGGGTTAAAAGAAAACTAAAGTAAGAAGTGCACCTACTGGTTATGATAGCTGAGAGGGTCTGGTAGACAAAGTTCTGAAATGTCCATCAGTCCAGTTTTAGCATCCCAGGAATGAGAGGAATAAGAAAGAGGAAACAACTGAGATGCCGCTTCTCGCCCCCAAATGACAGCACAGCACCCTTCAGAGACGCCAGTGCCTGTACAGCCCCCTCGCCGGCACCGCTGCCCCCAGCCTGCACAGGTATGTTGTTGGACTCTGCTGGTGCGAGCGAGCGCGTGTGTGAGTGGGCATGTGTGTGTACGTGTGTCTGTGGACGCGAGTGTACACGCGAGAGAGAGAGAGAGAAATGAGAGACAGAACTGGTGTCTGAGCGCGCGCGAGTAGTGTGTTTGTAAGTGAATGCATGCGCGCGTGTGTGTGTTAGAGAGAGAGGGATAGAGAGAGAGAGAGAGTGTAAGGGGGAGAGAGAGGGAGGGACGAGAGACCAAGGGGGGTGGGTGGGGTGAGAGAGACGCACAGGCAGCAGTGGATGGAGCGCTAAGATGGAGAGAGCACGAGAGCGCGAGCGGGAGGAATGACTCTTTCCATGGGCAGGATAGGGCTCTTTAAGACTCAAGGGCTTGATGAATATGGAACAGCTGCTGTTGGCTGGCTCTGAGGGGCAGGACTTAAAGCGACAGGGGCCGACGCAGCACAGGGGGAGGAGGGATTCCAACGCTCGCCCGCTCAATCTCACACTCCTCTACAGACACACACACACACACACCAATTGCATGAACAATGTGTTTTCTATCTGCATACACAAAGTTTGAAGAAAGCATAATTACTAAAGAAAATTAAAAAGACGGAATGCCAAACTACAATTTCAAATGCAATACAATGCCAATGTAAATTAAGATACTGTACTGTACTGTATACACTGTAGGCTTAGAAAATAGTTGCGCGCTTTTGTAAAATAATACAAAATATGTCAAATAATGTTGATGTTTTGTGGGAAATTAATTAGAATAAGAATTGAATCTTACTCCATAAATGCATAGTTTGAATTTAACATGCAGAACATACATTTATTGTATTTTTTTATTTAATGTTTGTTAAGTAATGTTTGTGTAATTTGGCATATTTGACAAGACCACTAGAAAAGCAAAACAGCAATTGTACAGTCTCGGATACATACAGTAAGATGATACAGTTTCACTAAATAATTGTTCTTCAAATATACGCACATCTGACACCACTGCAAGGCACACTAAAGAAGCACCTCAACAACAACAATTATCTGCTTCAAAACCATGGAGGATAGTCTTTGTTTGTACCGAGCTATGTCTCTAGCTCCACTTGCCAGCGTTACTGTACATATGAGAGACCAATGTGAACCCCTCACCACCTGTGAGAGAGGTTCTCAAGCCATAACTCAAATCCTGGAAGCCCACCAGTTTGTAAAGTGGCAGAAAATCCAGCCCGTCTTCTCTAACCCCTGGCTTTAAAACGGTCTGTGCTTCAATGTTGATCAAGCTCAGTAAGAATGCAGAGAATGCAGATACCATTTCATGGTCAGTCGGGTCTCTGTGTTACTGTATCCGCATATTATAAGAACAGAGCTTACCATGGCATCCTATTGGAGCAAAACGCCGTTCGACACCGGGTGACACTTGGTTGAATAAAAGAGAGCAGCTCGCCCACTTCACATAAAACTCTTCTTCAGAAAGACAAGCAACGCGTGGCCTGTCTGATTTCTTCAGCTCAAAGTAGCTCTACCGTTCTATCAGAGGTTTCCTAAAGGTGAGGAGCAACGCTACAATGCTCTCCAGTATGCTCATCTAAACAGAAGCTGTAAGTCTGGTTGCGACACAGGAATGCCCCATCACTGCATGTAATGGACCTACCCCCTAGGGAGGAATCCAGTTCCATTCATAGGCTTGCATTTCCATAATCAATGCAAAAACATCACGCAGTCCCTATTGATCATCACAGGCCTATTGATGTTCAGGAATGGCCCTTTGCATAAGTACAGATCATAAAGGCATCTGCTCTCTTTCCATGGCAAAAACAAATGATGGAAGTACAATTAAGATACATACAAAATCAAACCCCTGACAAGACAATAAAGACAACATCACAGATAAATAATAGCAACCAGATAAGATAGGTTTTTTATACTTCCGTGTAAAAAGCTTTTTTTTAACAAGCATATGTACTGTAAATATACACTATCACATGTTATGGCATTACTTCTGGATTGCATAAAAAGTTTGAGCAAATACATTTTATAACTGTATAATTGGCATATGAATAAAAGTTATATTTACTCTGTTGCATAAATGAAAAGAGTTTCATATTTTCTTTAATATGACAGATATCTACAGTATAAGAAAATGTTTGTTAAACGCCAACAAATTATTTGTATACCTCACCTTGTATACCTCACCTGCCTCATACAATAATTCTAATAATTAGTGAGTTAATATTTGTAAATAGATGAATTACCATTGTTTATGTCAGATTCCAGGTTTCCCCATTCCCATGAAATATGTATCATTATCCTATCATCTAACCTGCTTGCTTGTTATTCATGTCGATAACTACCTCCGTGGATGCCAGTCACATTCCTACATGTTCCCCATTGTGCTCTTGGTGCTTCAGACTGCTACACCACAGAGTTTTGTCATGTAGGCTGAGCTATGCGTCGCGTAGCGCTCCTTATCACAGCCTCTTATCAGCTGCGTTATGAAAAACTCACTGCTTGTGACAGCTGATTTGACAGCAAGACATCTGATAAAAAAGGAAGGATAGTCCTGCTCCAGGAAAACACTTGATCACTTGTGGTCAAGTGACATTGTTGAAGAGGTAGCGCTGTATGCAGATACAAAATATTAACCTTATGTTGTCATGCAGGGTCAAACACATTTTAATTGAATGCATTGAGTAAAATGTATCTTGATAGTGGTGTGTGTCAATATTAAAATGCTAACATTGTGTGTGTGTGTGTGTGTGTGTGTGTGTGTGTGTCTAAAAATGAATACTTTGTTTGTGTGGCATGTGCATGTGTGTGTGTGTGTGTGTGTGTGTGTGTGTGTGTGTGTGCGCAAACGTGTGGGTGGCCAGAAAGAAGAAGAGAGCCCATCATCGGAAACACCCAGAAAAAAGTTGCATTAGCTGCAAAGTGTTCAACATTACTGATTGAAAGATGTCTTTTATTTCTGTCATTCCAGTTTTTCCCAAAACATTGCTAATTTCAGAATCACACATTAACTGTACAGTAGCCTAATGTAGATGCAGTAAAATACATTATTTGATATTTTATAGAATGGTTAAAGGCCTACAGTATAATCTACATATTTGTATTTTTAAATGTAAGAAAGTCCCTGACACAATACTGTAGCCTACAACAAGGTGTCGTTACTTACACACCTGTTTCTTTTTTTTTTTAAGAGGCCCTTGTGTCACTGTCAATTCAGCAATAGGCCTATTAATAAAAAGCAATATTCAAAGCAGCCAGAATATTACCATATTTCTAAATAAATTTAAATATGCATTTTATGCAAAAGTTCATAGATAGCTTAGCTAAAGGCCCTACTGTATGTGTAGTTTTAGGCTACAATACATTTTTTAGATATCCTACTTCAGACACTGCCAATAGTCATATGGATGCACAAACTGTATGTAAGTCAACATATTACACAATTTTGGGACAAGATACTGTAAGCTTAATATGTGTATGATTTTTAGGTTCTTCAAAGAAAACTTTTGCTCAATATTTAATTCAAAAACGTGGATGAAAGAATCAACATAAACACTATAAAGCACAAATAATTATGTGTGAGTGGTATGAGCTTAAGGTCAAGAGGAATAATGTACCTTACACAGACAGGTCATATCAAGTCCCCCAGGTGCAGTCCTCAAGTTGTTGTGGTAGCCTACAGTAGCAGTGTGCTTCAGAACGTGCCGTTTACTGACAAACGGCAGCGCTGCTGCTTGCTATCAACTCCTCCTCCGGAGCGTGCCCTCGCATCCCCTGCGGCTACACCAAATAGCTCCACCGTGGGGAACGACAAGGTGCCTATATGCAGCTGTTTGGAGCTATCCGCTGACCTTTTCTGCAGCTCTCGCTGGAAAAAAGAAAAGTCGGGGATAATTCAGATTAGGCTACTACCACTGAACATTGTCTCCCCCTCTCTTTCTCTCTCTCTTTTCCTCCTCCTCCTCCCCCTCTCTCTCGCTGATCATTATCCGCTACGTGGCCAGGTTAGTGTAAATCTTCACCCAACAAAACAGCGGTGACAGTTGACACGCGGTGCAAATCTTGAATACCACGGTAGTGCTGGAAAAGGTCGGTTGGATTCCGCTGCTGAATAAATAACAAGACAATAGTAGCGTCGCGTCTGTTGCACAGATCAGAGTCGCGGGCGGTAGCCTATCAAATAGCAGAGGTTAAATGTCTGTGACTGATTATTACAAAGCTCGTCAATTTGTAAATAATAACAAAAAATAGCTTATCTCAGTGTCTTCCAAACCTACAAACCAATAAACAGCAAAACCAATTAAAGTGTTAATAAAAGTTTTTCTTAATACTGTCAACATCATGTAGCCTATATGTTACATAGAAACACATGGTTTTATTTTCAAATAAACAACCCATCATTTGTTCAAAAGCATAAAATCACAATAGTAGCCAACTCTAACATCTCCACTAGAGGGAGGGCTATCTCACAACAGGCTGAGGAAATGTTATTTATTTATTTTCTGTTTGCATTAGGCTACTGTAATTCATAAACTGAATGAATGACGATTATGACAGCGCCAACAGCCAGTCACACAATGGAGACTGTGGTCTGAATTTACTTGAGAGTATAAAAACTATCCATTACAAATGTGTAATTATTGTTTAATAGATTAATTCATGCTGAAAGATATAAATGGGTCTCAGACTATTGATGTAATCATTTCACTGAGGAAATTAAGTGACATTAAAAGACTGATACTGTCGCCATGAAACTATCATTGATTCTTCTTGAATGCAATTAACTGTATGTGAAAACGGGTACTGCACACTAAACTGCACAAGGATCACTTCATTTGTGAGAGATATAAAGACCAGATTATCCCATCAAAGAGAAAATCTATAAATGTAATGGCACAGTGCTCCCGCACAGTGGAATGACCACTAGTCCTGTTCAGTTCCCTCCGTTAAGAGTATTAACTACTAGTCAGCACACACAAATAGAGGATTATCCTCAGGGTGAATTAACGGAGAGTAATGCTAAATTTAAGAATTCACGTTTTTTTATTGCCGTAATAACTCCTTCCAGGAATTAGAAATAGAGTTTTAATAGCCTGTGATGTCATCAATAGAGCCTGTAGCCATTGTCAAGAAATAGAATATAGACTAAAATAGCCTTGATTCAAGTTTTCTTTCAATAATATTTTTTACATATCCAGGGGACAGAATATTCTCTTTGCAGGTGTTCCTCAAATACATTATTAATACACACCACATACAAATATTAAAATTGGGCTACATTTTGCTTTGTTATTGGTATCTTAAAAGAGAAACTTTAACATTACAACCTGCTCCACGTTGTTGCTGCATTAATCCTACATGTGTGTGTTGGCTTTCCATAGTATAGTGCAACCAGTGGGGGGGAACTGGACATAGCAGGCATACACAGTTGTTGTTGTTCCACAAAGCTCCCTAACCCAGTTATGATGTAGATAATCTAGTGAAAAATAATTCAGTAAATATGGAGCAGGATGAGACAGAGAGAGAGAGAGAGAGAGAGAGAGAGAGAGAGAGAGAGAGAGAGAGAGAGAGAGAGAGAGAGAGAGAG
>JAODUG010000015.1:3311843-3326333 GCA_027564795.1 Aphredoderus sayanus | reverse complement strand
ATATATATATATACACACATATATATATATATATATATATACACAAATATATATATATATATATATATACGCAACATAAATTAATTTATTGTATTCTAAATCAAATCACTTAATCGATTATATATGTAGCCTAATTACATACCACATCATTAATTGCGTACAGATTTTTACTACAATGTAGTAATTACAGCATAAGTGGTTACATGACACAATTCATTTGAACAAGGCAAATATACAGTATAAATTCTTTTAGCTGCCAAAAATTAAGGAATATAATGTGTTAATCTTTACATCATAAGAAGGGCACGGCAATAATTATTTTATGAGAGATCACACAAGGCTGGTTTGCAATGGGCAGAAAGCCCAGATCAAACTAGATCACTGCTATTTGATAACATCCAGAAGTTACCGGAGACAATCTCTTGCTTGTGTACCCACCGTCACCTACCTACATCAGACCACACGACAAGAAAGCGACCCAATAAGTGTACTCTCCAGTGACCTGTGACCCACCGGCTGGAGGGGGGGGGGCAGTCCTGCATGAATAGAGAGCAGGTTCAAACAGAGTTTATGACTACATTATCTCTTCCTTTCCCCATCTCCTCTCTACCCATCAGTGGACACTGGAACCCCTCCCCCCGACCACACCACACCCCGTGCTGGATGCGACAGGCCAGGCATCACTCATTCACTCGCCTCCTAGGTGCCTTTGTCAGGTGATTGCTGGCGGAAAAAGGAAAACAGATCAATACATCTCCCATGGGCCTGACAGGTAATCTTTACCTGGGATGAAATATGAGCGGTGCCGGCCCGCTGGATTCCTTAACTGTAACAGGGCAATTGACTGGCGGCACGGAAACCATTCTGCCACTTCCTGGCCATTGGAAATTCATTCTCAAAGAGGGTTGGAGGGGGAGGGGGGCACACATGTGGTCTGTCTGGCTAACTAACATGACACCATGGCGACTGCTAATTACCGCCAAGGCAGGTGAGGCCTTTCCGCTCGCTGCTGCCGAAACGTGAGCCCAACTGGTCCAACTGTCCAGTTGCTGTCAATGCCCTGGCACCGAAACACACCGCCTGACAGACTACAGCGAGATGCTCTCCTGAAAACACTACCCAGTCAATACTCGTCAAGCAGCAGAGGATCCATCTGGAAACGGCCTACAATTCATTTATCAAAGCCTCTATTTCTGTACTAATTACGGCCATCAATCTGTCAGGACTAGGTTCCCCTTGTACGGTGCTAGCTAGTAGAGGCCCCTGTAGTGAATGGCTCGGTGAGGTCCCTGTGGTCCGTCACAGCGGGCAGCCCTAACCAGGGGGTGTGGTGGGTCGGCCAATGCTGGAACACGATGACTGATTCCCTGTAGCAAAATGTCTTGTGGAGAGGCATCCATTTAGAGCAGTGTGCACACACAGCATTTATAAATGTCAGCCCGCGCCAACATGCTCACATAAAGCCTTCTCTCTAGGATGACTGCCGAACCATAACTCATGGTCATTTACAAATCGGGCACTCCTTAACGTGAATCTTATCTGTTATATATGGCTTTCAACTGTCTAAAAAGACATGCAATAAATAGTGACAGTCGTCATTTGACAAAAAGGTATCACAGATACAGCACAGGTAGACCCGAATGTACACACGTGACTTGACTGCTACGTATGGCATGCATAAATGCATGAGGCTGTCCGCTCTATAACTGATACAAAGAGTCCCCGCAATGCAAAAGGTAATTGTGATCTCCCACATCTGATCTACAGTTGTTCTGTTGTTGCATTTACTGCTGAGGAGTGGGCCTAATGTATACCACAAGGTGAGGGTAACCGTGTGAATCTAAAGACCGCCAACAACCTCCCTCTGCTTGCCGTCATTCGCTGTGGACTGCTCGGCCGCTGAAAAACAACTAATCCACCAAGGCCGTTCAAAGAGCTGTGTGAACTTAGAATACGTCGGTGGAAATTTGAATATAGAAGGTAAACCGGAGAGAACAGAGGCAGCCCCTCGGAGGACCGCCACCGCGCTCTCCCTGTGTTGTGCTAATGAGTGCCTTTGTAGCGGGTGTAGCTTTTCAAATCCATGCTAATAGGAGGCCTGTACTTTGTGTGGCTCTCCACTGGCGGCCGCCTCTGTGAACCCGTGCATCAGCATGTGGCGGTGGCATTCTGATGCGCCGCCATCCCGTGTGCAGCGACGCAGACCCGTCGGGCCGACGCTGGCAGACGCAGAGTAGCGGGGGACCCCCTTCACCAACACCCCCCCCACCCCCCTTCCCAAGCTACTCAGTTCCTGACCGTCATTCCAGTGTCCCCACCAGTAATTTCTTTTTTAAATTAAAAACCGGCGGGCTACTAAAGAGGACATAATTGTAATGGCTGTGTGAGCAGGGGGACACATGGAGACAGAAAAAGCAGCCTGGCTGGGTGTCGACTTGAGAGAAAAGATGGCTCTTACAGCAGCCTTCCTTGCTTGAGGACATAGCCGGCATGAGCGGCTCCTAACCTTGATTGCATTAACATTTCCATATCCTTTAATAAAATAAATATACAAAAATATATAAAAAGGTAGATGTAGTGGTAGAACACTGATTTGGAGAGTGATGACATGTCCCACATCGAGCTGGGCATGTGTATATTGATTTAGGCTAGCCTAGCACTCCTGAAGGATTCTCACGGCTCCTTTACTGGTCCACAGGGTGGTCTTCGGGGTTAAATAAACTCTGGTGCTGGACGGTGTCAGAGTGGGAAGCAGCAAATGGCTGAAGACTTGTGAATCGTGAGGCTCCTCGGGTTGCAGTAGCCTCTGATGTTGAGGAATTGCCGGCTCCCCAAGTCGCTTCTCCCAGCCCCTCCGTATAGGAGAATGTGCTAGCTGCAGAAGAAAAGCAGAACGTACGTCATATTCTAGTCTTGAAAACAGTACTTTTCACCCGATTGTGTAGGTGGAGCATCATTAACGAAACTGAACTTTAGCACCTAGCTCAAAGTTCTTCTGGCTACAGTATATTGAAATAAACCTTAGCAATCCTGTAACGGGCCAAGTATTAATAAGGTTTTTATTCAAGTGAGCCCAATCCAATTTGGGCTGCTATGACTTGTGGACATGGTTATTAACAGGCCAATCTGTGCTAGCTTAACCTCCCACCTCCAAATACACTGTGCAATGCTGTGTGTGACACTCCATACATCACATTTTCACAAAATCGCTTCCTTTGTAAAGAAAAACAAAAAGAAAATTGTGCCGGTTTTAAAATCTTTCCATCTCGGGGAAGTCTGGGAAATATCTAAAATAAAACCCTAGGCCAATTTTCACAGAAGCTAGGGGAACTCCAAAACAATTGCACTCATGTTTTCTGCTTCCCTACTTCATGTCGGTAAATAAATCTCCCCTCACCCACCCCCAAAGTTGGCGGTCACATGAGACATTTACTGGGCGGTCTCTGAAACAGGGGAACAAGGAACCAGAAGTGACATTGTGGCTCTGGCCTGTCTCAAAGGATTAGGCATTACAGCATTCACTGGCATGTGCTTTTGCTAGTTTCCATTATATCTGCTTGTGCCTCTTTCCGGATGACTTCTTCCCCGAACTGATCCGGTGGGTGAGATAATTGATTAATATTTCTTGAGGGAATGATGGCTAACCGTTGCTGAGGTTCAGCCCAAACACTGGAAGTTAAGAAGGGTTTTTTGTATTTTACAAACATGAATGACTACCTGGTCATACTCACTGTGTGTGCACTTTGCCCTCAATACTAATTCCTGTCCTAATGGTGTATGCATGAATGCACCTTGTGTATGCAACTATGCCGTGATCAATATTGTAGAGTTCCGTTGACTCAGTGTGGAAAATAAATATTAAAACAGGACAAATGCACAAATGTGAACTGCAGTAGGCTCTAGATACATACACACACACACACATAATAATAACAATATACATATTTGATGTGGCCTGAACAGCTATGTTCAATTGGTTTAACATCAAGGTCAATGACTACTTTAAAACGCAAAGATTTTATGTCAATGGGAGAGAATTACAGTACAATGCTGTGATGGAGGGGAGGTGATAATGAGTGGCTGGATGGAACCATTTCACCATCTTAATAAGCTCTCATGTGATGCTCTCTAAAAACAATCATTACAGGCCTTCCTGGAGCACCCCCCTCCCCCTGTTTATTAATCAGCTAATTACACATTGACAGTAATGGGCCTGCTGATTCCCACACTTAAACGAACACGCTTGAATAGCTCTTTAATGATTGGCCTTTGTATGTCCCTCACTCTGCCATTCTCTCTCACTCACTCGCTCAGATGCACACGCCATTTATTTCACAACTGAAAAATGTAGGACATTCAAATCAAACCCCTTGTGAGAGGGTTGAAACGCACGGTAGTCAAGATTACTGCACATTACCACGTTGAGCTGTTACTACTGTTAAAAACAGCTGAATAAAACTGTCAGTAACAGTAAAGAAAATGTAGTTATCTCAGGTCGTATATAAACAGTGTTCTGGAGGGCTACTTTAAAACAAGGCAGCAGATCTGTGCTAGCCAAGTAAAACCAAGGGCGTCGCAGCTACTATTATGGGCTGTTAAAGCCCAGCCTCCAGTAGGGTTTGGCGGCGGCGGCAGGCGCAGGTACAGGCGGACTGGGTGGGGTTCCTGAAGGACGCGAGAGGGGGGTGGAGAGCGCGGGCGAAATAGTGCGGCGGGCTGCATTCCTGTCAGCAGAAGTGATGGCTGAGCGCTGCCGTTATTTGTCATGTGCTGCCACGCGGCCCTCACGCCAGCCTGGGCATTAATGAGAGGGGGGCCGGACCGCCGGGCAGGAACACGCACCCCCCCCTCCACCCACCACGCCAGGTGATCTGTCACCCAGCCGAGACGCGTGGAGACCGGGAGGAGGGCAGGGTGGGCATCCAGACACTGTTGCAGGCCAACATAGGCAACATGACGACAACATCAACACAAACACAACCCAATACAAATTACTAACTACAGCTATAGGCCTTCTAGAATGTGCCATGTGGAACACGGAAGAGTTTATTACAGCTCTTCCTTCACAGATGAAGATGAAGGCCATTGTAGGAGACAGGGGAGTAGCAAAACTGCAATAATTAATATGTTGGCTTGTGAGAGGAGCCAAGACTATTAAAATCCATCAGGATCTCAACACACACACAGATTCACCTCTGCCTTTGAGGACTATTCTGCCAAATCATGGTGTGTAATAATGTGGTGGTGATTTTAGTTCTTAATCATCGTGCTGCATTAAACTAATACACTAATATACTACTGCAAAAAAAAAGAAGGGAGACCAGATTCCTTTGCAGCCTATGTACTGATAAATCCCAATTAACTTGAGCCGCACATCATAAAAGGATGTGCTGTGACATTATCATCAGAATACAATACAATGCAATATCAAATGAATATACCCATTTTGGACAACTTAACAATAGCTCACCAAGATGTGTGCTATTGTTCTCTACTAGTAAGCGCTGTCTGTTTCTATTGCTGGATTGATAAAGGTGGAAAGCAGAAAATGGACAATTTAAGGTTGAGAAGTCGAGTGGTCATCTAATCCCAAACAGATACCTGGCTTGATAAGCCATTGTTTTTTTTTTGTTCACAGCCAGTTTCAACACTGCGCAGGAAGTGCTAAAAGGGTAAAGAAAGAAGCCAAAGCAACAGCTGGGTACCGCTCCAACAATTCCCCATGGAGCGCAGGGAGACACCTCTGGCCAGAGACCATTTTCACTCCTGATTACAGAGTCTCAAATCAAACACTAACACATACTCCCTTCCTCTGCCCCAGGCTGTCTGGGTCCAGGGCTGGGGCTATTGGTGTATGCAGAAAATAAGACATCTCTATGCAAACCAGGCCCTTGTAGGTTATCATTAGCTTCACATAGATTTTATAGGTTTTATTTATTTCTTGTTAAGGCTATGTTATGGCTGCAATACCTAACCCATATCTGCTTCACTGACCCTGGCCTCCACCCCTATCACAGGGTGAAAGAAATGGGATTTATAGTCCAATGTAATTATTTAGTATGGAAAGTATTGTTGCTGCTCTGTTTTGCTGTTTGATTGTTTGGCCACATTCCTTGTACATGCAAATGTTTTGCAAAATAACACAATTATAACAACAAACAACAACAAAAAAATCACTTGGATAATGAATATAAGAAAATGGTTATATTTGTCACCGCTGGAGGAAATGGCACAGGCCTAAATCTTTATACATGGACTATAAAAGCTTGTCAGAGTAAATACTTGTCTCCTGGCAGTGGAGAGATTACTGAGGAGAGGCACGCTGCAGCCGGCCAACTAAAGTCAAGATTTATACAGAGCAGTTGCAGCTGTGGAAGCTGACATTGGTCAACACGGGATGCATGATAAATCATGGTGGACAGGAGGGCACCAGAATCACAATATGGGAAAACACATGCTGAACAGCGCCTTTGTGGCACGGGTTAAAGGGACTTGCTTCCTTACGGAAATACTTTCTGGAAAATAGTCATTGATTCTTACATCGGCAAATATCTCTACTTAACTACAACATGTAAATTAATATGATAAATAATAAATATAAGAATTATTTATATGTTGTATCGGTTTATCTTGAAAAAGTATAAGATCGTATTTTTAAAAGATGAATGAATCCCACTACCTTCCTTTTTTTAAAGAATAGACTGCCACCCCACCCTAAGGTTGAGGGATACCCCATCCCCGGTATGTTTAATATGAGGGGTGTTTAAGGGTTAGGAGGTGAATCTTTTCTTTAGTTTTATGGGAAGTAGTTCAGCGGCAGGGGGGTGAAGGACAGAGCTAGTGGCCGCTCCATCACTCAGTGCAATAAATGGATGCAATCTGTATCCCAGCAGAGCATTGGCTGTTTTGAAAATTCCACCTCTTTTATCCAAATGAATGATGGGGCCCTAGTACAGTGGCCCCGTGCGCCAATATTAATATACATCAGAGGCTCGCACCCCTCACTAAATCAGGGATCCACCCGCATTTGTTATTCAAATGACAAACAGCGGGTGGAGGCGCGCAGAGCCGCTTTAGCGGAGGAAGGTGGACGAACCAATTCAGATTTTAATCCTGCAAAGACACAAGGCCCCCCGAGCCATCAGTCTAATGAAAAAGGGCAGCTGTCCCAGACAGATGAGGTGCCTGCTAGCTCCGCCGCCAATAGGATCCTCTCCCCATTCATGCTGCGCTGCTACTGGTGGACACGTGGAGAGGGCAGCTGACCGTACAAAGTGGCTGCTGTTGACAACGTCGCACTCTGGGACCTGTTGCTACACCTCCCAGCAGAACGTGCATACATGTTGGAAACGCATGAAGAATCAAACACACACACAGACAGTGTGTGGGGGATACATTTTAAAAAGATTTTCTTTTTCTTTTTTCTATGAGCCTGTCATGGGGGTTCATCTGTCTTAGTCATCAGTGGTGGGGTGTGTGTGTTTTGTGTGTGGGGGTGATGGGCGCAGGGGGCAGTAGTTACCCGGTGCAGTGGTCTTCCTCCTCCTCTTGACGTCTGCTGTGCACAACATCCCCAGGTGGACGTTAGTCGGCCTGTTGGGACACAACCAGACAACACACACTGTCACAATGAGGAAGGCAAAGCTTCCATACATGGTACGGGCATTTATAAATGGAAGAAAAACTTTCATCTACAAAATCATACAAAAAGAACACATACAGAGTACATGTACCACTCACAGTATTAAATACAAAAGGTGTAACATTGGTTTATATTTATTGAATACTTACATTTAAATAACTGACTACTGAGATGTAAAGTGGTCAAGGTCCCTGCCAACAGGAGTCGGCATTATGATAGGCTAGCTTTTGTGTGTACGCATTGTTCATAAAAAGAGGGCAGTGAAAACATGAACACTTCAGCTGACAATAATAAACAGTAATACATTCATAGAATCAAGCATATGCACCAAATCACAATATGTTGTTTGTTATGCCCCAAACTGCATCCTAGCATCCGAACACTTTGAAGAACACTGAGCTGTACTGCATGAATGTGCCTGTGACAGCACGCACGCACGCACAAACGCATACGCACGCACACACACAAACAAAAGCAGGCCACCATAAGAGGAAAAGCTACTTGCTAACCATGCTCATCCGCAGCACTGCAGGCTACATAAAGCTCAGACACACTAAGACAGGGCCCTGTCAGGGCAGTCTTTTAACAGGCAGCGTGTTCCATGACCTCAGCAGCCATAAATCACATGACACTGTGTGTACAGCCTGCTGGTTGCCGGGAGCTACGCACGGCACACTTTGAGCCAAGTCCCTATGTTGTATAATCAATAGATATAAAAATAAATGGCTCGCCCGTTATTCTCTCCCAGTTACCCCTCTCTAATAAAATCCCAGTAATGCATATTTCATTTACTTTTATACTTATTGATTACCTGTTCTCCAGTTAGTAAATCACGCGCCTATCGATCGCTCAATCGCACCTCTGTCGGACAGCACATAACCAGCCATTTGCGCCCCTGATAAAGAGCTCAGACACTGAACTCTCCACAGTAAATCTTTGCAAACTAACTTTTTAATTCCAAAATCGATGTGCGTTTAAACGTGGCATTATTTCACGAGTCACGCCTGCGGTATAAAAAGTAATACCCTGATGCAATTGGTGTTAATGCGCCCAGGTCTGTCCCGCCATCTCTCCCCTCATTACGCCGAGGCCACGGTGCTCTGCTGGGTGGGACCATAGAACTATAGAGGTGTGGGACCTCCCCTGCCGTTGCATGCTGGGAGCTGAGAGATGGAGGAGCCAGGGCTAACCCACTGAGACACAGCAGTATGCTGATCTAAAAAAAGATTGCGGTAGTCGAGAGATGCAAAAATAAAAATGTCAATAAAAAGCAATTCAAATTTGAAATAATTAAAGCAAGAATATATCAAAATCACAAAGAGATACTTAATATGTTTGAATGTTTTGGGTTGCATTATTTATCTGTTTGCAACCCCCCCCCCCCCCCCCTTGCGCAGTGTTGCAATCCACAAAGAACTTTTTAGGGTATATGGCTCAAAAATTAAAAAGAAAACACTACACCAGAAAACTATCAGCGGGCATAATGAGCCAGGGCAATGTTATAGGAGATATGTTTTATTAATATTTTCAGAGTGTACGTTTAAAAGCACTAACATTATTATTATTATTATTATTATTATTACCTTGTACTGGATAACAGCTGCAATCCCGGTGTCACCCTATCCTTCAATAGCTTTAAATTGAGGTAAAAAACCTGTCTTGTTCCAAGGACTGACAAAGGCAATGAGAAACCACACCCTAACCAATAAAGAGGAGAACCAAATTCTACAAGAAACGCAAGGACGCTTAGGAAAATATCTGCAAGATAGATTTTTGGTGGTAAAACGAAACAGTTCTAAATGCAGTGCGGTCCCTCAGGGGAGGGAGAAAAACAGCACTGACACAGGGTCAATTGTAATTCAGGCGACCACATCCAAAAGCAGATATATCAATTAAAAATAATAAATCAAAAGAGCAGCAAGAAGCTACCGCTACAAAATGGCCATCTATTTTCATTAAGGTACATGGCGCTTCAGGTGCGGGCAGGATCTCAAGATTAATAGAGGTATTCAAAT
Source organism: Aphredoderus sayanus (assembly GCA_027564795.1). Lineage (NCBI taxonomy): Eukaryota > Metazoa > Chordata > Actinopteri > Percopsiformes > Aphredoderidae > Aphredoderus > Aphredoderus sayanus. The sequence continues at coordinate 3,316,676 of JAODUG010000015.1, read as the reverse complement.
GAATCAGAAAGGATTAAAGTCTCCTGGGAACATGATCAATAGCTGCAAATCAATAATCAATAGGCCACTCACACCAATATACTAACTGCTGACACCAAGATCTCACAATTAAAATGAAAACTGGGAAGGGAGTGGTATAAGACTATGATTTATCTCATGGTGCAAATGTCATTTAGAAATAAATAAGTCAATAGAAAAAGGGCTGCTGGTGGCTGGCTCAGGTGGGAGCCGGTTATGCATTTTAACGCCTCCACCGGCCCCGAGCATTAGAGGCAAATCCCACGAAGCACTGCGCCTATTCACGCGGCGATACAAGGATAAATAGCATGCAACCCCACGCAGCCTTTATCACTTAGCATCAAACCTCTGATTGTCACCACCAGCTCGCGTCAAACAGGAGATGACAGCTTTTATTAATACAGCATCATTTCAACCTGGCTGCGATACAAGATTAATGCGCAACACTGTGCCCACGGTGTAGACGCTTTTCTCTCAAGGGTGTTTGAAAATAAAGAAAAGCCAGATGTGGGTGAGCTCAGTGATAAAAGGGTAACAAAAATCAATGTGGATATATTGGGGGGGGGGGGGGGAACTGAAGTCAATAGTTTCCCCTGTCAAAGTCACTATGGAATAAGCTGCAGCACACTACACAAGGTAGTGTTAAAGAGCTGGTAAACCGTTCTAGTTGAGTTGGTTCAGGGAGAGGCAGACAGTATTTGAGATCGTGGGTGCTTGTGCAAGAGTGGGTCGTAAGGACAGAGCAGCCATCTCATAAGAGAGTGGATTCCAGCAGCTTGGGGAGATGGATTTGGCTCGTGCTGTCCGACGGGACACATCAGAAGCCCCTCTCGTCAATCCCCCCACTCTGCCTCGTTCATTTGGGAGTATGATTCATACTTTTTGAAGTGACGGGTCTTGAATCTGTCTATAAAGGAATTAAGGGGTCTCCCTCGAGTCTGCCATTCAAATGAGAGCATGGCAGGGATATGAGGGCTTTTTAATAGAGAGAAATTAGTATTCACAATGGCTCCAAGTGGAATCTGAAGGAACCTTTCAGGTGGAGAAGAAAGAGCCAGTTTAGAAAAGAAAGCCCTAAGAAGTTGGGGGCTTTTCATAGCAGTGGTGTGTTTGCCCCTCATCAAGGAATGGCAGAGCTCTCTGTGAAATAACCCGAGAGAGAGACAGAGAGAGAGAAAGAGAGAGAGAGAGAGATACTGAAACAAAATTAAGAATGCGGCGTAAATAGGCAGAGTGGAGACAATACAGCGAGGAGCGCCTCAGTCTGGAGGCCACGGGGCTGCTCGGTCCCCACTGAGTCGTCCCATACACATCCAACACTTCCAGCCGTGACTGGGAGCAACACAGGGCTTTGACAAACATCTCTGGAATAAACTTTTCTCGTACTCTTTTTCTGCAGTTTCACAAATGCTACCTTTTGAATCTGTATTACTATTATGTTGACGCACAACATAGCCACCATTAAGTAAACGCGACCTTGAAACACTGTGTTGTAATGCAAAACTGCCGTTGCTATTTAGATGGTTTGACAATTTAACAAGAATTGGATAAAGCAGTTGCTGAGGAGAATATATCTCATCAATGTCCAACCCAGTAATCCAGTTAAGCAAAGCATTGGTATATTGCGTGGTCCAATCACAATGTCCATAGAAATCACCTGAGGAGGACACATCTTTATTCAGATGTTCAGATGTGGATCACATTTGACATACTAAGTGTAATTGTATGTAATAATATGTTCATGGGTTCATTGGATTTAGAAATTAACCTTTTCTATACCCTTAACCCTCCCTCTGTCCTAAGTTTTTCAGCAGACTACCAGCAGAGGGAGCTAACCGCGGAATGTCATATGTCTGTGTTGTGGTTGGCACCCGTTACTGGCATTTTGACCCATAGGACAGCGGGAGGGTTAAGTTATGTGGGTGTTGGAGCAGGATTGAAAGCCAAACTAGTAACTTTAATCTACAGAAGGAGCTTCACAAAAGAATGAAAACCCTGGAAAAGTCATGTCTTAGTGAACTTTCTTTTTTTTAAGCTCCTAATCCGTGTTCATTTATGCACTCTGCCACAGACACACAACCCCCCCAACACACACACACACAGTACTGTACAACTTGCACTGTAGCTGCTGATGCATGATGATTTATTATTTAATTTACTTTTGTTTATTCTTAGACAATTCATTCCCTCCCATAACCTCTACCACAAGCTACGATGGTTAAAGGTAACCTATCCTGTGTAAGCATTTCACTTAATTGAGTTGACCATGGATTGTTCATCAATATATATTGAGTTTTGGCAGAAAAATCCACAATAGTGTTTCCAATAGGCCCTTGAGAGGAGCATTACACCTCTTACTTGTTTTTACACACTGAAGAAGAGCACCTCCGGTGAGAGTTCTCTGGTGCCATGTCAATAGGATACAGAGGCAGCGGGCACAAAGGGTTAAACTGCAAATAACAAAAAAGGTTAGGTTCATGTTAGATTACATGAAAATCAGTTAAGCACTTATACTGCACACATTATTAATACTGTAACATACCTGGCTTCGGTCACGTTTTCCAATTGCAGAAGGCAGCCAGCAACTGCATGGGACATTATATTTAATTTAATAAATAGCATATTGAGGATAGAAAAACCAACTTCCCCCCCAATAAAAAAAAAATATATATCTTACTCTCTCTGGTAAGGGTAGTGAGCAAAGTGTTTGAACCTCTCCACAAACACTGGCATACTGTTGTCCTGGAAAAGAAGAACATGGTTGCACAACATAAAAATCTGAATGAAAAAACTAAATATACTGTACGTAAAACCTCCACGTCTTTGGATATGTGCGGGGAGAGGCTCCACCTTGCTCAGCAGCCTCCTCCGTCCTTTCCTAATGCAGCGGGCAGCAACGCCAGGCAGTCGACTCAGACGGGTGTGGTACCCTGCAGCAGTAGAACACCCCACATTTACCTTGCTAGATGTCAAAAAGAGGACTGCTCCCCAAATGAGGGCCTAAATCAATGCCTTCCTTACCTCTCTGGGAGGGCCGGGCGGGCTGCAGGAACATGGGCAGGGGGCATTTATCCTCCAGGCCAAGCGGACTGTCCGAATCCCAACCTGGCATGAGGCTGGACACCCCCTTGCCTGCACCACATTCCCCCTCAAAGAACCAATCGCTCTGTTCATCGTCACCTATGCACGCAAGTGGAGAAAAAGAAGACGATCACTTTTCCATCGCTGCAATGCCGTTCCATCAACGCCAGCCTGCCCCCTCACTTCCCCCTCCCTTCCCAGACAGCTCTCCTCAGACCTGTCAGTCAGCAGGGCGCATGCAGGAGCCATGCCTCTCACAGTCAAGGTGTAGTGACAACTGTTAAATCAGAGGCCGCATGGCTCCACCACGGCTAATGAGATTAGCAAAGGCTTCAGCGCTCATTAACACGACATGACAACGTCTTATTAGTCGCCTGGGTGCCCGGCAACCAGCCCATTGTACTTAAATTTGCATGTGTCCCAGTGCCCCCCTCCCCCAAAAGAAAATTTGTTTCATAAAATCCTGAGGGCCCATTTTGTTTCCTCAATCAAGATGAAAACCCTCTATGCTAGAAGCAGTCAAACAACGTCCTTGAGTGTTATTTTATCAGGGTTGGTTTTCCTTTACTCAAGTACATGTGATGATAATGTTTCACAGATTGGTAAGGGATTGTTGGCACAAATTAACACACAAACAAAACACAATAGAAAAATGTCTCGTCTTACCTTGTCTGCCCTCGTCATTGGTGAACAAGCCAGGGTCGCTGCTGCATATACTACTTGTTTCACTACAAAAAGAGAGAGAAAAAAACATTTGAAATTCTCTCTTGATTTAGACTTTCAACATTGATGAGTTCTTGGGTCAGACAATGTTTTGAAATCTGAACAATGTGCATCAAAAATTTATGGAACCCTATAATGTCAACATTTAACTTTCAATAACAAAATAATGAACCTGGCCAGAGCTAAAGGTCGGCACAAATGGAAAATGACACACATACAAAAAAAAAAGAGAACAAAAAAAAGGACAAGAGTGTGCTTGGTTCTCCCTTTCCGAGATAGCAAACACAAAGGCACCAGGAAGGACTCTGATCGAAGCCACTGAGTGACATGCACAATCTAATTGAATATCCTCCGCTGTCAGCTCCAATCTAATCTGGCCTGCGTTGTGGAGGATGACAGCAGAGTGAGGCACACTCCCTGGCCTGTCCCTCCCCCTGGGTGTGCCCCACACACACACACAGAGAGAGAGAGAGAGAGAGAGACGTGCCTGAACACAACAACTGTCCAACATCTGCTGCAGCCCACTGCTCCGTTGCTGCCCCCCCTCCCCCCCTCAGGCAGCCAGTGCAAGGACTCCCCAAAACACCATCAGTGGCCTTTGGCTGCCCCAGACTGCCCTGGGTCCCCCCATGCCTCTGTCACAACACAGCCACCTTGAACTTGGAGCTCCGCACACTCCAAGGTCAGAAAGGGAAGGGGGGTGACAGAGAGAAAGGCTCAGGGATGAAGAAACAGCTTCTGTTTAGTTTTTTTAGCATTTTGATCAAGCTCAAAGAAAGGTGGATACCTTTGTATACGTGTCCATAATCTTTTACAGAAATTCCTTACATATTCTTCTTGACCCTTTGTTGGGTTGGGTCAGTAAATTGGACATATCCTACATCCTTTGTTGGGTTGGGTCAGTAAATTGCACATATTCTACATCCTTTGTTGGGTTGGGTCAGTAAATTGGACATATCCTACATCCTTTGTTGGGTTGGGTCAGTAAATTGGACATATCCTACATCCTTT
>JAODUG010000015.1:3294526-3311743 GCA_027564795.1 Aphredoderus sayanus | reverse complement strand
GTTGGGTCAGTAAATTGGACATATCCTACATCCTTTGTTGGGTTGGGTCAGTAAATTGGACATATCCTACATCCTTTCGCTGAACAACCATCTTTAATAATGCTAATAGGTGCTGTCCCGTATGGACTCTTCTCCGGAGGGAGCCGGTCTCTCTTGATTGCTTTGCATTCTGCTTGGTGGTGATCAGTGCTGACCTTGGTTACAGCACAGCGAGGCAGACAGCTATGTGCTGATATGGTACTTTGCCATATTGCAGACGTGGTGCGCCAGTGATGGCAGGATCAGAGCAGGCTGTCCGGGCTACACGTCCTCCTAGCCAGATGGCCCTGCACCCTCTGCCTTCAGATGCACAAGAAGCAGATGTGAGGGGGACCAGACATCTCCGGGGAATGTGGAAGGAGCCCGGACGCCTGAGCCAGCCAGTCCTGAACCATCCCATCTACACCGCCCACCCCTTAGCCCACATCTCAGGTCATCCGGCTCCCCAGCCCCTCTGCTCAGACGTCCCCCAACCCCCGACACACAGCCAACAACATCTGGAGCTCAACATCAGAGGGCACAGGCACACGCTTTACATTAAACACTGACAGAGCATTTTGATTTGTGATGCATTCCACAACCGTTCCGTTGCCCCACTCAGATTCAAGTGTGTGTATCTATGGTAATAGATCAGAAAGAGACATTTCCTGATGAGGACTTTTGACACGGGATAAAAAAAAAAAAAAGAAACACAATGATGACTAACCTGCCTCGTTTCTAGTACCGAAAACATGTTTTTCTTCTTATAGTAGAGGTTTCATCCAATGTTTGAAAAGGAATCACAGGTATAAACAATTAATTAGAGACACCCATTAAGTATTTATCCCTATTAAAGGTGTAATGTGATGTCTCTGGGAGCAGCTCAGGGCCGATGCGAAACTGTTTCCATTAAGTACTGCCTAATTAATGCTGTGAATAATTGAGGACCCCATTTTTCTTCTCTTTCTTCAACAATGACCTTTGCCAAGAAAAGTTGACAAACATTTGTTGAACTTCTCTTTTGTATTTCATGTGGAACTATAATTAAAAGGGCATCAATCCGTTGATTGTTGACAGCTAATCCAAAGATACACTTAGGAGCCTACAGAAATGCTTTCCCTATTCAGAATAGCGTATTTAGCGTTAGGTCCCATAACAATAAATAAGTCTTAATTAGCTAATGTGCCGTATGTCCACGGCATAACAAAGACAAGGGCAAACACAACAACAACAGCATTCCACTGTTTTGGGGCTGAACTAATCGATCCCCCACATGCCCCTATTGTCTCTATACAAGCCAGAGAGGTGAAGCAAAACACAGTATCCAGATGAGCACTAATCATTAGGATATAATCCCCAACTCCTAGGAGAGGCGGACCAGTTTGCTCAGAGATTATAGGCCAGCAGCCACATATTGAGCCCGGGCTCATTCAGCTGAGGAATAAAGAGGCATAGACAGAGGAAGGGGGCGCTGATAACAATGGATCTGTGGGTTCTTCAAACAAGCCGCCCCAACCCAAATCCATGCCCTCTTCCATGGGCGTCTGATTAGAAGGTTATCCCACCCTCCCTGAGCTGCAGTAATTGGATTAGTCTCAGAGATTTATGAAAATGAACTTCGGCAAATGGTGTGCAGCTTTACCCCCCCCCCCCCCAAAAAAACTCCTTATAGAGTTTTCAAAATATAAATTACACAGCGGTTAATTTGTGTGAGAGCAAAGTGCACAATGGACTTTCCACACCCCCACTTCTGAAAGCAAGGTTGTCCATGTTTTTAGTTTTTTTTTTTTAAACAGCATTACCAACAGTATCAGCGCACTGCTGGAGACTGGAGCTGAGCTCGGGACGGCCTCCACCCACAGGTGAGGCCTGCTTGCTGGGCCAGCCTGGACGCCAGGCGGCCCTCTCTGCCAGCAGGCCAGGGCAGGTCTAATCAAGGATGTGGAGCCCAGCTGGAGCTGCCAACATCTGCTCCCTGTGCACTCGGGTGGCTGAAGGCAAAGCTCTGCTCCGTGTGCACATGCACGGCAGTGACCTTGAGAAAACGTTGACGTTTTTAAACCGCTAGCCACATCATAACAAAAAAAGGTTGGCGGTATTAATGGAGACGGAAGAAATCCGGGCAGTCATGAAGGCATTTAAACAGCGACAGCGACGCTGTTTGACATCCAGTGGACCGTATACTCTCACAGTCTAAATGATGCTGTTGTACCACTGTCAAACCCTCATTGCAGCTACCATTTTTCCCCATTCCCATCGGCTCCAGCAGGGCTTTACCATTAGATTGATCAGCCCTGGGTACAGTGTAGCAGTCCACCTATCAAGCAATCAAGAGCCACGGCGTTGAGTAAGTGAGGAATGATTGACAGCGTGCCGTGGTGTTCTCATTTATTTCTTCTCCGGAGCTGTTTTCTGTCAGAACGGCTATTGATTTTTCCATAAAGTAAGAAAACAAGCACTGTTAAGGGGCCAAGGGGGTCAGCGCAAATTAAACCACAAGATGTAAAGCCCTCGGTCTGCCCATTACTGGTTAGTACAAACGTCTTCTTCTCTCTTATTGTTATAGGGGCCGACATATAATGAGATCATCATGGGATGTGTCTAGCAGAGAGGACATACTTCAAGATAACAAACAAACAAAGTCATGTTCATAGGGCCTCACTTTGTGGACAAAGACATACTACTCTGTTTATCTTGACATTGACTGTTACACATGCGGAGCAGTTCCAGACTTACCATAGCGGTTTGAGTCTCCTCTACACATGGCATACTTTGTGCTACGCCCACATGTCACCCTCTGCCAGAGAATATTATATCATCGGCAAATAGAACGCACACAAGAGGTTGTGTTTTGGGATGCTGGGACAGAAACGGTGTTAATTACCTCGCCCAGGAAAGGAATTCATTTCATCAGAACCAATCAATAACACAGCAAGTCACTTATTTATTTGTGACAATATTCCCTCGAAAGGAAATAATGAGCTGGCTGATGCCCGGAGGCATCAGTATCAAAGATCCCTCCCTGGTGATTATTTCTGCTATTGGAGATGAATATAAAGGGACTATATCATTCATTTTTAATGTCAACCCAATACTTTAAAGTGGCATGGCATGATTGCGATACATTTTTCGGTTTAGAGGAGGACACGCAGAATATTGACAAGTCGCTAGATTAAGACATGCAGTGTAGATCATTTTAAATGTCGCCTTGTTTAATTGGTTCTGTCTGATAGTAGTTATGCCCATGGCTTCTATATCATGGCTTTAACAGCCTCAGTCATTTTCCATTTAAAGGTTAGAAGGGGCTTTTGGGATACTGAGCACATCTTCCAAGTGTGACTTTAATTTCTTCTCTTGGAACAATGACAAAGTTAAGATTTGTTTACTTTCCAAACAAGTTAAAGATCAGATGGAAGAGGCCCAGAACCTGCATGTACTAACATAGCACTTTAAACTATTCATTACCATTCAGACATGTTCTCATCTGAAGCGTCTCGCTGGTCCTTGGCCTCCATTGGGATCATATCCTTCCAGCATTCCTTCGCCATCAGGCCCGCGCCATCCGTCTGCCTGTCCACCCCCAGCCAGTCGACGGGCGCCTTCTTCACCCGCGACAGCCGCTGCTTCTTGGACGCCCTGTGGCTGCAACTCTGCTCGCCGCCCACGCCCGAGACCTTCAGCTGCTGCTGCAGGCTGACCATGACGTCCGACGTCACGCGCTTCACTTTACGCCGCCTCCTCAGAGTCCTCCCCGGCGTGTTCTCCGTGAAGGAGTCCGACTCGGGCCAGGAATGCTGCCGGGCCTTGACAGGCGGTCTCCACAGCGAGCGCGTGGTCACCATCACGTCGTCGGAGTCGCTGCAGTTGGCGGCGGACAGGGACAGCGCGCCGGCGCTCTCCCGGCACGCCCCGGCGCCGGCCTGGTCCACGCTGGACTCCGAGGCCTCGCTCAGGTGCTCTGGGGGATGCAGGGAGTAGTGGCGCTTGCGGCCTCTGCGCCGGCGGACCTGCCTGCGCTGCTGCAGAGGGCTCAGGACCATCTCTTCCCACAGCTCCCCCAGCTTGTTCTGCTCCGAGGTCTGCTCCAGGGCAGACACCAGGTCCTGCACCAGCTCGTCCATCATGGTGCTGCAGGAGGCACAGGGGAGGCGGAGGCATGATCACTTTGTCTCCATACCTAGTCTGACAAATCTAGCGGTGTATGTCAACCACTGATTGGAGTACGGTTTGCTCTGCACAGGACAGCAATAACATATCTTGAAGCCAATGATAAATGCTGCAACGTGCTACAGTACAATCATGTTGTGTGGATATTATAGCGGCTGGAGAAACTCCTATGAGCTTATTATTACACGTATTATTATTAGTATTATTATTATTACTACTAGTTTTATTATTATTATTATTATTATTATTAGGCAGCTAAAGGTACGCGTAGCTATAGGTATAGCAATAGCAATAGCTATAAACTAGATGTGAAATGTTACTGCGGTTTGATTTCGTAATATTTTAAAGCAGTCATAACAAGAACGACAGCTAAATATCCTAAATACAGAAACAATAGCAGGGCGGACAACTCGCCGCATCTTCGTCGCGGACTGCGTTACATAACATCACGTAGCACGTGAGCTCAGCACGAGCGGGCAAACACTGCCCTGAAGGAATCTATAACCGAATTCCATTTACATTATCTGTTATCGTAACATACAGCATATGACGTCGAGAAACACACATGGCGTGCGTTTAAACAGAAGCACCGCGCTAGCATACTATATTACGTAATAGCGCACTGTGTTTTCACACTCACCGTTCGCAGCTCCGACTTGTTTTGTTTTTACAGCTGTCGGACGACACGCACTTCCGCCCTGTAGTCAACCTATGAAGTAACATCCGCCTAGCTGCTTGTGGTTTCAGTAAAACAGCATGCCAGACATGATGCCAGACAACGGAGAATGCTTTTGGGACGAATATAGATACCTTCTTATGCTATATTTATGCTACTGATACGTTAATGCTGGTTGAATAAAATGGTGTATAAAAAGATAAATCCAATGTGTGAATACATTTGCTTATCCATTATGGGCTTTGAAACGATAATTTGAATACAATATGCTATCCAAGCCTACACATTAACATTTAAAATTCTAATAGAAAATTGTGATAAGATGTAGTGTTACAATAATTCTCAAAGCCATACTTTTTAAAACAATTATTGCCTAATACCATTCATATTTTATGTCTCAGCTAGTGTGTGGCAGAATAAAAGCAAAAAGTAATTTACCAATTCTTTCATCTTTCAGACCAAGGCAGACTAAATAAAAAAAAAGTCTGTGAAAATGAGTACAAAAGCCATTTAATCTCTCTCATCTTCCTCTTAATAACTGCAAATTTCCCCTTTGGCCCATGGGAGAGGGCCTCTCCGTGGCGCTTCCACCTTATCTTTCGGCTCCATATTTCAGCATGCTGAGCGTCTCTCTATACCCAGCCCCCGGCCTCCTCTCACCCGGGCCTGTGGGGAAGCTGGGCTCATGGGCCTGCCATTGTTCTGGCCTGGGAGGCAGTCCAGAGAGAGCACTGAAATCCTGAGTGGGAATAAAAAGAGAGAAAAAAAACTTTAGCCACTGCTTCATTAAATGGCAGCTTTTCACTAGCAAACATATCAGAAACAGGCCCCTTTCAGAGGCAGTAATTAGCAATTTGGAGACCTTTTCCCCTCAGGATATACAGTTTCAATTTAGTCAGCAGCTTTGGATTCTTAGGCACTTAATATTCATTGTTTCTCCCGTCTTCCCAATTTCTGGTCGTACATTGTCTAGTCTTTCATTGGTGATAAAGTGTTTTATCTGTCATGTAATTCTTCTTTTCAATGAGCTCCCTGCAAGAGAAGTTAATTTTTTATAAATACATTTCATAGGGATTTGCCCAGAACTTGTGGGATATGATAGTATGGTGCTCTTCAAGAAGTTCTAAGCTCAATATTCTGTGTGTCTGGTCCTGATGGTTTAAGCCAGGCAGTAAATAGTGTACAAGAAAACTTCCTGCAACTCTCCCTGCAACTTTTATAGCTGAGAACCACTCAAAACCAAGGACATGGAACCAACGGTATTTAAGTTAAAATCTAAACATTATCAGATTCAGTTATATCCAAACATTAACTTTTACAGAGAACACATGTTAATATACTTTAGCTAATATATATATATATATATATATATATATATATATATATATATGTATATATATATATAGTATATGTTTTTTTATATATTTAAAACAACAGAATGTTGGGTGATGTTTACATTTCTTTGAGTTACAGTACTGGGAATAGAGTATAGATTGGTTATAGAACACATTTACTACTTGGCAACAGTGGAAATATTTGCACACTGCTTAACAAGCTAAACCACATAGCTTACCTCCAGGGGGAAAGAATGCCACTTATCTTTGCCTTTGTTTCAAAATGCTACCACATCCATTCATTTGCAATCAGCTTTGTCTAATAGAAATAATTGATTTTTGGTACCCAAATGAAAAAAGGCTTGTGATTAAACATTTTGTTTAAAAAAATATAAAAATTCTGAGATTCCCATCAACAGATTGGAAAAAATAGGCAACTCATTAAAGCAAAAAGGAACTAGCTAAGATGTGAAAAGGCGGGCAGAAAATGAAATAATGAATGGAGTCAGAGTGAGCTATCTTTCCCAAGCAGAGCGCCACTAGGGATGCAAACTCTCAGCCACCAGAAATGAGCTACCTATCTGTGAAAAGAGTGACTGCTCCATCCTATTTGATTTGGCCGTCCTATCACCTCTTAAGAAGATGTCAGCCTTGCGTCGTCTATTGCTCTGAGCCTTTTATCAACCCTGAGAAGATTTGCCTGCAAAAAAAGGGGAGACACATTTCAGTGCCTTTCAGGAACCAACACTAAAGAATAAGTGTTATGCGATAAAAAGGGGGTTGTTAAATAGATCTGTCTATTTGTATGGTAATAATGATCGCTTAAAGACCCAGGGCTCCGTGACTTGTAAAACAAGGAAACAAATCTGTATTCGTGTATTGTGTTAACATGACTATCCAAACGACCTTTAAAACTTTCATACAGTAAAAAATGAGCGGTATACTTATTAAATTGGTGTTTCCCCCACAATCTGCCAAAACTTTATACTTTAAAGGAAAAATTTAGTTTTTTTTCTACTGATATTATATATTATATATTAGTAGTATAAAAATAAAAATAAAACATTTAAAAGCTAAAACTGTTTATGTTGCTTGTGGGTTTAGCATTACCGTTTTGTATTTTGTATTTTACAAAAATACTTTTATTGAACAGTGTATAATTAGTAGTATTCCATTGTTGTTATAAGACCTTTCTCAGAGTCCCAATTCAGCATTACTGTAGCATTTTTACCCAAAAAAAACACAAACAAACAGTACCAAAACTGAGGTATCTCATTAGGATTCAAAGGCTCAAAATGTTTTGTCCCCAGATGGCATAAGCTATTAACAAAATCATCTGGAATGCTAGCTCATAAGCCTCAGGAGCATAATTTAGTCATTAAGCAAATCAAAGTAGTGGAGGTATGATTGTTGTTGTCTTGTACCTGGAGAGTCTTTACACTGTTCCCAGTGTGTTGTTTCCATGGTTAGTCGTGCCAACATGCAACACTAATGTAGGTTTGACATGTCAATTTGACAGGTGGCAGGCTGATCTCTCCTTTTTGGCATGTGTCAGCGAGAACAACAAACGACTTCACAGTGATGTCTGCCAGGAAGTGTGCGATGAGCATGACTGATCCTTCAAGTAAAGAAGAGTATAGGTTGTACTAACCAGTACATCATTGCCACTTGATGGAAAAGCACCTATATTCCTCCAACAGGAATTTTGTATTGTTTTTGTAGAAATACTTGCATAATATGGTATGATCTAACAGTGCCAGAGGAAAAGGGGAAATTGCTTAAGCACCAAAAATAGATGCCACTGACCAAATAATTCAACACAAAACCAAAACAAACATCTCGCATTCTGTCTACTCCAAATATTAGCCTACATTGTGCTCCAGTATGGGTAGAATAAACCGACATGAGGAAGACGATGAAGATGAAGGCAGCAGACTCTCCAGGCTGGGGAATAAAAGCCCTCCAGGCAGATTGATTGGTCTAATCGGTTTTACAGATTAATCAGAGACAGTTAAGAGTGTTTCTAAAAAACATTGCTGGCACCGATTATGGCTGATTGTATTCTGAGTTAGCACATGAAAATATGGAACATAGCACACAGAAAACACTTCAATTTCTGTTTCAAGCAAGACATTTTTAAAACTTTTGTATGTAGCCAAGGTTTCCTAACACACCCAACTTTTATTATATTTACTTACTTACTTACTTACTTACTTAATTACTTACTTAATTTAAAGCCTAAATTATTTTGGATAACCTCCTATTTCATTATTATTCTCATTTCTTCCTAGGATATTTCTCTGCTGAGTGCGTTGGATCGAATAGGTTCTGGTAGTAAAAGAGCTCATTTCAACCGAGAGCAGGCACGGCCAACCTGTGAGTTTACCCTGCCCCTGGTGCTATTGTCCAGCCCATGCTGCATGCATGACTCCAGAATGGCCTTCCCCTAGCCTGGTCAACCATTTCCATTTATCTGCGGGGATAACTATAAAAATCTGTCAGGAGGCAGAGTGAGTTTTTTTTTTCTCTCCTCTCGCTCTGCCCCAGCCCAGCTGGCAGATTGAGAGCACCCTGTAATGCACAAGTCTGTTTTTATTATTCTTGCTGGGGGAACACTATTTCATCAAGTGCATGATTCCACAGAAGGGAAGAGATAGCCCCAGCCCGGCTATATTTCTTCCAATCAAACATTCCAAGGGGAAAAAATGAGTGGGTGCCATCAAATCACAGAATAATGCTGCCAGATTTTATGTAAAAAGAAGGACTGATGGACAAATACAGGAAGGCACGACAAGTTTAATGACGTGTGTTCAGGAGCTGAGATTGGAAAACTGACAGAGAAAAGCAGCCTCTTTGCCGGAATATAAATTGTTGTGCGCTGTAAAAAGGCTTTTATCTGGAGTGAATATGGTACGTAATACACAGGTCAGGGTTAAGTCATTTTCTCCGGCAAGTTAAGCGAATAATGAAGGCGAGCTCGCGCGGAGAGGAGCTACTGCTACTGCCAGTTTGTCTTCATTTATTATGCCAAATCTCATGATTTTGGCGTCGGCGCGGTGAGTGCTCTGGCGCGCACCGGTGGACGACATATCGCTTAATTTACACAAGGTAATGAAAGCAGGGAATGGGAGGACAAAACAATTTACCTGCTGACACGGGAAGAAGTGATTTGCAAACACAAGGGGGGGGGGGGGGGAGCGGGCAGAGAGCCAGGGCCGAAGGGCGAGAGAGGAATAGAGAGAGAGGGATGAGGGGAGGACTGAGGAGAGGGAAGGTGTGTACAAAAAATAAGGAACCCAATGAGTACAGGTGAGAGAGAGACAGACCACCTGTGATCTTACACAAGATGATGCTTCAGTTTACTCCCACAGCTCCCCTTCACACACACACACACACACCTACACACACACACACACACAAACAAACAAATGCACCAAAACACTTGCAATCAGAGGCCGAAACTGACCTCAAATCTGATGGAGGGCCTGTGTTGACAAGGGCCTTGTTTTGCTCCACCGTCTACCCACACACAATTGTAATCACTTATGGAAGACCACTTGTGTGGAAGGGACGAGGGTGGAAGAGGACTGGAAAATTATCACACTGCTCCGGCAACAGGTATTTTTACTGAAAGACCTGAATCTCTTGCTGCTAGCTCAGTGATATAGTGGCTCCATCCATTATTGTCTATCATAGAAAAATACAACTTTGCTATGACTACAGCTGTTCAATTGGTTTGTGTATTTTCCCTTCAATACAGCTGATAATTCTATATATAAAATAGCTATAATTCTGGGTTAAAATATTTCAAATTAGTCTCTAAGGGGATGCGATAATGTTTTTGTTTGGGATGGGGGCAAAAGTATTTCAAATGTAAAATATATTTAGTTCTATTTTTGTCTAAAGAAACAGGCATCCATTTTAATGGCGAATATTGTTATGGCAGATGCTTGTGTTTAACATTACTGTTTTGGTTTGATATTTCCAAACCCATATTATTCACAGGGCTAAAAAAGATTCAAAACCACTGATTTCAGTAGTAATTCATCCAATAGGCCACACAGCTAACACAGTGAGACGTTTGTTTCGTCTGAATGTGCTTTTCATTCACATAGAAATCACAATAATAACTTGAGGTGTGCCCAATGGGTAAACGATCGTCCGGATCTAAATTGGATATGACAACAGCCAATCACTCCATAGTATTGATAGATGTTCTGAAGAGGTGCGCCGGGCCCATCTGCTGATGGCCTTTCACCCAAACAGAAAGGAGTCTGGCTGAGACTTCCCTGACAATGCTGCTGGAGCACCACTGTAATTTTCCAATCACTAGCCCTTCAGGCCAGGCCACTCCTTAGGGCAGTGAGATCAGATGAGCTCCGGCATTTTCTTTTGTAAGAGGCCAAACTCTATTTGTCTGCTCACAGGAACAAAAACAATCAGGGAACACAGAGAGAGGGAGAGAGAGAGAGAGAGAGAGCTTTTCTTTTTTCCCTGCCTCTGGAGAGAGGCCAGGAAGAGGAGGGGGAGGAGGAGGAGCCGGTGGCCCGGCTGGTTGCGGTGATGATAAACGGAGCCGTGGCTCGGCCCCAGGGCCCCGCTGGCAGGGCGAGCTGCGGGAACCAGACAGAGAGAGGGGAGAGAGGAAGTGTCACTCTCTGCAGGCCTGCTGGGCCAACCTGCAGTCTGCTGAGTCCTGCCGCTTGAGTCTTCACAACAAATCAAACACCATAACACCCCCCAACCCCTCAACTCTCTGAGCCCCACGCACAGCTGGGAAGGGATCTGCACTGTCTGGAAGAATGTGTTAGCACGGAGGCCAGCATGACTGGAACAAGAATCAGTTTGGTTTTTTACACATTTATCTCAATGTATAATTTCAGAGCAGAGTTGCGCATTAGATATTTGTTGCTTATGAGTAGCAAAACAAACGGACTTTCTCCTCCTTGCATATCAGCTTCTCAGTTATAATTCAAAAACATCCCAGGTATAACCCGATAGCAATAACGTCCCTGTGTGGTTCTGATTGGATGAAAGTGGTCCTATATGGTTTGAAAATCACTGTCAAAGAGTTGCTGTTCTGATTACGTGAACGTAGTTCAATCACCTGCGAATGATTTGTTAGACGCCCATTGGCGCCAGAATGACAGAATGTGTGCGAGTGCATTATGAGGCCGGTCGTACGGTAACAGGCTAAGCTGTGGGAGTGGCAGGCAGGCCATTATTCAGAAGATGTACAGGATGTGGGCGGGTTGCTGCAGTTCTTGGCGCGTGGCTGTAGGGGGCTCCCTGCACCCTCCCCCCGCCGGCCACGCTCTCTCCACAGGCTTATTTCCCCTCACAATGAGAGGTGACAGTGAACAGCGGAACTCGTCAGTGTGAATAACACGCAGTCACGCTTGGCGAGACCGCGTGTACTCGCACGCACGCACACACACACGCACGCACGCCGGAGTGCTTCAGGAGCCCCAGTGGCAGGCACGTGGCTCTCAGGCTCAGCGCGTTGCCGCCTAACCAGGGACAAATTGAGCAATTGGACGTGCTACATTTGACGTGTTTGTCAGTCTGCGCTGGACGCTGCCGCTAGCCCAAACACCTGTCCATGGCCCCGCGGAGCAGCGGGCGAGACCCCGGACACCAGCGCCACGGAGACACCAGAGCTGCTGCCAGGCGTCCTGTCGGATCCACAACAAGGTCACGGCTTGGCTGCACCGGCCCCGGCCCGGCTCACGTTACTTAAAAGTCCACCGTCTGTGTGGTGCGGTGGCAGGACTCTCTTCAGGGGGGCTGTGTGTCCTTCAGTGGGAGCCTATAGAAGCGGGTCCATAACACCGCTACTGGTCAGGCTTAATTTACCTGCCTTCTCTGTCCACCGCCCCATCAGCATATAGTATCACATAACTGCTAATGGGCTAATGGCAGAAAGGGGGGGGGGAGGGGGGGGCAGTGATAGGTAAGGGAAATGGAGCTCGAGTTCATCCAAACATTTAATAACTTATCCAATCTGGAGTGTTCACCTCTTACTGGGCTAATTATACCGTTTAACTGGCCTGGATGAGAGGCTGGCATGGCTGCATTGCCTTACACTGTCACCATATAATTATGACTTATGCCAGCCGAGCCTAGCAAGCTGGATGAAGTCAGCTCCCCATAAATTTTAATGATCGCTTAGACGATACGAACACTCACACACACGGCTCCCACCGCGCTAACTGGAAAATATGGCCACCGTCATCGGAGGCCTCCCGGACCGCAAAAATGAAAAGAAAAAAGAAAAACATGCGCATGTACACACACAAACACACACACACACACATACACACGCACACACACGGGCACACACACACCACCTGAAACCTCCTGGCGAGAGACAGTTGGGGTGGAAACAGAAGGAAAGTAAATAGAGAACAGAGACAAGTGTTGTGTGTTTTGTGTGTGGGCCAGGTGAGTTTATATTAGGAAAACACATCCTCCTGCATGCGTGGGATCGGTTTCTGTGGTCAGCGGTGCTTGTGTGGGAGTGACAGGGCCAGGGCTCAGGCCTGACAGAGGGAGCGGGTTGTTTCAATGGAAAAACAGCAGCTGACACTCAATGCATGTGGTCCAACTGCTGACCTCATTCCTAGAATGAAACGTGCTGGATGAGTGAGACAAGTGGGGGACAAATAAGGAAAGGGAATTTCAGTTTCTCCTCAACGCACTGGAAGATTCCCATAACGTTCAAAAAGATTGGGAAAACTAAGAAATGGTGTAAAAATAGACGGGGTATAATAAAAATAATAAAAAAGCTTTAGTATCCTTTTAATAGCTGTAAAATGGCTAATTAGTCCTCTATGATTCATCATTGTGGGAGCATGCATGGGGAGGTGTAAGACTCCTGAGCCGTGATACATTTCTAGTGAAATAATTTAACATTTCTCAGTGTAATTAACAAAACTTGTTCTATGACCTTAGTGACCTTTAACTCGTGAAATGTGGATATTAAACATGATACATTTTTATTATACTGTAGGTGAACAACTCACTCTGGAAAAGCAAAAGGACATGATGTTAAAACATATACATTTTCTTTAGAATTGGTTATAATCAATTTGAGATTTGATTGCATTTCACAGGTGATGATAAACAGCGAGATGGAGAGCTGGAGAAAGGTGTGCCGTAAACAGAAGGTGATCTCCCTCACACTTAATATTAATGTCTGTTTTGAAGTGATCCCGTTTCAGGATTACCCAGTTTCTGCGCTGTGGCGATTGAATGACAGATGATCTGTTTGGAGAACCCCAGGAGACACTTGATTGATGCTGTGTGTTTACCCACCAATATGGCTAGGAGCAAGGTTTCAGTTTCTTGTTTACTTCTTCGCAAACCCTGGGCCAAATGGGCTGAGGTGAGACTTTGAGGTGAGGGTCATTATGGTCTTGGCCGGGGAGTGGGCCGAGAGGTCTCTGAGAGGAGTGCGGGGCGTCCACCACGTTGTCCTAGAAGTGGGGGGTGTATAGCAGAAAAACATAACCTCACACCACGATTACATTCCTTCTGCAGCATTAAATTAGATTGAAAGTTTCCTGCACACTTTCCTGTGGCTGTCAAATGAGCTGTCAGTCATGTGTCAGAGCCGGGGCTCCTGCTCATCTGCTCTAATACATCACAGCCTTTTATATGGATCAGTACGAGTGTTGCTTTCTACACAAACTGCTCACAGCCCCTTCCGCTGGGACTGGGAGTGATTGATAACATCTCCCCCACTTGTTCACACTCGTGGCCATTTGTATAGTTGGCTTGGAAAAGGGCCCCCCGGTGTCTGTTCATATCTAGGGGGAGCCAACAGCACCCCGCCGAGAACATGACGTTAGCTGCCTGAAGAACAGGCTCTGCTGGATACCTGCTAAGACTGCACCACACTATCACTCATATGGTATCATGTGACACTGATAAATTGCATTCATACCATGTCAGTATTTTTGGGCATAGTGAGATATCCAGGGCAGTGGTTTCCAAACCCACAAAAACATGTGAACCCCTCATAGTATACAGTATAAACTCATATTCATTAAAATAAACATATTGAAAGTAATTAAAAAAAAACGAAACAAAAATCTAACTAAAAAATAAATCAATAAAATCAAATAACATCCCATTACACAAAATATTGATTATGACATCATACAGTACATATGTATTATTGGTACAGTACAGTTTGTAAATGTTATGCTACAGCATAACAATATTGGCTACACATTGTAGGCTATAGTTTCAAGTGGTGAAAGTACAGAAGTGAATACTTCCTGTGGTGGTTTTGGTGTACATTTCTATAGGTAGGTAGACAGGGCTCCTGGAACCCAGTGGCCGTTTACATTCTGTTGGGTTGACCGAAAGAAAACCCCATGATGGTAAGAAAGGGTCTGGTTGTGTGATCATGTTGCTCATATGTGTGTGTACATTCAATAGAAAAGGTCACTGTATGCGGGGAGTGCGACTGGATTACACAAATACGGCTGTGTTGTATAAATGTGTAAACTGCCCTTAGCCACACAGATATTGCAAACAGAAATAACAATATCTCCACGTATTTACTGGTAGTCTTTTATAGTAAGCATGTCGTTTTTTTAGCAATTTATTTCAATATCAACACAGCCACACAGCCTGGACACGACCCTACTACGAACCTATAATATAGGTTTAGAATTTCCCCCACTATGGCATGGTTTTATGTCCAGAGTGGAATAATAATAATGTTTCTAATCTTGTTTCATTACATACAGAATTGTCTCCCATGTTAATGAAGGACAAGCCCTAGCTCTGCTCTACTGAGATGCTTACTTTCAATTTGTGTACTGTCATCTCCCCCAACACAGCTGAAATTGATGTGCCCTCTCTTCATTTTAATTAAATAAAAAAAAGACAGCCAGGATGAAGGCAGGTGGGGAACCTGCCTGCTTCCTGCGAGCACAGACGCCAACGAAAAAGACCAATATGCGACATTAAGAGTGGATTTCCTCACATGTCTGACTGGACTCATTTGTTTTGCTGTTAGTCACCTTTCAAGGGAAACATGTGCATGTGATTGCCATTTGGTGCGTAGTACAAACAGGTGGATGTCCAATTCAGGATGTCAGTTAGGGAACAGTGATATTAAAACAACTATAAGTATGGAACCTTTCACCGGCCACTGGCTGTGTACAGTAGCAATAAACCTTCCATGACAATCCAACTTTCTTAAGATAGTTTTCAATCAATAGCCAAGGGGACATTTTTGACGCCGGTTCCGCTTAAAAAAAAAAGTAACAATCCCAAGAATCTTTTTTTGGTTCCCAGGTAGGATTGGCCTGAGGGGGAAATCGGTGGCAAAGTATAAGAAACGAAAGCGTAAAATTCCTTCACATTAGTAGCTGGGTAATTGGATTTCCTGAATCCTGTATGGTGGGCGGTGTGGGCTCATACAGCTGTGACATTATCAAGGTAACATAACCTGAAGGCTGTGGCACAGCGGTGGTGCAGGCCCCCGCAAGGCCTGTCCTGCAGTTCCACATCGCTGCCTGCTTGGCTATTCATCCTGTGGACCCTGCAAATGAAATTATGAGAGGAAGAGCAAAGGACATTCTTTGGGAATTAATCCCATTTATGCCTAAACCCACTTCAAATTTTTATAGTGAGGCCCCTCTTTAGATGTAAGGTGCATATACAATTAGACATGGGCCTTGAGAGCAAAGGAATACATATTACATTTTGCAATGGTTTGTCTAACAGGTGCATTTTTTGACAGTAACAATAACAATTTGACAAGTAAATAATATGGACTGGATCTCTGTTGCACGTGATACTGTAGCCCTACTTTATTTAAATGTGTTACTGCCATTTGTATTTTACTGAAGAATTAAAAACAAATGTAGACACTGCATACAAACAATGCATTCTACACAGGTTTTGCTCTGGAAAAATTATATTAAATTTTTCTTGAACAAAAGAGAATACATTATTAATACAATGAAATTGCCCCAGTAATGACCATATTTTAACACTGATTCTGTGCAGTAGAAGAATCCACATGCTAGAGCAGGATAACTACACGTTATTTTTGGCATGGTGAACTTATTTTCTGTATTAATAAACATTGTTAAATAAAATAAAACAATCAATTAATAATGTATATTACTGTTTTACTACCTACGGTAAATATACTGACGACGGGATAATACGTTTATCAATTAAATTAAAATATGCATCATGCTGCTTTATGATGGCCTAATGTTATCTTATTTGTTGAATCTTGTTGCTAAAATGGGAACGTAGGATTGACGCGTACTTTGAACTGTGACTGGTATTATTTGTCAGTGTCACACGAGAATTTGTTATTTTGTCAGTTGTAAACATGATTAATAAAACGTGTAACTTGCTCTGCAGACTACTGTGCCTGTGTTGCAAAATTGGCTAAAGCCTGTTTACACATTTAAAATAATATGTATGTTAGCGTGATACACCTGCAATAAATTTGCAGTTTCATACGCATTGATGATTCAATTGTTGCTTTTGTAAATTGCGTAATTGTATTGTGTGTCCTAAATAAAACCACACCATAACATTCTGCACCAAAACTGTTGCTAGAGCAAAGAGCAAAGAACCATGAAAGCACCTGACATCAATAAGTCAGTTTATTCTCGCGATGCATTGCAGATAAACACTGCCCCCTAGTGATTTGAACATGAACATCTACCGTCATCAATGAATTCAGGTCTGGACCGTTGTTATTCCTAAAACAATTTTGTTTAAAAAAAAATGCAAGCGACATTTTATTTGACTTTGAATTCTTCTAAGGAATGCTGAACAATAAATAAACAATATGTGAACAACAAAAACAACAGCAGAAGATTTCGTAATACATAATGTAGCCTAGCCTACATGTGTGACTTTATTAGGCGACAAATATTGGCTTAACCCTCGTAATGTACTCTGGGTCAAAATGACCCACATCACTAGCTCTTTGTGGCAGATAGAAGGCGCTAAACCTAATTCTACAGCTTACAC
>JAODUG010000015.1:3266104-3285435 GCA_027564795.1 Aphredoderus sayanus | reverse complement strand
GGGTTCAGTAGTTGGAGAATATAAAAGGGGTTCAGGAGCCAAAGAAGTACAGACCACTGGTCTGTACTGTAGGTGTACAGCAAAGGGGCTCAGACAGTAACAGACAGAAATGCCTGTTAGCAACTATGTGTGTGTATGTTTGTATGTGTGTGTGTGGCAGTTGATAGCTCCCTCCCCTGTCCAGGCTACATCCTCATAAGAGCTGCCCTGTCACAACGGCCATGCGGCCATGAATATTCAGCAGGCGAGGCGGCAGCTCCTCCCGCTGCGAGAGGGGCGCCGGCCAGGGGCTCCCCAGAAAGCACCCCCCGCTACCCTAGCATTTGGGCCCTGTCAGCGCCCGCCCACCCCCAGGACCCCGCGGCGGCCGGCGGGCCGACCTCCGTGTCCACCCTGCCACTCCGGCTGGGGCGGTGCCCAGCCATGTGCGGGAGTATGTGCTCGCAGGCCCATCTGTGTGGGGTCGGAAGTCACAGCGCGGCCTGGCAGGGGCTGTGGTGCCGGGAGCCGCCAGCCCGCTGCTCTAACAGTGGGGACCCGCTTTAATTGGCAAAACGCAACAGGACAGAGGATGGCTCCACTCCCAAGAAGGACAGGGCAAACTTTCACAGCACATTTCGCGTGGACTTTGGTTGGAGCACGGAGAAGAGAGAGGGATGTACATGAGGCACTGGCACGCTTCACCGGCATGCAGAATGTGCATTGGGCCCGGAGACTTGGGGGGCCCCTACTGGCTACAAGCAGTATTTTATTTGGTATATTAATGATCAACTACTGTGTATTGGTGAAGAAACCATTTTAGACAAAATAGCAACTGAATGAATTTTGATTGGTAAACCTGCCTGTTTGTGAGATACACTACGTGAAAATAATGAAAAATAAAAAAGGTAGTTAACAAAAACTATACACACAAAAAGAAAACTACAGACAAAACAAACAATAAAAATGTTAAAACAATTGCCAACTTTAGGTATTTTGTTCCTTTATTGATCACTGATAAGAGGGGAGAGAGGTAGAGAGAGAGAGAGGTAGAGAGAGAGAGAGAGAGAGAGAGAGAGAGAGAGAGAGACAGCTGGGCTGCAGGAGGGATGTCAGTAATCTCTGAACACAGTGCTCTGCCCTGAGGGGAAAGTCAATAGAAGAGCTAAATAGAGGTGAGGAGATGGCATTCGGCGTCTGATGTGAAGAAATATCTTGGCATCTGTGTCACTATGGCTTCAAAATAACTCTAGCTGAGAAAATAAACTGGAGTTGTGGAGACATCCATTTTGACATTAGCCTTCGTAAAACATTTAAATTCTTTACATGATTTGACAGATGGGTAAAGAGTGCCGAAGACACCCTGCCTTACAAATTAGCCTATCGACTTTTTCTCAGGAAACAAACCCTCACCCCTCGATTGATAACTTATTCCTTTCTCTTTTTTAATTAAACAAAATTAAAAATGCCATGCTCGTTTAGCTGCTGACAAGATTCATCTGTGTTTCTGATATCCAAATAAATGCGGCCACGGGTATTTCATATTCATGAGGCCCCGGTGACACTTTGTCCTCTCATTTACAAAGCACAGTGTTCAGCAGAATCCGTGTCCCCACACCCACCCAACCACCCCCAACTCCACCCTTCCTGGACCCCCAATCAACTTTAATGGTCTTAGTGCAATGACATCAAACAGCCTCACTGTCCGGCTCTTTGCAAATAGCTTCCTGGGTTGTCTACATCCGCCCTCAGACTGTACCCCTTTCTACCCAATAATGCACTACATCTGCACCTACACAATTCTACAGGAGTTCAGTGTGGAAGCAGACAGCCATGTACATTCTCCTATGCAAAGAGGCTAAAATACTGGAGCAACAACTGTTTTAAATGAGCTGTAAATTCAATCAATATCTGGGGTTGGGGTGTGGTTGGTGGTGGTAGGGAGGGGGGTGTGTTTCCCTTCCGTAAAGGCAAAGGGCAACAGAACAAAGCAGCCTCGTCCCACCGTGGCTGGCACACATTACCTACGGCACGGACTTTGTTCCCTGCGCTGGACATCTGTCAAGGTTGCCTTGGCAGCAAGCGGGCCAAGCGTATCCTTATTACACGGTGCCGGCGTCCGGTTTCCCCGCCGAAGCATGTAAATATCAGAAAGGGGATCATTTGCCCGGCGTGCAGACCCGCTCCCGGCAGGAGCGCAGGCCGTCAGCGACTTTCCTGACACGCGGGACACATCTCCACATCACTGAGGCCTCTCTATAATGTAGGCGGGGGTGGTCAAACGATTACCTAGTCAGAGTGCTACTGTAAGCCTTATGGGACCATATTCAACAGATCACAAACTAAGCGAATGAGAGAGACATGAAACAGATGAGTGTGTTTGTGATAGTGCTGCTATTTTAAGTGACAGGCCAGGGGGCTGAGGGGTCTGCCGATGGGGAGATGGGAGTGAGGGACTAGGTTAGCCTTCTCCCTCTCTTTTCTTGTAGCCAGTGGACATAAGGGATAAGGGTAGGGGACACAATCAAGATCGCAGGGGCTATCTCACTAACCCCTCAGCACTGTAATTTCCAATGCCCCTGCCTGCGGCCTTATATTAAGACGTTCCCCTCTACACAATGATAATCTTCCTAGCAGCATTTACTGAGAGAGAACCACACCATTGTTCTCCTCATTCTTCTGGCCTTTCTGTCTCGATAGTGCATTTAAAAAATAAAATACATAATAATATAATATATATTATCATGTGGGGCAACAATGCAGCTCAATAGAATTATTTTCACTATTGACTACATCGGAACTGGATGCTTGTCACTGACATGTCATAGCAGGGAAAACACGGCTGCAGCTAATATAATTAATTATAAGTGCATTTGATTTAGGTGTGCCACTGAGAAGGCATTGACAATTAGTCAATACTACTCATTGCTTGCAACAAGCTTGCTAAATAGTTTGAAAACAACTGAAGTTGTTGTCTCTAATAAGAAGAAAGGAGAAGGACCATAATCGTGATGTCATTATTAATACATTTGTAATTAAATCCTACAGTACAATATGCAAATCAAAACACATTCCAATGTATTACTGGTTTCATTTAACCAATGTCAAACAATGGAACATTTTATTTCTAATTATATGAATTAGTCATATGAGGAAAGGGCTAAACATTATGATTATTGATGATTATTTGGGAGAGGAGAAGGTTCAGGGGGTGTTGTTTGTTTCCTTGTGAAGCCCTTTGAGACTGTAATGTGATTAAGGGCTATACAAATACATTTGACTTGACTTGAAATTTGAGACTTCATTTAATTGTGAATAATGTCACAATGGAATCTTTCTGTAACAATCTCAAATGCAGTATGGTCAACTATATGTTATAGTATGTATCTAAATATGTAAGGCAATAATGTACAGTACATGTAAATCCAGCTGTTTATTCATAACAGACGGATTACAGCCAGATGTATTGTGCTGAATCATATGGATTTAATATGATATACAAAAACGGTGATGCTAACTGTAGGCACTGCTATCGGTATGTGTGAAGGTCTTTCAATAGTGACAGCTGAGCAGCGAGTGTGTGCAGCACGCCTATCTTTAAGGCAATTTTGCCGTTATTTCCCCCGCTGCTTTGCTGGGAAAAATGGAACAATTAACCTTGGAAGTGCTTTGTTGAAATTTCCCATCGCTATCCTGACATTGTTTGTGATGTGGGGAGCTGGGCCCCGAGGTGACATGGTGAAAGCTGCAACGCTCCCACTAGATCCACACTCCACAACGCCTGCCTGGACACCGTTTACTGAATGGCCCAGTTGTCCTTTGGACTTTGTGGACTTGAGCGAGTGTAAGCAGGGTTACCCTAACCTTATCAAACCAACATATTCACATGTCACTTCCACGCAGGCTGAATGTGCGCTGTGCTTAGAGCTCACACTAGCTGGTGAGTCCACACCGAGAGGAGAAATGTGGGCAGTGCCGGTGAGAAGCAATGATGTGACTGGCGGCTTATCAGATCTACTTCCACGGGATGAATGAGCAGGACGGGACGGGCTCTGGCTGCCTGTGAAGACAGACCTGGGAAACGGGGGTCTGCAAGGGTGCGCTCACCTCCTTCATCATCGGAGCCCTGGGGAGTTTGCGGTTGCAGGCGGCGGCTGCAGAAACAGGAAGCGTAACAGTATGAATTATTTAACTATTTCAATAAGCTGCCCAGTGGTGAGGTCATCAGGGTACTACACTTAGAGCAGGCGGATTTGCTTTGAAGATGCCCCCCCCCCCTTCCCCTTCCACCCCCACCTCACCCGTTTTCTCTCTTTTTAGACTGATACGATTCTTGCTTTGTCTACCACAGGCTGACTGGGCCTTCACCATTCTAGTTTCTGCCAAAAGCTTTATATGCCCCCTATGGGACAGGGGTTGGTCTGTCTGGGTATTTGGCTTGGCAGCTCTAGACAAGATTGCCTCTAGGGACGATTAACTGGACTGTGCTAACTGTCACTGGGATCAGAGAATTGTGACGGAAGCCCAATTTCAGAAGGGTTTATACAGAACAGCCTGTGTTTCACAGAAGGTCTACCTCAGCGATGTCATGCATGCAGTGGGACGAGTAGAACAGAGAGCAATATGTCCTCGGTGGCCTCATGGCCATGCAATCTGTTCTAGACTGAAAATGTAGGGGGAGAAAACAAGAATAACAGGAAAACTTGGCTCCCAAACGGCAATAAAAGTGATGACAAGTCAGTCACGCTGTTCTTTTTAATCATGTTAAGTGATTGTTCTTGGAAAGCAAGGTTTAGTCAAAATCAAGGACAATCTATAAGCACTGCCCCATTTCTGCTTTACAGTTGAATAAACAAACAAAACATTTAAATTGGACCAATTTTTATCCAATGTGGAAGAAAAAAAACATGTAAATGTTTAAAAAACATTTAATCCAATCAAGAAGCAGGAAAGCATAATAAAACAGCAACTTACTCTTCTTGGTCCTCAGCTGCAGGTTTTCTTGATCTAAGCACCAAGACAAAACACAGTCATTAGACAAAGAACAAAGCACTGAAAAAACTTTATTTCTGGAACATTCCTCATAACTATATTGTTAAATATAGACTATGCCCTATGGTCTATAATTAATGTGTTATATGTAATAATAGCAGTAGTGCTTAAGCACATTAGGAGTTCACAGTAAGATGTGGTTTCTTGGCCTGGACCCACATTGTAACGGAGCTATTTTCAGGCCTCTCCACTTACCAAGCGCAGCTTGACTCAGGAAGCTTTCACACGTCACAGTATTTTTTAGAACACACATGATTTGACTAAAAATAGAACTCACATAATTATCAAAAGGAACACAGAAATAACCTCAATATGTATAATACTGGTAGTAGTTTTATTACAAAAGAAGTGCTTCAGAAAGGTGTCAGAAAAACTTTTCTGCAGTAGCAATCTCCCAGTAATTTCATTTATGTGATTTCTATTCCCTTGGTTGACTAGTGCCCTCTACTGGATATGAAGGCAATACATTTCTTATTTACATTTTTATTCCCTCTGATAATCCTAATTTAAAATTAATACATAAATAAATAAATCCTATTAAATAAATTATTAAGATTATTTCAGGGTCTAGTGTTCTAGTATTAGTTGTAGAGTTCCTCACTATAGCTTTATTAGTGTAGATGTGTCCATACTCAGCTGCCGTTTACCAAGGAAATTACACCAATAGGAACTCCAGACTGTTGACAAAGACTGGACATTTAGAAAAGCAAATGTATTTACCTGCCTATTGTGTTAAGAGCAATTAAAACTAACACACAATAAAATTGATAAATTACCCTGAACGAATAAAACTGGAATTTGAGCAGAAAATTTCAATTTCTGTAAAAGGCATTTCTGTGTAAAAGACAGACCCAAACTGTGAGGAAGCAAAAATAAAATAATTTTTAAAAGTTTAAATCACAAACATATCCTTAACCAATAACCACAGCTTCCATTTACATTACACATTACAAAGCTGGGAATGTTCCAGAGCCAGGCCAGGGCAGGAAGGGGCTGAGGGAGCCTATCTGACTGCCCTTGGACAGTGTCCTGTCTGGGGGCGGGGGCAGCGATACTTAAGACACATTACAGGCCCCTTGATTAAGACTCATGTAAGGCAAAGCGATAGACATGGTAAAACTGTCTGGAAAAAGTTGTTAGGGATAAAATATATTGTGACAACCCGGCTTCAAAGGTTCATCAATAAACTGACAGATCATTTAGTGTCAATTAGGAGTGATAGATCGGCAAATCCCGGGATTTCTGCGCTGGGATTAGTGGGAGGAGGGCGACGGTGATTGAGCATGAGGGGTGACATTGAAGGGAAAAGTCCTTGCCGGTTCCAGGGGGGACCATTACTTACTTTGTTTCAGAGAGGATCAATGCACGTGCAAAAAACCCTTTTACACCTCCTGTATTTCAATCTCTTGGATGCCTGGAAGCAAGTTCTCTGTGCTCTGCACTAGCGGTGCAGAAAACCACACAAATAAGACCAATCGACTCCGCCTGTTGACTTCAATGTATGACTTTATGCATCTCCCAGTATCTGGCCTTCACTGAGACATGAGAATGAGAATAATAGTGTAGAGAAAACAGACATGTCTATGTTTAATATTACAAATGTGATAGTCTTTCTTATAGAGTAAGGCATGCCCACTGCTCATATATGCAGTGCTACTATAGAAACATTAATTCCATCGGTTTCGAATATTCCAAGAATGCCATGTGTTATGTTTCCCTTGCAAACAGCAGACAACAGTGGTAAGGGTTGATTAAGTGGCTTGAACCCTTATGATGAAGTGGCTAGCTGACTAACAGTGCCCTCCTGTGGTTGATGCATTAACCGCGTCAATTACAGCCTCGCTCACAGATGAAGACAAATGGAGAGCTGGCTGCCTGGACAGGCTCCCTCTAACCTTGTTGATTCACAGCCTGAGTGCCAAATAAGTGCTGATAAATAAGCTCATTCACCAGCATGAGAAGTTCATGAATAAACACAAAACACGGGGACCGTGGCTCCCGGTCGTAGCCCTGTGGGGGGCAGAGGCACGGTGCAGCTGCTGTAGTAGGCCCGAGGAAACACATACTCACTTGGCAGAGGCGGATCCGGAACTTTCCTCTGCCCAACCTCCCTGCCGTCGGGCTGGTTTAGGAGGTCCCTGAAAAGAAGAGGGAAGCATAAAGACATTGACATTTTATTTAAATAAAACAATGCAGTTAGGGCTCAATATTATAGACTGAAGCTAAATAAAATAAAAAAGGTGTGTATGATAATCCTAAGATTTTTTTTTTTTTAAACAGCAATGTTATAAGCAGGGGGCACTCTCAAATAGAAGAATGCAAAAGCACATCCTTCTCTTATATGAAACGTGAGTCCCGCTCAAGGCAGAAGGGTGACGTCATTGTAACTCTCCTGACAGCCAATCTGAAACCCAAAGTGTACTTCGGTCAAAATAAAATAAAAACTAATTCCTGCTGCTCTTTCTGTTGAACCAGCGGTTAATGTGCGAGTGTCATTTGAGTGCCGACACTTCTCGCGCTCTTCTGCGCGCGACAACTTCAAAAACTGACGGTGAAAGCACAGCCTACCCTACTACCACTCTAAATGGACCAAAACACATTGTTGCAGGCAGACAATGCGCAGAGTTGTCTGTATGCAGAGCATTGTTTTGTTTATTTATTATCAGTGCTGCCCAATCTCACAGCCTGAACATATGGAGCAGAGTGTGGGAACTGCTTGGAGGTGGGCTGCAATTCTGACCTAAAATAGCTCTGGAGAATTTGGAAGAAGGAGAAAAAAGACCCTCTCCTTCTCATTCTTTGATTCTGAAAATAGTACTGAAAATAGTCAATCGAGTTTGGATTCTGGTCCTGAGACCGCGACCCTGAGACCAGCACTTGAATGAATGAATTCCTAAGAGCACACGAGAGTGGGCTACTAGACAAATGAATTGAGAGAGAAAAAAAAAGCACAACATTTCTCATTACCAAATTGGGTCTGTAGAGGACAAAGAGCCCAGGAAGAATTTCCTTCGTTCAATATGAAAGAGGAAATAATCTTTCATGGCTGGCTCCTTCAACAAACCCATTAAAAAATCTGAATGTCAGTACTAGACAGTGCTACTCTGTTTTACTACATATGCTATTATTAACCAGAACAGAACCCTAACAAGTATTTCATTTTAATGTTATTAGTGATTGTTTTGTCTTCTTGACCATAAGGCAGAGTGAATACATGGCAATTGCAACATTCCAAAGAATAATGCAAATCTTTTCAACATTATGCCTTTAATATACAGTATCATTCTGCTGTTAAAAACCACTTTGTAGATTTCCTCTAGTAGCTGTGCTATTAACAATGAACAATTCTAACAAGAAATAGAAGTAAACTGAACAGCTCAGGCCAATTAACCCATTTTAGCAATTCAGCCTAGTTATACGATGTCATGACTCCAAAAAATAGTATCCAAGCCAGCAAAACAATTCTACTATAGTCTGTGACCAAATATGAACGTCAGAGTCCTAGTAGAACGGTTTTGCCTGTTTATGATATTACCTCAGCTCTCAAGTTTTCTAATTTAGGATTTTCTGATGGTCTCTGGGGTAAAGGACTGGTGGCATTCACGAAAGCATTTTAGTCTTTGTTTAAAAGGATGTCAAGAATTTGACCAATCATTTGTGTATTTTAGGAAGAAGAGGCCAGGGTTGATAAATAGGGGACTGCAAATAAACCCAGCAGTCGCACGACACTCCGGAAAAATGCATTGCATGCATAGGGCAGGTCAGAGAGGGCGCGAGAATACTGATCGTACATTAGGGAAGTTGGCCTAATTTGGGAAGATTAGCCTACAGCAAAAGCATCGCTGGAATTTTTGTTTTAGGAATGTTGGCTGGTTTACCATTTGCCAATGCAGGGGACATAATGAATCTGTTACAGTGGAAAACAGTGGAAAAAAAAACTGAATGTAGTTCATTTGAAACTTTTCTCAAGCGACTTCATTATTAAGTATCAGGAGCAGGTAGGGATTCCACATCTAGCTTAAAATGTATAGTAGATCAGTCTTGAAAATGCTTGCTAAATTTGAACTCAAATGAAAACAAAAAACCCTCTCCCTTCAATGCCATAGGGTGCTCCCTCAGAAGCTCCGCTCAATTAGAAATGCATTGCAATGGCTCTTTTGTTGTTGTGTACTGTCTGCACCACTCTTTGTTTCCTATTAACTGAGCCAGGGCTGTGTAGCACTGGAGTCTTATTTTTAGCATGCACTGTATGTTCTTACAATCTCAAACTATACAGAACATATACAGGTAGCTCTGGTATTTCGGGGATCAAACCTATAACTTTTCGGTCAACCATCCTAATATTGAAGGTTTCGTGTCTTCATTTGCTGGTGAGAAGATTTGCAATACTAATTTTCCCTAAAACGTGTTTGCCATGAAAGCACATCAATAACGATACAAAGAACAATCATCATCACCCTAGGATAGACTGCAAAATGATCAGCTCTAAAACAGCTATTTAAAATGTGTCACCACAAGGCAGTACCCATTCATAACTTCATACCACCAGTTGCAATATTGCTGTAGGCTTGATATTGATGTAGGCTTCTATTGCCTCCATGAGGTCAATAGAAGTCTACATCAATACAATAGGGCAAGATGTTACATTATTTCAAGTAAACAACAGCAAAAAAAATTAAATACTCAAATTTAAGGGACAACTTAAATAACGTAAAACTTTAAGAGGTGAACTTTAGAGCTGCTGAGAGATGCTATGCCAATCTTTGAGTGCGGAGCTTAGAAAATAGGCTTTGAAAACATAGCTCAAGGAGCTCAACTAAAAAGCCTACAATAATCAATCACTTCAAGTCAAATCCCAGATTATTTTAAATGGTATAAAGTTATGTTCCTTATTTTATGCAACACAAGCCATGCACAATCATGAATGTTATGCCACCTACCTCCTCATCATCCTTGAAATCATGCATGAGACAAAAGGCAAAATGTATCTGGATAAGGGCCTAGCTATGATGTGAAATAATAACCACACAATTCAATGATTTTGTGAAGCCATACCTCTCCCGTGGAGGTAGAGGAGGAGGACTTCCTTATGTGACGGGACTCTTCAAAGGAGGCTTGATCTGTAGTAAGGCGAGCCCTTCGACCTGTCTTTGCAACCTGGGGAGATTTAGAATGGAAAGTAGCTTTTGCTAAATCTACGCTTAATCCACTACAATACAAATGTGTGGGAGGGAGAGCCACAGTAATATATCTTTGCTTTAGTAATGAAATCAAGAAAGTGAAGGAAAGGGTGGTTCTAAAATGTTCCACCACTATATCAATTGATCATAGGTCAAGTTACTGGACCAAAACAACACAATGCTGACACTATTCAGACATGAGCACTTGTATTGATTACTAGTTATTCAGAAAATGCTTATTGTTTTGAACTTGTTCATTTTAATAGAATCATTTAATAAACCTTGATGAACCAGATTCATTTAAAATGAAAAGGTAGGCTAATAGACGTGATTTACTAAATTATAACAATCACTTTCTTCATCATGCTGTAGCCTACTGTACACTCATATTTGACAGTGAATAATCTACAACATACTGTCTTTCTTTGATGGCCTGAGCTGGGAATCAAAAAACACACGTGGTGATCATTGGTCATACAATACACTTAACACACAAAATAACATGGCACGGTACTGTTGTCGGTTACCGTACTCTGATGTAAAATGACAATGGCAAATATGAAGCTAGCCATCCATACCAGTACCAATCTTTCAGGTACAGTAGAGCTAAACCGTATAATAGTTGGGTATGCTGCATTTTAAAGGTTTGAAAATAAAAACAATAACGTCTCTTTAGTGCTCCTGGACTGATGTAGAGTATAAGAATACTTTACTGTAGCGTGTACTGTACACTCTCTGAACTAGCATTGAATGCTAATGTAGCTTAGCCTATGTTATATGCCAGCGTCAAACTCGTCACGTCGCTTGCAATATGCACTTGCTATTCGAGATTAACACATGACAGCACTCACATTCTTCACAACCCCAGTATCGCCGAGATAAGGGTTATCGTCCATAGTTTTGTCTGATGGCAAACAATCCACAAGCTTCTTCCGGGATATTAGCGTCACATACTCTAGCAACAATCTCCATGGATACGGTAGTGGGTTTGCGGCGCATGGTCTGATTGGCCTGCTGATAGCCTATGCAGTGATAGCCTATGCACCCTTATATAGTATCTCTGGTAAAACACTGTTAGCACATCATGTGGACCTTTAGTCGACAGAAATGTGCGAAACAGAGTTTTAACATAGCGTTATAGACACGGCGACGCACTGTTAAAATAATGTCCTCAGTTTTGATTATAGTGAAAGTATGTTGCTTGTACAAATGGATCCAGCAACGAGTTTCTAAAGCGGTCCGCTAGATGTTGCCATTGTGCTTTTGTGTTTTTCGGTATAATGTTATAGCTCAGCACAGTACGCAGTAGAAGCAACATGAAGGCTAATATAATTGTATGCGCGCCGGCGTCAATCTAGTGATAACAACCTTTGGGGTAGTGTAGCCTAGGCTATAGACTAATTGAGGAGGCCTGATTTTCGGCATGGCTTTTAGCCTGCCTTATTTTATGTTATAATGCAGTTACCTCCTTCTGGTTACGTGTCTAAATGTGTGCCTGTTATTTAACGGTCGAGCATATAACTAATGCATTAATGTGTAGACGCCTATAAAATTGTTTGGAAAGTATAGACATTGCTGAATAGGGCCAATCTAATTATCCTAGTAGGCTATAATTCGCAGTCCCTCCCTCAAAAACGTCACAGCTCGGGCTATAAAGTATCAGTGAGAGTAGAAAGTGCGTCCGTAGAGTGTTTTTGAGGTAAGGCTTCTGGGGGCAGGACGGCGAGGAGCAAAGTATAGACTACATGCTAACACCAACACAAGTGGATGGAAAGAGCGATGCAGTGGAGACTTTGAGCTGTGGTCTAGCCTACAGATATATATCCTGTGAAAGAGTGAATACTTAAGAAGATGCTTCTGTGTGACGAGAAAGGGGAATGAAGAATATCAGAAATTATGAGAAGAGTTCAGCTTGAATTTGAAAAATGTCATGGATTATTGCTCTAATGCAACTGCGCATTTTGCACAGATGACATAACACAAAATGGGATTATTTGGACAAAAGAACACATAACTTGAATTAACATCTATAGGGATTTATTCAAATTGGAATTGAGTTATTTCTGTACTTGACGCGAGTAAACGTAGAAATATGAAATTTGTTCAAGCGCTTTTGTGGTTCCTCCTCTCCAATTTTGTGACCATGACTTTGTCACTATCCACTTGCACCACTGTGGACATTGACCACATAAAGAAAAAGAGAGTAGAGGCGATACGAGGACAGATTTTAAGCAAGCTTCGACTGACCAGTCCGCCACAAACTATCGGTCCCAACCAAGTGCCTTTTCAGGTGCTGGCGCTTTATAACAGTACGAAGGAGCTCATTGAGGAGTTGGGAAGAGACAAGCAGCAAAGTTGTGGACAGGATAACACGGAGACTGAATATTATGCCAAAGAAATTTACAGGTTCAACATGATCAATGGTCCTCCAGAAAACAGTAAGTTGCCTTTTCACACACTGGCACACACATACACATATGATTTTAATATGTTAATGAATTAGTTAATTAAGTTTAGAGTTAGTAAACGTTTATATAACATGTTTTGGAGACCCATACTAATGGGAAATATGCTAAATGATTATAGAATTGCAGAGAAAAGTTTGAAATATAGACTCTACACGCTTTATCCGCGTGACAGCTGGACGCCGTTTTTACGCATGGGCGCGCATTTGCGCATATGGAACGACTCGCGCAGCAGAAAGGCAGAGTAACTAAACAGTCTAATTGGAATGAGTGCTATTCCTCATACATCACACCAAAGCAATGGGAACTCCAGCCTACCACAAGAAATCCACAATCCACAAAAGGACAGTTCCACCGATTTTATCCCCAACTCCAATATAGTCGAATTTACATTTCTTCTTTTCTTTTTTTCTCTCGATATTTTTAGGCAGCTGCTTATTTTTCTTGTGGTTCCCTGCTCCTCCTCATTGTTAGTATTAAGGAGCCCTGTGGCTAGTGCATTACAGTGAAATTGCCTTGCTCATGCATATTGGCATTTCCTGTATAAACCGTGCTCCATTGATTGTTCCAGTATTTAAAATGAGAAGCTTATTGGACTGCTTTCTCTCTCTTCCACTGCAAAAATCTGTCCAGAGAAAATACATTGTAAATGAAGGAATTGGAAATGTCCGCGGTGGACCGGCGCCTGATATTGCCACTTTAGAATCAACAGGTGTTTACGCTGCACTATGACGCTGTGCAGAGCCTCCTCCGGGCTTCAGAATAAGACGTGAAGCGAATCAATTTTGCGGGTCCCACAAAGTGCTTCTGACACTCAAAATACACAGTTCTACAACCGGGTTTATACACTGGTCAGAGGTAGCCAAAGCTCCCAAAACAAACAAGAAGTCTAAGGAGTGGGATCAGTGATGGCCTGGTGCCCGGGACACATCACCCAGCAATGGTCTCATGCTGTAAGCCTCCATTATGATAAAGCACTACATGAAGCGAGTTACTATTGGCAAAGCTCACTGTCCTAAAACAGCTTATCCAAGCAGGGTGTTACCCTCATTACTATAGGCTGCCAGAGCGGAAGCATAATCAATTTTCTCTTCACTATGACTTTCCATTATGCAATTTAATAGGAAGCAGTTGCCTTTTAGTATGCAGGAGCATAAAGGTAGCTATACTGTATGTTTTATTTCTAGTTTAATTTAATGGCTTTCACAGTCACGATGGTGAGAATATTGGGGAGTACAGTATGTGGTTGTATAGTACAGTAAATGATGGGGCAAATGGAATGGAAGTTAATTTAGATAGCCTAAATTAATTTGTGTTCATTCATACTCTACTGCTAATGAAAAACAACAACAACAACAAATTATTCTGATAAATATCTATTTTGTTAATATGCATACTGTCCATGGCATTGTACTGAATGCACCATTGCTTGTGATACAGTAAGTCTCTCTAGACAATCCAGACACAAACCTGGACATGAGAAAGCCTGACATTTGGCAGCTTGTGTTTTACAAGGTGAAGCTTACACAGTGCTATATCTGAGTCATTTGAGCTGTCTTTCACCCTGTGCTGCTGTTTAGCTGGTGTCAGCACAGGGAAAGACATGGCGATGACGCGGTGGTGGGGGTTTGCGAGGACATCAGCCTCTCTGATATGTTGAATAGTAGAAAGGTGATGTCATCGCGGCAAACAGAGTTGGCTGGCCCCTTCTGAAAGACAGCCTCTCTCACCCCAGCTCCTTGCCATTATTTTTTTCCCTCTTCATCCTTGATCAAGTGGAAAAACGTCGTCTGACTTCACATTATCTCATCTGCAGAGGCCTACCACACTCGTGTGGAGCCTCTGTCATTCAGAAATTACACAATAAATAAATGCAGCCCTCTGATTAGTTCACACCCGCTCAGACCAGTGTGTGTGTGAGTGTGTGTGTGTGTGTGTGTGTGTGTGTGTGTGTGTGTGTGTATGTGTGTGTATACATGGATATGATTGTCCCCCGTTGAAGTGCTAAACCATTAAACACAAATCATTCCTTGTGTGTCGCAAATCTACAAAACTCAAAAATTAATCCAAAATGAATTTGAAATACATTTGAATGTACAGTATACATTAACTGTGCCCTGACAGGTGGTTTAACTGGCAAACTGGGGCTAGATACCTCAGAGACTGGCCATCACCTGCCTTCACTTGCCATTTCCACTGTCTGCGTCTGTAACTTATAAGAGAGTGACATCACAGACAGCCCTGGCAATGGGAAGAGAGGTTAATAGTGAATACTGTAGCTGAGCGTATTTTACTGGGAGCTCCCTTGTAACATCACCGTAGGACATGGAGAGGTAGCAGGCGGGCTGGTGGGGCATCCTGGAAGCAGGAAGAGGCTGGCTGACTGAGGTGGGAGGTGTGGGGAGTGAAGAGTCCTAGACACTTTATGAGAAGATTTATAGCTGAACAAAGTAGTCCCCAGGACTTCCTGTACAGCTTAACAATTAAATACCTCCCTTGCAGCACATCTGCAGTTCAATTAATTGAGTGATATTGTAATACGAAGATGAGATCAACTGGGCGTAATTTTGTGATCCAAGCCATTAAGCAGGGCTATAAATTCACTGTTGGAAAGGTGTTAATGAGAATGTCCAGCTATAAAGCAGGCTCTTTAATTTGAATATGATTGACCATGGTGGTTATTTCAACAATAGTGGAACTACATTATTAGCATTTCAACAATATTTATGCACATTTTCACAA
Source organism: Aphredoderus sayanus (assembly GCA_027564795.1). Taxonomy (NCBI): domain Eukaryota; kingdom Metazoa; phylum Chordata; class Actinopteri; order Percopsiformes; family Aphredoderidae; genus Aphredoderus; species Aphredoderus sayanus. Next base: position 3,270,017 of record JAODUG010000015.1, on the reverse strand, counting down.
ATTTTGAAAATTAATCCAACCCCTGAATTTTGGAAGCATACTCCTTGAGATATACAGTATGTGCCCTATTGACTTGCCCCAGAGAGCAAAAATAACATAATGTATGTTGCTCTACATTATGTGTAGCTGATTTTGGCATATTAATACCGGCCTAAAAACATATCTAAAAATGTTTGGGGTCAAACATTTTGAAAATTTATTTTTAGTCTAATTTTACAAGCAACCCCTTCCACTCATCAACATGGAACAAATTACCTTCAGACCCTTGGCAAAAATAAGCCATAATGTGAAATCCACCTCAAACCATTGCAATGGGAAAAGTGAGGTCATCCAAAAGGAAACCAAAGACTTGATTAGAATTTCAAATCTATCCTCCGAAAGTGGGGGCTTTCCACCTTCTGTGGGGCAATTCACAGAAATGCTGTGGGGAGGAGAATGGACATATACCTTGTTGTTTCTGTTTCCATTGTGTGGAAACACTGGGCTTGGCATTTGGAAGAATGCTTAGAAGGTCACCTATAAATAGAGGGAATTGAAAACAAAACAACAAAAAAATGATGGAAATATCAGCTAATGGCTGGGAGGACATAGTGAAATGGGATTATGGGTCAAATCAAGTGCAGATAGTTGGAGATGTGCAAGTTCCTTTTGCATGACACGCTAACAAATTCCCATTTTACTTTCCATTGTCCCATCACAGCTAAAGGTGCAATGCCCCCACTCACCACCAGCAAATCGTGGGCCTGGTAATAGACTTAAGCTTGGGGTAATAAATTAGTGAGGGCTTGGCTGTAAATGACTGTTTCCACTTAGCTCATAAAAAAGCCTGCCTTGTGCTTGTTTTGCTCAACGCTGCATGCGCTCAGCCTGTTGAAATAATAAACGATTCAATGGTATTACAGCATGAAGAAAACAGAGAAGGCTTGCATGGGCCGTGCAGCAGGAAGTTTTCAGAAGGAGCGTGTGGCACAGCTTTTACTCTACCTGCTTTAGCTGATGATTACACTTAGCCACACACAACCCTGCCAACACACACACACACACACACACAGCACAGTACAGGCATGCATGCAATTGAACAAGCCAAGCGCACTGGGCACACATTCCAACACAATGCCAATGCGTGCACACACACACACACACACACAAATATTAGCACGTAAGCATGCACTCCATGTGTGGTGCTGCCTGTCAGTCATGCATTCAACAGATCTCATGTCATGAAGCCCTTCCCCATAAGACACAACCAGGGCACCGTCCCATTGGACAAGGTAGTGTTCTGTTCCGGCATGTGATTCCACACGTTCCTGGCTGAATGCTTGGCTGCCGTCCCAGTCCTCGGAGCACCTGTTGGGCTCCTCCGCCGCTGGGAGGGGAGCACGCTCCCCGTCTCACTGCAGGCCTGCTCACCTCGCCACACGGGACATTTGGTTTTCATTTCATGACTTCAGCTTGTTGCTAACTCGGACGGCACAAAGCACAAGCAGATGGCCCTGCGGTGGCATTTTGCTGCTTTTAGCCTGGGAATGGCTAAACACAGTTACAACTGTGTTATCTATGACACATCTTAATGTGCAGTGTAACAAACACATCAGTATTAACAGTGTACACGCCTCCACACAGTGAGCTAACAGCTCAGAGACGGCTGATAGAAGCAAGTTCATCTCCAGTCCGATCACAAGAGCAGGCAGGCAGAGAGGATCGTTTCACTGATATCTGCAAGGCGCTGTTGAGTCACCATGTACACCCTGTCCCGCAGACGACCTCCACCACTGTCTCAAGGAGACCACCTCCAAGGTGTTCCGCTTCAACGTCTCTGCCATGGAGAAGAACTCCACCAATCTGTTCCGCGCAGAGTTTCGAGCCCTGCGCATCCCCAACTCCAGCGCAAAGAGAAACGAGCAGAGGATTGAACTCTACCAGGTGCGTGTGTGTGTGTGAGGGCGTGCGTGCGTGCATGTGTGTGCACTATTTCTCACTGCGGTGGGACTACTGTAGGTCAAATAAGGAAAGTTGAATGCATTTATCAGGGTTCCTGAGCAGGCGCTCCTTATAGAGGGCTGATCATTATCCCTTGTGCGTCCATGTGAAGTCTACCTTAGAATCATTTTCAAGAGTAATTGCTACGCGATCTACATGGCTGTTATTTAAACACTTTGACACACAAGTTTAGTCTGGAAAAGACATGTACAGTATGTATATATATATTGGCCAGCATAAAGTTGTGTATATAGTGTATAATGAACACTATATATTTATTTATTTATATTAACATAAAATATAATGATTTCAATAGAGATAATACAACAAATACAAAAAATAAATGAAGTTATTTTGTAGATTTTATATGTAGTTATGTTTAATAAGGTTTACAAAAATGTTATTGGAAAATTCTCCTGCAAAACTATTTTGAGAACTGTCAGAGGGGACTTGACTCCTAATTTGGGAACCACTGCTCAAGAATACCATCATGTTCTCGTCAATGTCTTAAAGGTGATTTATACACACCTGTACTTGCGGGGTGACATGGTATTAGCATTTCTTCTATTACATGTTTGTATAACAGTGTCTAATAGAAGTCTATATGCGGGGTGGTACAGAGGGATTTTTGCTCCGTTTCCTCATTAATCTCCCATGAGAGAGTTGGAGCAATGATCGGTTTCCAAAATGTCCTGCCACAGAGACAAGCGTCTCCGGACTGCATACCGCCCGTGAGGTAGGTTCTGGCCAGGGCTGAGTACAGACTGTCAGGCCCTCAAGATAGTTTCCAGGGGCCCAGGAGGAGATAGACAGAGAGGGTGAGCCACTAGGGAAGTAAACGGAGCTGCACGCTCGCCCCCACACTTCAGCTGAGAGCTGATTGGCAGGGGCGTTGGCAGACCCTGGCCCTTCTGTTCCCACAGGAAGACAGATTAGATGCTGACAATGTTCAGGAACCTGGTTACCCTAATGCTGCTGTGGGGCTAAGCTCCCACTCAGCCCCTCCCACTTCACTCACTATTCTACAGAGATAAAGGTCTTTGTTCAGAGAGAAGCTCAGGGCTGCACTTCAGCTGGGCTCAGCCGAGTATGATGGCGCGTCTTGGCTCTGCAGGAAGGTACTGCACTGACCAAGACTGTACTCATAATTCACACATATATATACAGTATATATAAACTGCAGATGGGAGGGGCGGACAGGTTGGCTGTAGGCAGTAGGGTAACACACAGGCATTAACTTGCAAAATGGGGATATCAACACTAGGAGTCACTTTTTCCATGAAGTGAAGACATTTGGCCCAGGGCATCCTGGAGAGTCTGGCTCAGACAGCTCTGGCTGGATTGCTGTCTGGTTGTATGTGTGTGTGTGTGTGTGTGTGTGAAAAAGAGCGAAAGAGTATACCATGGTAGCATAAGGCAGTAAGAGTGTGTGTACCTCCATCTCTCTTTGCAGATCCTCCAGAAGGATGACCATATAGCCAAGCAACGCTACATTGGGGGCAAGAACGTCCTGACCAAGGGCACACCTGAATGGATCTCCTTTGATGTCACAGAGACAGTTAGGGAGTGGCTTATGTACCGACGTAAGTGGAGACCCTTCGCAATAGGCCGCATGATGTGCATGTAAATGGTTATTAAACATTTACATTCTGCCATTTTGCTGGCCTGGTCTCTGGATACATCTCAACCACTTCTATAAAAAATATATAAAGCATCAGAACATTGGCAATTAACGTTTCACACCAGTGTTTGTTTTGTTTTGGTATTCCAACATTTTGAACTGCCTTTACCTGCTGTATTGTGCAACATGACAAGGCCATTAAAGTACCAGGTTTCATTCATCTAAATGAATGCTCTTGTTGTTTCCCAGAGACAAATCTCGGCCTGGAGATCAGCGTGCATTGTCCCTGCCACACCTTCAGTCCCAACGGTG
>JAODUG010000015.1:3188778-3244119 GCA_027564795.1 Aphredoderus sayanus | reverse complement strand
TAATGCAGGATTGGGAACTACTGCTATAATGCAGGATTGGGAACTACTGCTCTAATGCAGGATTGGGAACTACTGCTCTAATGCAGGATTGGGAACTACTGCTCTAATGCAGGATTGGGAACTACTGCTATAATGCAGGATTGGGAACTACTGCTCTAATGCAGGATTGGGAATGCGACTATAGACCCTTTCGCTTGAGAGTGCTCCGTGCCAATAAGGAATATGCCATGACTCCGACACTGCCAATTGTGCCAGCTCCGCAAACCATGGCGCCCCCGGTCGATACGGGGCTATCAATATTAATAACAGCCTCTCCAGTCTCACTCAAGACAGCAGTTGCAGTATGCATTGTATCGGAGGGAAAGCATACAATGGAACCAGCATCCACTCCCAACGGTGGCTGGTCCTGAGCATGCAGGGAGTACCAAAGAGGGTGATGTGTGTCTTCCCAAGACTCTAACAGGTCCACCTCTGCCTGCCCGAATCGTCCTCCCGAAGTCCACGCCCACATTGAGTTTGCCAGGAATGTGAAGGGCTTTCACTGATCGCAGACGCACATGAGCCCACTCCCAAATCTGCTCCGCTAACAAACGGAGAGCGGAAGGCTTGGCTCCGCCCTGCCTGTTGACATGGGAAATCGGCGTCTGGTTGTCTGACCACACCCCAGTTAAAAGACACAAGCTGATGGCCCGTGCGGTATTCAGCCTTGACACCTACCAACCCCCTTTCCTAGTTTGTTATAGACAAGCATTTCCTAAAGACGAGTCGATAAGGCTACTTTTCTGACGGATGTCAGTTGTACTGTAAGTTGCATCTGACTATTTATTGAAACTTAATTACAGCATGAAGAAAGTAGATCGACAGCACTATGAAGTGTGTAGGCTAGTTTATTTAGGCTATACAAAATATGCCTATGGGCCAACATGTGTCATATGCAGTATGCCTGCTGCTGCCCTGACGATTTCAAGTCGATGTTATTGCATCCACTGGATATTTTTATACAGGCGGCCAACCATGATGTCATCCACAACACGTAAAGATGGATTGGAAAAAGGCTCAACAGCAGAGAGAGGACCCAAAAAAAGGGAGACATTTCTGTGTCTCATCCAAATCCAGTAGCAAGCACGCGTGGCACCCGGGGGTCTCCAGGATACCGTTGTGGGTGTGCTGTGGCTCCAGACAAGCCAAACACAATGGGTGTCGGAGCACCCAACCAGCCCGGAGCAAAGGCACAAGCTCTTAAAAAGGTGCCTTTGCGCTCACCGCGATCGATGCTGTGGAAAAGTAAGCCATCCGGACTCTACAGTCACCGCTGTATACAAATCTGAATCTTATGCTGAAGAAACATGGAGAATGAGTATAGGGTGTGCTCTCCTTATATAAGACAGATGGGTCACACCTAATTGGTGGGGATTCCTTCATCTGTCAATTGGAGGTATGACATTTTTGAATATTCAGCTATCCTGACTAGTGTCAGTGGGGTAAACCACTAGGAGCGAAGTGCTCCTATGTGCAGAGCTACACAGTATAGAACATTCTGGGACTTACTGCAGAAGTCCTGGTATTCAGAAGGAAGCACAAAGGTCTGAGGAACAATGTGGAAGTTTTTGAAGCCATGAGTTTGCTGCATCCGCTGGATATTTTTATATAGACGGTCTTTGCGAGTCAATTCATACGATCTGGAAATAAACAGGGGTCGTCACCGTTTACCTTTAAAACACTTACTTTCCTCAAGCTTTGATACTGAGGGGAAAAACATAGAACTGTAACATTCGTAATGGCAATACTCCCTCTCTGCTTGACAATGATTCATTTCATGTTTTAAAAAAGGCCCTGCTCCAAACCAAATGTACTTTGCTGCGGAAGCCAACGAACACATGGTCTGAACTAACAGGCCTTGCATGGCTCAGCGGTGTGAATTTAAACACTGGAACCGGTGGCAGCAATCTGCCACACATACTGTATAAGGATGCCATCCCACCTGGGGAAGTGGTTGACCTTCTGGAAGTCTTGCAGGCTGCGTAGAAGGTAAGGCTTGAGGTGAGACCCTGTCCACATGAGGTTAAAATCATTACTGTTCGGGTGAACCTGAGAAAACATACAAACAAGCAAAATGCATTTACATACGCAAGTATGTTTATTTAAAGTGCGTTACCAACATGAAAGGTCTCAAAATGTTGAACAACACATTTTCCCAATAATACAGGTGTTACTCATGAACACATTTAATTCAAGGCATGAGCAATTACACAAATATGTTTTTGGTTATTCCATATATACATTTTCAATTAAAGGGAAAGAGGAATATGATAATTAGCCAACATTTACACTAGAAAGACGTGTCTAACTGGCAAGGCATGTGCATATAAACCTGATGATTGTTAAAACTCTAGGCTATGTTAAATCGTTAGTGCTGTCAGCAGACAAGCACAAAAACTAAGTTTAGCCAGTGATGTTCATATTGTATGGCTCAGTAACAGTTGCCAGTCACCAACAGCAGTATTATATTCTGATGTCCATCACATATGACAGCTCGGTTAAACTGGATCTAAGAAGCAGATCAAAATCTCGGCCACTAATCTGGCAAAATACAGTCTGTTCATTTCAAATAATTTCATTGGGAAGACCAGTTCGGCAGCTATTTTCATCACCATAATTTTACTATATCTGCTTTGTTTTGTTTTACTCCAACAGTTGGTGGAGAGGCAGGTCTGACGTGGCCTTTCGCTTACTGTCTAAGAGAAAGCCAGATGTTTGCAATAGAGGCTTATTAAACCTTGGCTCTGGTGATGCTGTGGCAGATACTAGCCTGCCTTTGATGATGGGTTAGTGGGAGTCAAGAAGCATTGAACTGAAATAAAAAGAGAATTAATAGTAACTGCTTGGAAGGCACAATGATGGGGAGTGTGCGCCCTTGTGAAACAGGATTAATGCTCTTAAGGGCCAAGACTTTTCTCTTTTTTTGCTCGGAGTTCATTCCTAGGCTTTGACATAGGCAGTATCAGGCAAGGCAAAAACAGGCATACACTATCATTTATCCTACATTCTGCAGCGTGTTACAGAAACCTAGCCTGGTTGCACCCGTCTATTGCTCTCAGCACACTTTTCCCTGAGATTATAGTCTATTTGCTTTAGCATTTGAACAGCCACCTGGATGGCGGACCAATCAGCATCCATGGGAGTGGGTAAGTGTGATGATGTTTAAGTCAAGCATTTGTTTCGAAATGGTGGTAGAGCTAGATTAAGAGACAACCAGTTGTAGCAACGCTGATTGGTTAAAGGCTGTCCAATAGTTTCAAAATGAACATGAGATCTACGCACAGTAGGAGGCAACGACTGCAAACACTTCCTAATGGACCGTGTCCAGACCCTATTCACAAAGTGAATTTTGGGTCTGGTTACCAGGCTAATAAATCCCACATGATGCTACAAATGTATGCAACAAATGTATCCACATTTTAAATAGCAATATTGTGTAAATAACGCTATCATTTCTTAATTGTATGATCATATCATTTTAGAATATAAGTATAGTGTATTGTGGTAGTAAAACCTACCTCATGAAATCCATGATTTGTCAGTAGTCCCCGTACCAATCTGCTCTCTGTGCGTACAATCTTGAAGGCCATGTTGTATCGTTCTGTGGTGAATAAGAGATAGAAAAATACTGGGATGAATTATCAAGATTGTTAGTACTATCTAACACCAAATAAATATCATTGCTACCATGTCATTATAGGCATGCTCATACCTCCAATAGAGCAAGAAAATCCATCTTTAGCAACAATAGCTTCGGGGTAGAACAACAGAATTGGGATCTTCCTGCTAAGGCCACTCCAGGCAATGCAAGGGTGGTCTCTGAGACAAAGAGTATGTGGGAGAAAATGTAGAATATGTTGGTCACAGCACAGGTATTTCTTCAAAAAAGAATTTTGTACAAGCATATAACAAATGCAAACTATTGGGAAAAGATAACAATTTTGTGAATGAAAGAGCTAGCCTTAGATTACCTAACATTTGAGGAATGCATCCTGACATAGTGTGCCTGAGTTGACCATAAGGAGACATAACCACACACCATCTCAGGAGATGGTGGGGAATAACAAACCCAGATACTTTACTAACACTTGTCTTCCCGATTACACTGATCTGAGAAGAACATCTGATAATACCAGACACAACCTGCCTATAGGAAGCTAAACTGGAGATAATGTGGTGTGGTTATGGAATAGGACTTGATCAGGCATGATCGTGTCTGATTAAGCAACACAAGGGAGGGAAACATGTAAACAATTGTAGGCACTGGCTCATGAATCCAGGCATGTCAAACAATATCAGCAATTCTGTCTACTGTCATATCTATGATACACACCATTGAACAAGGTATTTGATAGAAAATCTCTTGTTATAGACTAAATAAAGATTTTGTGGTTAGTGGAAATGAGTGGAGTTGTGGGAAGGGGCATTTCATAATACATTATAATAATGAAATTGATTATAGTTTGCAAAGTGTAAATCGATCGATTTACAAAAATATATTATAATATAAAAATATTTATATTGTTTGTTGTTACTGATTTGATGTTGGTTCATTGTGGCAATCACTTGCTTTAAAAGCATAAATACCGCTGTGACAGTCTCATACACACAATATAACATAATGATCGATAATTTATCATTCATTTACATGATCATCGATCAAGATTCTTTCCCTAATAGGCACAAATATTTTGAGTACTACATTGTAAAAAGTAAAACCTATAAAGGAACTAGTTGGCAGGCATGTTATTACAAAAAACTTATTTGTAATGTAGTTGAATTATTGTGCAATATTGTACTATCTAGTCCAAAGGTTTCACTGTCATTATAATGCATTGCATTAATTATGTACAATGACAGCTATTTTTCAAGAATGTATTTAACTGGATCTTGGCATCAATTATTAAAAATGGGTGAGGACACCCTGCAAAAATGCATTACACATTCAGTTCAGTTCAGGGCTTGATGCAAAATATAAATTATTATTTAGTTTGACTATATATCCAGTGACTGTAATTGGAGTACAAAAGTTGCAACATACTGTATGCATGAAGGATCCATAGTAATAATAACAGACAAACCTGTTCTTTAAATTCTGATACTAATATTGATATAATTAATTGATCAGGACATTTTTGACTAATGTAACAGATACTGTAGACAACAGCATTCGCACATGCCAAGAAAGCATATTGCAAACTTAAAATCGGTACTGTAGTGGTAATGGCTCTTACTCTTGTTCATCCTCTGAGGTGACTTCTGAATCCTCTTTACCGGTATCCTGGATCACAGCAGGCATTTCCGCGGTGAAAGGGCGTCCAGTTAAGATTTGTCTTTTTTGGATCAGGCACACAGGCACATGGCATCTCCCATCTCTAAACTCGGTTGCAAAATGAACTGTAACATTAGTTACAGTAATCAGTACTGTACAGTAGCACTGTAATTTTAAAGCTAAATAGCACGTTAAAACACAAAGCTCGGAGTCATAAACAGCTAATGTTGTTAAATACATAAATACAGCTAATTACATACAAATAAATATATTAGTATCTATTATAATATTTAGCAAACAATCTTACGGCGATTACACTTTGTGATAGAGAAGTAACTGTATATGCCCGGCTACAGCGGGAGGGTGAAGGCTACTGTAATGTTATCGGTACCTGTAACAGTAACAAGTACTGTACTTCACTGTTAATTTGGAAGATTGTCAAACTCCAACAGACGTTAGCTAACGTTGACGGTACGGCAGCTACTGTACTGTTATCGTTAGCCCGTTGAGCTTACTTGTGTTAAGGTAGCTAGCTGAAGACAGTCTTGTACGTATTGGTCCTCATCATCGCACCCAAACAAGCCAACATAAACAAGACTGCTCGAGAGCTTAGTAGAACTCCGCTAGCACTAGGGCTATCTAGCACAGTTGGTCATTTTCACTAGTATTTCTGGTAACTACAACAACTGAGTGGCAACTGGGAAGAGCATGCGCACATGCACTCCAAAACAACAACCTACAGGTGATAAGAAGTTTGTACAGATTATGGTACAGATTGGTTGGTAACAGAAGAAGGCGGGCTCGAATCCCCGAATGGCCCATTCAGATGAATGAGGCGACTCCATGAAGCCATATTGTGGACCCTCTTATTGGTTAATTCTAATGTTCAAGGTTGATATCCTGTCACGGTTCACAAACAACTGCACGTTTAGCATGAGTCGGTTCTGCTGGTAATGCCTTGTATGCAACATATCCATTATATTCTACAGGTAAACTTCATCATCAGGTAAATACATTAGACATCTATGCTTGTCATTGTAATCGTAAGGCGTCTTGCACAATAACGTTTGAAAAGAAGTAAACTGCAGTACTAGTACACCTACGCTAGCGGTTTGTTCTGTTTTGCCACATATCTAGTTGATCATCTGGTTAACAATAATGACCATGTAGATGGAGTCTGTAGCAAGCTTGATTAGCATGATCTTTGTTAATGTCCATTGTCCAATCTGTGGTATATAAATTACTGACAGTAACATAATGGTTGGTTCGTTCTCCTGACTGGACATGTCTGCTTATTTCCTGCAGGTGGATTTCATTGACCCAGTGAAGATGAGTAGGTTTTTGAATGTCTTGCGGAGTTGGTTGGTGATGGTGTCTGTCATTGCGATGGGAAATACTGTGCAGAGTTTTAGAGATCATAGCTTCTTATCAGAAAAACTGTACACGGGGACACCAGATTTCGGTGAGCAACATGTCACAATATCAAAATGAGTGCTGAAACATAATATTGGGCTGCAGTTTTATATCTAAACATGATGCTTTGAGTCTCATTAACCTCTCATAAATGTGACTGTTACAACATACAGGATTAATAAATCAATTAACTAATTTGTATTTCCTCAGTAAATGGCCTCCAAGCACGAACATTTGGAATCTGGACATTACTGTCATCAATTATACGTTGTGCCTGTGCGATTGACATCCAGAATAAAACGTACGAATTGTGTTGCCTTGTGCAGTTGATTTGCCATTCCTATAGTTGATCAATGCAAACTAAAACAGTTTCCTATTGCATTGCTTTGCAGGTTGTATCACATTACTTTATGGACATTTGTGCTGGCCTTGGGTCACTTCCTGTCTGAAGCCTTCATCTACAAAACTGCACCACTGACTATAGGCGTTATGGCCCCACTCATTGTGGCAAGTATGTTTTTCCTTTGGGTAATAGTCAGAATAGTCTGTAATAAACATGGGATAAACTACTCACTAATAGCAATACTTATATTTGTGTTTGTTTCTCAAGGTTTTTCCATTATGGGAATGGTGATTGGATTCCAGTGTATTCCAGAACCACAGGGGGAAGCAGGGGTACGACAGAAGAAGCGAAATTGATCGCAAACATTTTGTTATTCGTCATTTTCAGTTGGCATTTGGACATTTGTGGATGAATCTCGTTTTAAACTTCCTGACTTGAAGAATGTCTCGGATGTAAAATTCACTGTACTTTTTCTATAGTTGGATTGAAATTCAATCTATTTAAAAAAGTAAAAAGTTGATTCTACTATTATTGATGATACTGAAAGATAAATGGAAATCCCATTTGAGATGGGAATGCAACTGATTAATTTCTGCAACTGTGTAATTAAATATTTTGAAATTCTATTGGTATTTTTTTAGGTGGCTAAAATGGTGGCTAAATTGCTGAAAATTTGTCTTGATGTGTGACTAGGAAAACAACTTTTTTTTATTGTACTCTTTGTCTGTGTTTACACTATAACTATTTAATGGAAAGAAATACTGTATCTAATTGCATTTTGTTCATCATGAAGACACATTAAAATTCACCATTTGACAAGCAATATAAAATATAAAAAATAATGGAGTGATAATGGACAAATATATTTATAACAAAACCTCACTGGACACAATAAGAATAAATCACACCCTAATCCTAGCTATCAGTGTGCCCACACCCCAACCCTAACCCTAGCTAACACTGCCCACACCCCCAACCATAGCTAACAGTGTGTCCATACCCCCAACCCTAACCCTAGCAGTGTGCCCACACCCCAACCATAACCATAGCTAACACTGTGCCCACACCCCCAAACCCTAACACCTGGGGTTGGGGTTAACCCTAACACGGGTTGGGGGTAGGTGGTGGGGTTGGAGTTAACCCTAACACTGACAATGTTAGAGTTAAACCCAGCCCCAACCTCAACACCCAACCCCAGTGTTAGGTTTGGGGTTATAACCCAGCCCCAACCCCAAACCCAGTGTCAGGGTTAGGGTTAACCTCAAGCCCAACCCTAGCTAACATTGTGTCCACACCCCCAACCCTAGATAACACTTTGCCCACATCCCTAACCCTATCAAAAAGTGTGTCCACACCCCAAACCTAGGACTATAATGGACAACTACTGTAATACATTACAGTACAAGTATTTTAACAGTATCTTTACTGTTAAATGTACAGTAACTTTCTGGCAACCCTGCTGCCAGTTATTTTAAAGGAAAATATTTTACAGTGTAGGAGACTGTAGCATTCTAAAATAAATCTCAGTCCATATCAGCAGGTGTCCTTCTGTACTTGACTAAACCAAAAACAACACTTTGTTTCTAGGATTTTAATGAGATGCACAGCATCAACAATATTAATAATTCTCACCACAATTCAGAGGTAGTACCTCTGCACTGCAGAATGCCATAATAATGCAAATAGAATATGTGAGCCTTAAGAGCTTGTGCTAAATACTGATGTAAACATACTGTAAATATAATGTAAAAGTATCATTATCCATAATTAGATTTCATTATATTATATTAAAATATAAAGATTTAATTTAGCTACAAATAACTTTCATCAAACATTTAGAAACATAAACATATTGAATACTGCTAATTAAAATGCGTAGAATGCTAACAGGCCTAGAACAACATTTGGGGAGGGATGGTTCAATTTTTGTAAATAAAGAGGTTAAGCCTAATTATAAACATAATGGTACAGTAGGTTTAACTGTTGTCTACTGATGTAGCATGTCTGTTGAGGTTACATCATTACCTCCATCTGAAATTAGAAAAGTAAAATGAAATCAAAGTAAAACATAAATTAAGATTACATTTTGTGCATATGGTATTAGCTGTAATCTGCGTTTGGTTTACTGCTGTTATTTACACAGTAGCCTGCTGCCTACAGCCTACAGCCTACATATAAACTCAGTGGCACTGAATGTTGTTTTAATGTACACAAGCAGGGGAATTCAAAACATAGAATTGTGAGATGTCACAGTGATGAATATATTAACTATGTGGGTATCTGTAAAATGGGTGATCCATATGTTAATCAACAATTTTATTAAAAATTAAAGGGACAATCGAACATTTTGTTCCACTGTGTGTATAGAATTCCCACCACTTCCCTAAAACATGAAAGTTGCCAATTTGCTACCTTAAACTGAATTACTTTGTTTAAAAAGTGTTTAAAAACTGTGAGGTGGGGGGAGTTTCAGGGATGGTGGGGAAACAGGCTATGGATGAGCGAGACTAATGGAAGTGCTTTGGGGGCCACAGAGTTTTCAGGTGAGGTAGGGGTTGGTCACATCATCATGTTTGAAACCAAAACAGTGTTGTTCCTGCTGCAAAACAATCCACTGTCTAGTTTCTGCATATTTGTCATGAATGAAATGATGGAGGTAGCCACCACATTAAACACCTCTGCTTCTTGGCACGCAATAAGACATCACAAATATACTTGTTTTTGTGCTTCTATGGAGAGCTGTCCAATGTTGTGCTCCCCATTGAACTTGAACTGAGGAAACAATTTGAAGGCTTTTTGTCCATTCATACTGATTCCTGTGCAGTAGTACAGTATTTGTTTCAGAAGGCCCAAATATAAAGCAGTCACTACGTTATTTCACACATTATCTGTCCTGATCAGTTTACATGATTCTTCTCTCAGCTTGTCTACCAATCTTCCAGTACACATGTGGACATCTATGTGCTCATGAATAATTTTTATATGAATTATGTCCATTTCTAATATTTCAGAAGGGATATCTGTCTCTACAGACCCCAGAAGTTCAAAGTCCTTAATATCTGTAAACTTCACAGAAGGAGAGAGGCGTTCTGCCATTTGAGTTAATCTTTTCTGGGGGGGAAAAAAGATAACAAGAAGATTCAGGTGGGCTACACGCATCAGCAAACAAGGGATAGGAGTGGTACTCAACAACAATGACAAAAATCAACAAATAAAAATAAAAATGGTATACTATCATATATAGTAAAAACTTTAATATAAAAGAAACATTAAAGTTTAACATTTTTATATACTTTTAGACGTATATAATTCAAACTAAAAACTAAAACAAGTTACAAAATATATATAATTAAAATAATATTAATATAACATGATATTATAGTATTAGTACCACACACAACACAACCATATGCATGACCCCCATTTTTTATAAGAACCCATTTAATATTTAGGCATTTTCAGTGATGCTGTCTTTATAAAAAATATCTTTCCTTTATTTTCTTTTTATAAAAATTAGATTGTAGAAATGTAGATTTTATTATAATGTTTAATCTATATTCTACAAAACCTTAATACATTATTTATTTACATAATTATTTGAAAATATATTCAATTTAAATATTAACACTATACTTTATATTTCTGTATGCATCTTGAATCGTATGCATCCAGAAAATGGGTGGCCATACCTTGACAGGGGTGTGTTTTGGTATTTGTGAGGTTGTGGGTTAGTGTCAAAACTGCTGTTGCCATGGGCTGTTGGTTGTCGTGGCGCCGTAGTTCTGCGCATCAGACAGGTAGTCTCCAAACTGGAATGATAGCTTGAGTGTTACGAATCTGAGGGGCCCTGCAGAGTCTATCAAATCACTTCAATTGAAGAGCATTGAATTATATTATATTTTCTAAACCATCTAAAAAAAACATCTCTCAAATAATTCCTATTTGCTTTACCTCAATCATTTCTCTTAATTATACCTGGCCATCCTATGTGGTTTATAAAAAGTAGTGTATATTGAGTTTTTGCAACTCCATCAGCAGAGAAAATGTAAAGAGACATTTTGGGGGAAAAGGAAACTGGTGTTTTACAAGTAGAAGCAATTTGAGTTTTCTTAATGTTTAAATGGTATGAGTTTTTTTTCTTTCTTTTTTCAGAATTCTGAAATACAGTAAAAATATTTTATTTGACCATTTTATTTTTGCTATTGTTAATAATATATTATTAACAAATTATCAATCATGCTGATTTATTAACAAATTATTAAAGATTTCTTCCAGAATTTGATATTTATGACAGCTGTCAACTGCCAATCTGTGAAAAATCTTTCCTAAGCCACCCTGTCGCCCCAGGGTTAGGGTTAGGTTAGAGAAGAAGTATTTTTTAATCCTCCCGTTGTCCTTGGGTCAAAATGGTTAGGTTAAAATTAGGTTAATAATTAATAATTATTTTATTATTGTTTAGTATTAACCCTCCTGTTGTCCTAGGGTTGAACCACAAGGCTGCCTTTTGTGGGTAGGTTTGACCCCAGGGTGACAGGAGGGTTCAATTTAAAAATTAATTAAAGCTGAGCTGGCGAGCTGCTAGTCATGCTTTCAGCAGGCAGACATTGTATGTTTAAGAGATTTAAGAGGGATAGATTTACACCATTGTAGTATAGTGTATTGTGCCCACTGTCTTGAAACCAACCTGCGTGGAAAAGTGTACACACAGCAGTGTAAGGAATGCAAAGAAGAATCAGGAAGTTGACAGCGAAAGTGAAAAAAGCACACTCCAGCAAGAGTCAAGTCCCTGTCCCTTACTTACATTTGACACCTCAGCCTGGTGGTTGGCATTTTGACGTCGGAGATCCGACTTAATGAATCCTAAAAGGCATGGAGGAAACCGAAATTATTATTATATTTAATCTGAGAAGATATGTGGGAATGAGTACAGATTCTTCAAAACCTAAAAACTATAATGTGCTGAGAATGTGGGGAGTCTGGGGTCTTCATCTTCCACTTAATAACAACAAACATTGTACCACTAGAGGGCATCCCAGTTTCATGAAAGATATGAACAGCAACAATTATTGTAATAAAGCTGAGTAGAGTCAGCACATTTTTCAGAACAGTGCAATGGTTGTGCTGTGTGGTTGGTGCCTTTACCTGTCATGATTGTTCCTATAAAAAGAAAAATACATAAAAACATGTTCCCAGCTAATGTTCCCCATTTGTCTATGATCTTCCCTTCACAAATGGTGAAGATGATCCCAAATACCTGGAACAAGATACATGTATTTAATGTAAACTAAGCAATGTAAATAGCAATAACCAAAGAAAAATAGATAACCTGTAATCGTATACATGTTTTAAACAATGAACATTCACATGAGTTTTTAAAGAGCTTTGTTAAAGAAATTCATTTTTAAAGAGCAGGGAGGTCATTATGTTTACCCAGTGGTTAAGGATGACATACTGTACAGTAGACACCTTTTTGCTAACAGGTCTGAACCACTGTTTTCAGAGGAAACTCTTTATTGGATTTTTAAATTATCATCATGTATGTATTCACTGACCTGCGCTGAACAGTTAAGCAGCCCTGAAGAGGAGCCTTCTGACTCTGGGTAGGTGAGCTCTACAGCAAACTCAAAGCCCAGGGGTAGGTAACCTGTCATGAAAAACCTGCAGACATACACTTCAGGTTAAGGACAATCCTTAAACTTCAACATCTAATTGAAAAGAGGTTTAAACTGATTGCATGATAATTACAGAAGGGAGCAGCTGAGGGTACATTAAATTCAGCTTGATTTCAGAAATTGAAATCTTATAAAGAATTGCTCTATCTTTCATTTGCTTTCAAATATTGGTCAAACATACAGTATATACTGTACTTATAAGTAGCCTAAGTGTTTCCATATCCAAATGTACTAATTGGCTCCATGATAACATGAAACAGAAATTATGTTGAGTCCATACTAAATTCTAATCTTTAAAAGCCTTTTCATGAAGGTAGTATTTAGCATTAACATAAGACAATGCAGGCAATGCTGAAGAACATAATCACTAGATGTGATAATCATCTGGCACGTAGACCACTATTAAGTCAGCTGGTCAATTCTGATGTTTATGAGTGTGTTGGTAACCCACTTACCCAAGAGCTCCAGATGTCACAAACACCACCCAGAGGTGACCCAGGTTTAGCGTGAAGGCATAGACCAGCAGGCCAACCAAAGACAAGAGATACACTAATAGAGTGGTCTGTCTGAAGAGAAGGGAATGCAAGTGGTCATAAAGAGTTGATATTGTAATCATTGTTGCAGCCACCATTAATAATTATTTTAGACTACCGATTTAATCTGATCCAGCTTGTACATGTCCCAGGACACTGCTAAAGTGACCTACATGAATGTCAAATTTGTGCAGTGGAAACATAAAACATTTTTAAGTGCTTCATCAATTTCTCATCAAATATTCACATGAAATTCATCACTACTCTACTAAATAGCAATAAATATAGCAAAATTAAAACATTCTAGATCGTATCAACATCACTTTTCTGACAGTAATAATAATAATAATAATAATAATAATAATAATAATAATAATAATACACAAGAGCCCTTGTCATAACCTATGCCCTTTCCACCCCAACAGGCTTACTATGGAAAAGTCCTGGGCTGTACAATCACGCATTAAATAATGCTCCCAATGTTTTTGTTAGTATAACTTAGTTCTATCCACATAGGACAATGTGAGTCAACAACAGACATGGCCGTTATGTATTCTAGCATATCAAATATATAAATCATTATTGAATTAATAAAATTATTAAAATAACATGAGTTTCAGACAACAGTAGATAGGTTGTGGTTAGTCTATATCTGCTTGACACACCAGAGTTACCCAGGCTCAAATGATTTACGTCGAACAAAAGGCTTCAAAAGGTTATAATGCACAAGGTAAAGTGTCAACTAAAATAAATAGCTCTTTGTTTGTTTGCCTGCTGGACTAGATTCTAAAATGATGTTCATCACGGGGGCAAGGCAAAGGACATGTGATAAACACTATCAATAAAGACATGATACTGTATTTTGAATGATCACTTTCATTTGTTTCTGTAACATAGTTTCCATGTAAATGTGAAGGGGCCAGGCCTCGGCTATGACTTGGTATTAGTAGAGAAAGCCTGTCAACTTAAATAAGTGGAAGGGCAGATCAAACATAGGTCTCCCCAGTCTCTGCTGGAATCTCCGCAGTACGCACTAGCAATGATTTAATTTGTCCAGACACATCCCCATCAATGGATGATATCACCATCCTTGACCATCCTTCCTTTACCACATACTGTAGCAAAGACTATGGCAAAGACAAGGCAATACAGAGGCTAACACCTGAACATTTTGGTTGGACCACTTCAATGCACGAGTACACAGACGCACCACAAAAGAAAAAATAATAATCTTTAGCTATATAGCCAATACCCTGTTGTAAATATCTTACTTATATGTTTTGGTCTTGTCCAACCAGATGCCACATATGAGTGACCCCACCATGCCAGCAATGACAATAGTCAGTCCAATTCTTCCAGCATCCACCTCTTCTCCCTATAGGGACGGGGGGGATAACATGGCGTCACTTTAACACTTGGGATGTCTTGCGCCTATTAGTTTTCTCATGAAGTTCAAATCCCACACTGCAGTTCAGTGATATGGTGGTTACATCCTTGTAAGTTGTATGGTCTCTGAAGAAAGTCCAGGATTAAACCCTGGTCATGTCTTGGTCATGTTGATACTGTGGAACAGGAAAAAGGAAGGAAGGAAGGATGGAAAGAAGGATGGAAGTATAGAAAAAAGGGAGGAAGGACGGACAAAAAGAAAGCATGGAAGAGCTAGCTTGCCATATAAGATGGTCAAAGATAAGATGATATCATGCTTGTCAAACTGGGACTTACGGGGTAGTGATCCATAATCATCCTGTTCAACAATGTCGAAACAGCATAGAAACAGCCCACGTTGAGCCCTGCAGTGACAACGAGAAAAACTGCTTGTATTCTTATAAGACCTGTAGGGAAAAGTTAAACTCCAGAATTGACCTTCTCGCTCGACAGTCCTTTCCCTTCCCTTGCTTGTTGGTAACTTAACCCAAGTAAGCTGCTGTACAGCCATTGTTTTACATTTGTGTTAGATCACGACAATTTATAGTACTGAACGTTGTTTGTAAACAGAAATCCTTAAGTTTGAGAACTAAATATATATAATATATATAATTATCATAAACATACAGTCGTCTGAGGACATACATTATAATCTTTTAACTTTTATACAGAAAGTGTACAATGTTATTTATTCTCAAAAGCCCTTTATATCACTGATATGCATGACATTTACTCTTGTTTGTTATTGCTAATAAATACTGTACTAATCTGATAGCTACAACATAATAGTTCTATGACTACATTACCTTTCACCTCCAAGGGAAACATCCATATTGCAATGCTGAAGTATAGCCTAAGAATGAGATGAGTTCTGGACATGATGTCATCACACCATGATAATATAGTGATGACCATTATAAGATCAAATGTATTCCCTTATGTTCATTTTATAACCATTCACCTCTATAATTGTGTGCCATTGTAAGGGCCATGTACATTAAGTGCATTATTTATAATATTTATATACAGTATTTCCTATAGATGTTACACTAAGAAGAGGAGCTTCGATTAAAACACACACAGGGAGTGTGATTTCATTCTCTGTTCAGGATGCAATTACCACAGTACTCCACAATATCTTTACATAGAAATACTTGTTTGCTGTTATATTCATGTTTATAATATGGTATAGAGCACCTTTAAACTTAATACTTAGAACCTTGGTCTGACAGAACCAAAGGGATAAAGGGGTAGAATATGTATTTTATTTTGTTACATAGTTTTATAATCCCAGCTCTGCATGGTTAAATATTTGAGCTGAACCACTAGTAATGTAATCACGTGTCTCTGCTCTTTGGACTTAACAGAGCATGGAATGTTTTTCTTCCACTCCACCTAAATGTCCAACATTTTATTTTTCAAAAGGGGGATTTGAGAGCACAAAAAAGTCTGTCTCCATATTGAGCTAATTTCATTTGTATTTGCTGTGCAATAAAAATGTTTAAAAAAAAACACGTGCTGTGTCGCAGGACACATGCGCCATTGAAATGAAAGATTAGTCAGCGAATATCTAATTACAGGTAAGTGCATACTTTTTTTATTAGCGTTGTGTTGATATGTTGATGTTATTATTATCCAGACAGCAGGGAGTGACCCACCATAGCTGATGGCCAGTAGAATGAAGGGTTTGTTACGTAGCAGCTTTGAGATTGAGCCCACATAGGAATAGTCATCTGGGGACATGTTCCTGGCCTGGGCCTGGACCTGAGTGGGAGGAATCTTGGGTTTCTCCTGGAAGACTAACACACAGTTTCATTATGTGCATCTTTATACTAGAAAGACTTTTAGATAACAGTGATGATAGACACATACTAGGCTACAGTAGTAAAATATAACCTGTGTATAAGTGTGTGTGTGTGTGTATGTGTGTGTGTGTGTGTGTGCGCGCGCGCCTGGGCACAAATGTATGTCTGTGCACGCACATGTCTGCATGTCATTGCAAGGGGAAGGCATGTTTGAACACATTTATACAAGGACTGGTGAGATAAGATTAGACACTGAGCTTTTTGTCCCATCAACAGTAAACAGCAAACAATTTAATCTAGTCTTGTGTTAAAACCCATATATACTTAGAATACTCAGAATTATATATATATTCAGAATAAAAATAAATAAAAAAACATTTTCATAATGCTGGTTTCAACCAAGTGTCATTCCAGACAAATCACAAACAAAAGCTAAGCAAGACTTAAATGTTAATACTGTATGTAAACACTAAGATCACAGAATTTTGTGTGTAAGGGGCAATGGATAAAATGCAATATTCAATTGATATTTCTATCCACATGAACTATCAAAGATGTTTCAGTCCTTTGTAAAAATTCTATTTGAGGAACCTGTCTACAAGAGACATTATATTGACATTTGTAATGTCAATATATAGATTATATGAGAAATCCTTGCTTGAATGAGGTAATGGTTAAACAGTAGGTGCAAACATGTGCAAACATGTTGCAAACATAATAATATAATGTCACTTTCCAGGATTGTGCAACAATTGAACAACAAAGGTCTGTTCAGACTTGCAAGGAATAGACTCTCAAAACAGTTGCATCTCTAAGAGTCTATTCTCATGCTTCTCATTCAGGCACCGACTTTCAGTTCTTTCCAAAAATTAAAAGAGGATTTAACAGAGACCAGGAGATCTCATAAAAAAAATACCATAACTGGCATTCCAAATCCATCAAAAGGCACAATTACAGCGATTACTAGCTGCTTATCTGCTGGAAGCCCCAACATGCATTACCTAACTTGAGACGACTAGGTCTTCACACAACCAGTGCTTGAGGATTGGAATAACCAAACAGTAGTACAGGGTGTAAAGTCTAACAATCTGTCACAACAAAAATACAAGAGTGCTGCAAACAGCCTTTTGGAGAATCTATGGCATTCTCACTCAATTAAAATTAAAATGCCCAAACACATTTCATTAGCTTTGAGTCTGTGACTGTTAAGTAGAGAAGTATGTAGAGCAAAGAAAGTATTCTCAAGTTAAATTAACACATTTTCCACAGTCCACTGTAGCAATACGTTTCAAAGCAATAGAACAAGAGAGAATAAATGAACTACAGTGAGTGAGCAAATCCCGTGACAGGTCTTAAACCTGTAGTTAAGCCTATTCATGGAACCGTCAACTGTAAAATACTTACACATGACCACCAGGACAAAGAGCACTGTAGCTACTCCAGCAGATATGTAGAACATGAGGCTGATGTGGTATGCCAGCTCGTTCATATCTTCCACATTAGGAACAAGGATCGGCGGCACCAGGAATCCAATAGCAATACCCAACTGTAAGAGACAAACACCTTTCGTCACGTTTTGCCCTCATCTTTCAAGCTTTGTTTGGAAGATGGTTATTTTTCAGGGTTAACATTTAGTAAAGTTATACCTGCTTCTCCTCAATATACTATATATATATTCCTCGATTTATTTATAGCACACACACACACCGCCCCCCAAACCAGAGATATATATCCCAGCTAACTGTTACAGACATATGATGTGCACTGCTGGCACAACAAGGTGTGAGTCTGAAACCTGAGGACAACAGAAGGGTTCAACGGCACAAAAAAACAAACAAATAAATAAAGAAATAATTACTAAATAAATAAATACACACAGCATTGACAATAAATATATATTTTATTATTGTGCCATTTGGTGCACAATAAGATATAATAAGGACAACAGGAGGGTTTATTATTGGCTTAACCCTCCCGCCAGCAAAGGGAGCCAATCACAACCCGGACATATGATGTGCCGCGCTTGGCGCCCTCTGCTGGTAGTGCGTTTGAAACCCAAGGACAGTGGGAGGTTTAGGAACCACTTGTACAAAGGAGGAAGCGGGGGATCCTAGATGGGTGTGGTTCTCTATTGCAAGTCTATGGTGTGCTTACACCTTGAGATTGGAAAAAGCTTAGTTTCCTTAGGCCTGCACTCTACCTGCTGTTGGATACCGTTAAAACTGCTGCTGAATAAACACACCTGGACTGCAACAGTGATATTTGTTTCATTTTTGTGCCAAAGCTGCTCAACCGACCTTACATACATCATGAGTCAATCTTCATTTTAATGACTTATAGGAGATAAACTATCCATTTTATTCCTAAATGTATCCAGTTTGATAAAAGTGAGTTTCTGTTGCAATTCACACAAGCAATGCGGCCTTTTATCTTAATATCTCAGTTTATAATGATTCAGTTAACAGAAACATGACAAAGTTCAGTATTTAAACATGCTTCATGTAAATAGGAACGTAAAAATCGAGACAGTGGGCCAGTATGGATTGGAAGATGTATTGCTACCACTTTCGCTGGCAACTGACAACAGCTTAGGGCTGCTATATACTGTAAACTCCCTCCCTACTCCATCACATCCAATTTCCCTTAGGAATTCAGTAAAAGATAATAATGGCATGGGGCAAAAAGATGGTTTAAAATATTGCTCTTCTGATTTGAAGATCTGCCTGTTGGACACGACAGGTGAAATATGACAACTCTGGGGGCAGATTTTCTACAGAAACCAATCTTTAGTATATGCAAACAGTATGTCCAAAATGGTGTAAACACAAAGAAACACTATATTGACATAAGCCTATATCAAACTCTAGAGGCTTCCAGCTCATACTAGAAATCATCTACTAGCAGAAAATGGAGAGGAGGGACATTGTTCATAAAAATAAGCAGGTCTCCAGTCTCACAGAGGTAGATGGTAACCATGTTTTCCCAGACCCTTTTTCTCCCTTGGTGTACGTTTCTTCAGTGTATAGGCTATGGTGTGCACAACTGTGTCTGCTTCTCTTTGCCTTGCCTTGTAGCATTGGGCTAAAGGCAAGCCTACATATTACTCATTGTGTGTGTAGACTACACAACACCCTGAACTGAATTCAAGTTTGCACTGGATAAGCTATAGGCTGCTCAACCACACTCAAGTGCTAGTGTAAATACATGGTAACTATATCCAAATGTAAAGACTGACTGCCTGTTCTGATATCACATCACCTCCCCTTAGACATTAATAAGAAACAGAATAATTTGTAAGAGCAATTATATGGCCAGAGGAAGGAGATGACATTGTCATTTACATCATAAAACAGATGTGCATGCTGTGAGCGCAGGCCTACATTTGTTCAGCACTTTGGTGACATTCAAACTGTTGAGTAATAAGTGAGATATTATCATGGATACAACCATGCTGCATCATCATGTTTCTGTGGCTTGTGACTGACAGTAGCCTGTAGATCACACCAAATGTGTCTGTTCCAGCTCTGAACATTGACCTCTTTGTCTTTCTCTATCATTTGTATAATACTGATAACAGCAATACATTAAGATCTGTTCATGACAAATCACACTGAAGTCCATTTGTGTGTAGCAGTTATGCAAACGTCTACCAAAGCAGACTCGGAATGGCAGAGATTAAAGCTTGGTCACAGATTGCAACTGTGTGCAACCCATGAATAGACTGTAAATGGAAAAGATGTCATATCACTGATGCCCAATCACATTACTGGCATATTTCGACCTGCATCACAAGTTCTTTGTCTTATATGTTGAACAGATACACTGTTCACAGCCATAATATACTACTTTGAGGTCATATTAAAACAAAAAAATTAGGAGCCAAACATATAGGTTTTTAATAACCTTTAAATATACTTTTAACAGACTCATGAACACTATTTCTAAATAATGTCAGGCCAGCTATACTTTATCTTTATCCATCCAAAACCGGCCTCAAAGTCTTCAAAGTATTTTAGGAGGCTAAATGATAGCAGCTTGTCAATGTGTTGTCAAAGATCAAGTATACATTTACCAGGAGGATTCATATGAACAAGGGTAACACTATTGTATACACATAACTGTATGAATAATAAAAATACTGCATTTTACTGTATATAGGTTTGTATAATTGTTTTTTAAATTGTACTTGCAACAATAGATAATTAGATTGCAGATGTTTCTTTTCCTACTCAGAACTTTATCTTATGATGAAGGAAGATCTACTGGCTATTACAGTTTATTGGAATGCAGTCTATTGCAAACTGGAATTGCAGGATTTTATAGCTCCTTCCTGGAAAGCTTGGGCTATGTGATCACATTTCTAGATATGCTTTGCTTATTATTAATATAGAATTATACATTTTAATGTTAACATCCACGTGAGCGTCTTATGTTCAGGCACCATAAAATAACACATATAGGTAGCATATAATACAAACATGATTGTTGACAAACACCAAACAAAAACAATAAGACAAACAATATTGCTTGATTCAAAGACATTATACTGTAGCCCTATATTCTAAAATTAAACCATATTCACAAAGTACAGCACAGAATTTAACGTGAGATGTACTCTTGCATTTAGACTACTTAGGTCACTATTAGTTGTTGAAAGATTGTGTTAACTGATTTAAGACTGAATTGAAAAGCTGGGTAAATTTAGGCTTAGGCCTATACATAACATTGGATTAATTTCCATCCAAATATCAATGATTACCTCAAGCTTCTCACGAATGGACCTATACAGTCTGTAAATCCATTATAATAAAGTTTGGAAACCATTACAACCTTATAATCCCAAATTATACAGCATCACTGCTATAGAATAGTTGCCTACAGTATGTGTACACTATGCAGGATGTAATTTACTCACCTGATTCCCAAAAACACCAATCGAACAAGCAGTGGACACTTCCTCTGACCCAAACCAAACAGACGCTATGCGCGAAGGCATCCCCAGGATAAATACTTGGGCAAGAGAGCTTACACATTGGCCGAGCACCGTTACCCAAAACAAGCTGGGTCGGACGCTTGCCACTTTGATCCACGTTCCAATGCAATTGAGACCGGTAGCCACGAGCGCTACAACACGCAGTCCTTTTTTATCTAGTAGCCATGTAACTGGGAAGATAAAAGGAATATAGGTGAGCATGTACACCATTGACATCCAGTCTATTGCAAAGGAGTCCACGTTGTAGAATTTCATAAATATATTATTAATTATCCCGTACTGGATCCACTGGAATGCGTTGCTCAAAGAGTAAGAGCTAAAAAGACACACTATCAACCAGCGTCTTCTGTACAAACGAGTGCTGTCTTCTGTACCATTGTCAGTAGTTGGGAGCCGGGTACATTCAACTTCTTTCAGATCGTCCGAGGTTTTTTCCCCCATATCCAAGCCATTTTTATCCATTATGTGACTTACACCATCCGTGTCTAAGTTCGTGTTATCGGACATTTTGAGGTATCAAATGTGCCTATTTATTCGAATAAAGTGTCGTAGCAATTAAAACATTTTAATCACTGACAAATTCTGAGTTGACAGCTAATATTGCGCGCATATATTAGATTCGGTTTCTGTTTGGCACTTCCCTACTCGATCACTAGCTGTCTGTTAAACCACACTTGTATTGAAGTCATATAAAACATTAGGCTATTCTCGTAACTACAGGTTACAAGCCGGCAAGTTCATTTAGAAACTGTGAGAATGTATATCTAGGCTAGAGCTCTTCGAGGTGGCCAAACTGAAACTCCACCCAACTAAATGTTAGACCAATAATACCGATAATAGAAGCTCAAACACGAAGCCGAGACGTTACAAGGGCTTTAGGTCCAAAGCATAATCCCATTAGTCATTAAGAAAGAAGCCTTAGCCTCAACACAGTCATCTACTAACTACTGTAGGCTAGATGCACTGGATTTGTTATTTCTTTATATTTATATTTATCTTTACAGTGTGAACAGTGTGGGTTTAGATTTCTGAATCTCTAATTTTTAACGCAATGCCAATAATGCATACATATAGCCTATTTTACTCAATTAGTGTGTAATTATACTACACTAGGCTACAGAGATGTTTTGAACAATGCCTCAAATTACGCACTAGATGGAGCTGTTATCCAAAGAACTATACAAAAAAAGGCTCTTGGCCTAAAGGTGGCGATGCTATTCTCACAGTATCCAGGAGGGTAAGAAAAGTCTTAATTCAGTTTTGTAATAAGTACGGTTTTAACGTGAATAAACTATGCATTTATTTCTTGAAGAAATACAAAATGCATCACATTCTGTTATAGCTTATATGCCCATCCGATGGCCATCATATACAAAAGTATAAAAATATTAACATAACTGGTAGTAACATCATAACCGTAATTAACAACTACATTGTAAACAGTCCATATATATATATGTGTGTGTGTGTGTGTGTGTGTGTGCGCGCGCGCATACATGACGCCTGCGTCAAAACAGAACACGGGTCAACCGCTGTGCCACTAAATGCATAATACAAAAAGAATAATATCAGAAAAAATCTTAATATAACAAGGTATGTTTTAGTACTAAGTGTACCTAAGGGCCTGAGAATTTGCCTATTGATTTTATATATATATTTTTTAAACCACATAAGCAAATTAACTCCAACTATTAAAAATGTAGAGTGTTGAAAGGAGGGGGTTGGGCGGTAATAATAATAATAATAATAATAATAATAATAATAATAATAACAACAACAACAACATTTTTCACTGCCCATACACAGTCTCACAGTCAACCTGTTGGTAGAAGGCTCTGTGATTAAGACAGGAGGGCAGAGCTGGTAATCCTCAATGGCCCAGGCCCAGAAGTAAGTGCTGCATGTTGGCTGCTGCTGCTCAGCTGTAGACGGAGGCCTGCGGTAGGGTCCACCTTCACTTGGCCTCCAGCTGCTCCAGCAGCGGGTTCACCTCCCCCTCCGGGGTCTTCACTGCGTCCGTCCGCACGATGCACGTGGGGCGGTGGCGGTTCAGCAAGAGGATCAACTGCTGCCGTTCCTGCTTGAGGTCCTCTATCTGGGACTTGAGGTCAGAGTTCATCATCTCCAGCCGCTCCGATTCCTGTGAAAAAGGTGAAGCCACACCAAACTGAAAGTTTAAAGTCGGCGACATCACTATGTGTAATTATGTTCCTGTGCCCATTGTGCTGGACATTCCTTATACCACACATTGATTCATGTGAGCCTGTTCCACCTCATCCTCCCAAAGGTACTGCAATGAGCTGAGAACTGGAAACTGTCCAGGCCATTGCAGTAAACAATCTTTATCAAATTCCTGGAACCATCATTGGGTGATCCTTCCTCTGTGACATTATCCTGTTTAGTCAAGCAGTGACTAAAACCTCTGCCTGCCTGAAAGCAACATTACTCACTGTTTAAAGAGAAGGCTATTTACCCAACCAAGGAGGAATCTGTGAAAAGTGGCCAGTGAGTGTATATTGGGTATTATAAATAATACACGCACTGTGCATGCGGTCAGTGATGCGTGTGAGAAAGAAATCTTGCCTTTTGCAGATAATCTGTTCTTTCCTTTTTCTTGTTTCGACATCGGGCAGCAGCCACTTTATTTTTTTCTCGCCGCCGTTTCCTCCTCTCTTCTTCCTCATCTCGCTAAATAGGAAGAGAATTGTACAGGAGAAGCATGATATGGTATGGTGAGACTACAGCCATCACTTTCTTAAGGTCACTTGACACTAAAATGCATTACTCAGCGAACATCAGGCTGTCAAGTGTAATTGTGATGTTGCATCTATCTAGTTCTCATTTTGTTAGGTGATTAGGTGATTTATCCTCAAAAAACAGGCACAAATAAAAATAAAAGATGGAACCAAAGTACAGCATGGAAATGTTACAGTTACAGTGAAAACAAACATTGAAACAACAGATATTTTACTGTCAACATCATTGTTGCCCCCTTCCCCCCAGAGAATAATACAGTAATCCCCCAATGTACCTCCGTTTTTATGGCTAGGGGCCTTTTCCCAAATCTGTCCAAGAAGTGCAGTGGTGAGAGCACTGTCCCTATATCCTGCATGTCACCATACTTGATCCGGTCAGTCAGTGTGGTGGCTGAGATCCCAGCCAGCGGGCCCAGGCTGGGCAGGGAGCCTGCCGTTACACAGGGGTCTGGGATTTGTCCTGGCATCGTGTCAGGCTCGGTCGTGACCACAGCTAGGAGGCAGCGGGGGAAATTGGGATTGGGATTGAGAAAGCAGCTAAAACATGACAAATGCAAAAGTAAACGTGAAGTTCTGTACCCTGCGATTCATTTATTACGGTAACAGTACACAGCCAGCATATTTGGTGTATTTTATTGCAAGCGTTATTTATAAAAAGCGAAAATGTAGACGGCCTGTAAAATGCCTTACCATAAGACTGGCCATACCATAAAGAAATGGCCTAAAGCCGGAGGCCGTCTCTCATTGGGCCCTTTTTTATCATTCTATACTCATACTCATTTCAGCACTACAGACAATTATCACAGAAAAGACAGACTGAATTGCTGTGCTGTCAATCAGCCCATTTTGTTTGAGTTAAAAAGTTAATAAATTAATCAGAGATACATCTATTTGTATAATTAACTGAAATCATGTGTTCAACATCCTTCACTGTTTTAAAATATGCTGTCTGATAGGCTACAGCAGGTTTATCATTGGGCTGACTTGGAATGTGGCACAAAAAATAAAAAAAGTCTTAGAAAAAGTCAGACGTTGTTAATCAAATAAGAAGGGGGGAAAGAACACAGGAGTAGCTGTTTCAGTATAGGTTCACCCAGCAATATGATTGTAGCCTATAGCCTACACAATTTAAACTGTGGGCTATATGCCCGACGGTCAACTTATGGCCTTAGTCATTGGTTAATTTTAAAGCGGAAGTTTTTCTTCAGTGCGGCATTTCGCTTACGTAACCCAATACTTTCCCACGAGAGCCGCTGTAAAGAAAATTGTATGTTCTCTCTGTATTTTACTAGATTCATATTTTGCATTGAACTAATTTAAGAAACAAACGATTCATGAAATGCAGATAGGTTGGCTATATCAGAACATTCGGTAGGTTACTCTTCCACGATGTGATTACAATGTTGCAGCATGCAAATAAAAGAAAATGACAGGCTGCAGTCTGGCAAACAGTGTCTGAGTTACACAAGCATCGACTTGAAAGGCATTGAAATCCACCATAATGCACACACGAACACATCTTTTCACTAGCCTGTTCATGGTTGCGACCATTAACCCACGCGTGGCGCCCCTACATTTTTTCGACATCTCGACCATGAAGTTTTGTACAGACCTGACTTTGATCCCAGGTGCAACAAATGTCCTCGTTTCTGATCGGTAGGTCTAGTGTAGATTTTAAAAAGTGGAAACCGTTGCATCAGCGCGTCTAAATGTGATCCCAATCTGGGAGGATTTGGGAATGCGGAAATTACTTATGCCTGGCCAGCCAAACGTAAGCAGGGATGTTAAACAGAATGTGGGGGTAGAAGTGGGGAAGTCCTACTGCTCCTCCCATAGAAACAGAAAGAGACCAGACCCGTGCATGAAACCCCGACATGTAGACTATAGGCTACTAGCCCCGAATAGCAAGATGTATGAAGAGTGTGTAAGAAACTGTATGTAATGTATTACACATTCCTTACCTTGTTCACTGCCAAAAATGTTTGGGAACAGCAACACGCAAAACAAATAAAACATAGCTATTCAAAATATAATGGAAATCAAGATTCACTGAACAAAAAGTGACGTTACCACCACTGTAGAATCCAAATCATTGAACGATTATTTATTATGATTATTCATCAAATAAGCAATCAATGCTCATTTTAAAATTTGACAAATAAGTTAAAATCTCAAAAGGTAAAAAAATAAAGCATCATAAATTACATCTTGATAGATATAGTACTGGATGTTTTCATGGAAAACCTCTAACAATGAAGTTAACCCACTGCTGATGACACTGAGGTATGCAAGTATGACTTGACATGAATGAACGTTTTAACACAACATTCACGGCAATCTGTAACACCATTGACACCAAAAAACACATAACCAAGCTGTTAAGTTCCACAATATTTCATAGATCTAGAAACAGATCAGATATGAGCTCCACATTTTTTTTTTTTTTTACATTTCTCAGCATGCAATTTAAAACCAGAATTCACTTCCCTTTTGTAAAATTAAAAGCCATGCTTTTAGCTACATCATTTTCTATAGGGAAACCTTATATTTATTTTTTTGGTCACACACACATTTCATGAATATATTCCTTGAAGTGTTAGAGCATACTGTGGCATACATTGTTGATATCAAACCAATCAATTTAAATATTCATCTATAAGGCCAGGAGAGTTGGAGAGTTGAGGATTCCAGCGGTTTCCGTCTTTCCCCCTCCACTTTTATGGTTGTCCAGTTCCTCTGTGAGAGAGTCCAGCTCAGGACAAGCAAACGTGAAGACAGACAAGTAGCTGCTGCAGGTGGGGGTGGAGGTCACCACAGGTGTGCTCAGAGGCTCCAGGTCACTGGAAACAGACTTGTATAACGTTTCCCAGTCGGACACACCGAGAGAGCTGCTTAAGTCTATGTCAGGGACAGACCGGGCTGTCTCAATGGGAGTTTTCTCCTCCAGATCTGAAATTAGATTGTCCAGAAGCCCTTCCTTAATGTCCAACGTGGGCTCCAGATCACAGATGTTGATTTCAGCACTGGCACATAGCAAGATATTCGAGTTCCCGGAGATGGCTGTCGAGGGATCACTGGAAAGCTCCATGTCCTGGAGCGAGGGGGCTTCCTGGCTACTGTCCTCTGAGATCTTGTCCACATTCGGGCTGAGTGGATGCTCTGGAGATCCAGCGGGGTCCTGGAAGATAGACTCTAGCTCCTCGGACATTTGACATACAGGTTTGTGTGTGGCAAGGACAACCTCAAGCCTCTCTTTCTCTTTAAGAAGGTTTGCTATTTCTGTCTGCAAAGCTGCTTTTTCTTCCTCCAGCTTGTCTGTCTCCTTCAAAAGATATTGACATTGATCAGCCCCATTGAGGGTGGGAATACAGTGGAAGGTGTACATGACAACTGAATCACTTTGTTTACTTACAGCTTGCAGTGTGTCAGTGAGTTCCCTTCTTCTGTTGCGACACTTGGCTGCAGCCATTTTATTCCTCTCTCTTCTTATCCTCTTTTTCTCCTCCTCCTCTGGAGTGAGCTGGAATATATATATATGTATATATACCAAAAAAGTATTTAGTCATTATCTTGAGGATTGCAGCGATTACATTTCCTAATCCGCTACATCCATTGCCTCTTCACCATAGGAAGAGCGGCAAAAGCATGTTTCTCTGCAATGCGTCTAAAAATAGACCATTGTTGCAGACTCACTGTGACCTGAATATAAATTAACTGCCTTGGGAAGACACCCTGCCAGCACACGGCTTTTGAGGAGCATGCACAATAGTGCTGCTGCAAACAAGGCATTTCACACCAATGTATGCGAACATTTTCATCTGAGCTAATCTACCTGCTCCGCTTTCCCCTTCCTGGCAGCATTTTTCCCCCTGCTGCCGCCTGCTTTGGGTGTTGCCTGCTGAGAGCGCTGTCCTTCATTGGCTTGCTTGCTACCCAGAGACGGGGAGGCAGATGTAATAATTGTAGGCTGGACCATCCACTGGAAATCTGGGGTAGATGAAATGGCAGTGACTGTTGGAATAAATGGAGTGGCTTGTATGTCCATGTCGTCACACAGGTCCTGAAAAACAAAGAGATAATTTTCAATTGTCCACCTGTCACCTATTAGACACATGGCAGGTTAATATTCATATTTAAAAAATAAATATTTAGAATCACAATTCATTAGGTAGAGTAGGCCTACAATCCATATGTATTTGGATTATATAGGATCTAAATCAATGTATGCAATATTATGTTTACACTAAGTATTTGTATTTAAGAATATATAAATACATTTGTCTGAAATAATATGTATGCACACATATCTTTTCCCTAATAATTTAGTAGGCCTATGCAGTAGGCTATAATCTGTAGCCTACACACCAACAAAAGTATATACGCACACATACACACAGTAGCCTACATAGCCTAGCCCTAGTTGCTCTTGAAATATAAATCCAGCCAAAAATAGCTGTCTCCAGATCAATATTTGACTTTATCATTGTTTCTGACGTCAGCGCTGACGCAGAGATGCTGTGGAGTCTCCTGAATGGATTTATTTTTCTCAATGAACTGCTGCATCGACACGCTTACATTTGGTCCCAGGACGTCAGAATCATAACAAGCCTTGCATACACTAATAACCTCCCACATATATCATATCTCGTATTTACAAGTCAATCATCCCATTATATATTTATAGTATAACACAAGGCCGCCGACTGGTTAAAATAATATTTTTGCACCACCCCCCAGCAATTAATAAATAAATAATCAACATCTCAATGTATAACAAATGCCTAATAACCCACGTCGACTGCAAATGATCAATGAATGAAAGGAAGCAACGCAAAAGCCCTTCATACCTTTGCGTTGCTGTCAGAGGAGGAATCTGGCGAGCTCGCATCTTCTTCGGGTTTCTGACAGTACGTCAAAGAGTCCCCAGCAGGAGATTCTGATCGGCAGGTGGAGACTGTATCCATGTCAAGCGCCAAATAGTTGAAATGAACTACGTAAAAAAAATCCGGTCAATTTTCAAACAATATTCTGCTTAGCAGAATTGCATGAGTCTTCTTCCAGGTATATACCTGGTAACTGGATGACTGGAATGCACGCCCTCCTTTTATACTCAGCTAGAATTTTATGAATGAACGGAGACTGTACCATCCACGGAGGGGGAGGGGGGCAGTCGTGCATTATGATCGTACTGACAATCAAATAGGCCTACATCTGGAAATTCACGTGTTTTGTACAAACACAACGGAACTATTTATCACTGCGTTAGTGACTGGGGCACAAGACAAAATATGTATTTAAAATGTATTGTTTTAGGTTACTTTATCGCTGTTCAATGTTTTAGGCTGACAACTCTAGCCTACGCGACTGTATAATTTAGCATATAGGGCAGCAGGCTATAGTGCTACGAAACATATGTTTTCATTCAATCAACTAGCACGCATAATGCTGTACGGTCATCAATTACGAATGAAAATAACGTTGATTAGGCTAGAATTTGTTTATTTAGGAACACCTTATCGATGTCCTTGTACGATGCCATTATTGATTTGAGGATTGTGAATGTGTGATTTGGTGTAGTGGGATCATTTTATAAATGCATTCTCAAGTGGGCGGAGAACTGCTTAACCCGGAACCAAGAACAAGGCAGACTGGCTGGAGCATCCCAAACATTACAGAGACGTATAAGATGTCTGCATCTCGATTGAGCTTCTTAATATTAATCCCACTTCTTTCTGACTCGGTAGCATCTATTTTATTTGATCTGCCGATAAATGTTCGAAAATGTATACATGAGACAATTGATGAAGATGTTCTGGTCAAGGGCGAATACGAAGTTAGCGAACAACCGAATAGGAAAACCAACCTGATGGTATGTAAAGCGACAGACACTACCATATGGACAATTTGTTTAAGATAGATTGGGATAACTTCGTACATTTATGAAGTGTCTTGTTTGTCCTTTTCCAGATAACAGATTCATCTGGGGACACCTTATACTTCAAGGAGGGTGTATCAAAAGGAAAATTTGCGTTAACAACAGAAACATTTGATGTTTTTGAAGTTTGTTTTCAAAGCAAATCTTCCATGGGTAAGTGACTAAAATATGTTCACCAGGTCCCATTAAGAAAACTGCATAATGGCATAACTTAAATAAATAATAATAAATAAAATAACAAACCTTTATGGAATTTACAATATATAACATCACCATTAGGCTTTCAGAATGGTCCAGACCAACAGGTCAGCCTAATCACGAAACAGGGTTTTGAAGCAAAGAATTATGAAGAGGTGAGATTGTCAGTATATTACTACATTTTTGTGACTTATAATTAAAAAGGATGTAGTATTCATACAGAAATTGTCAGCAAATGCCACACGCCTTTTAGCAACTCAGTATCATGTTTAGTGACTCTTCATCTTGTGTTGTCAGATTGCAAAAGTGGAGAAACTTAAACCCCTTGAAGTGAAGCTAAGGCGTCTGGAGGACCTGACAGAGGCCATTGCAAAAGGCTTTTCCTTCATGAAGAAGAGAGAAAAAGAGATGCGAGACACAAATGGTATTTAAAGATAAATATTAGGAACATCAGGAATTAAGAATAAGCTTCTCTTTTTTATATTTATATATGTATATGTGTGTGTGTGTGTGTATGTGTATATGTAGTTATGGTGCAGTTAACATTTCACTCTTTGACCATACAGAGTCCACCAACACAAATGTGTTGTACTTCACTGTCTTCTCTATATTCTGCCTGACTGGAATGACAGCATGGCAGGTGTTCTACCTGCGACAGTTCTTCAAGGCCAAGAAGCTGATCGAGTGAAGCAGTTTAAAAAGAAGAATCACAACCTGAGCTGATTCACATGGATTTAACCTTCAAAATCATGTGTACATTTTTTCTATAAACAATTTATTTAGAATAATTTTATTTAAACAGAGCATCTCTTTTTTATAAAAGTTAAAATCTGATTTACTTGACATATTTTGAATGTGTATACATGGGAAAGAGTATACGTATGTATGTATGTATGTATGTATGTATGTATGTATGTATGTATGTAAAAGTAAGATAACATACAGCGTACTACATTTTCAATACTTGGATAAAAAACAACATATCCACCAGGTGCAAATATACTGATTTGAAATGTATTGTGTCAATTAGAAAACAAAATACAGTCTGAATTCATCTTGACGACAAAATAAATGAAACTGATGCTCACTTATCTATTTCCATAAAGTTCCCAAGCTTTATACATTCTTCTGAGCTTGCGAAGGTTAGGTTTCTGCAAGTCCTACGGGGAAAGAAATATAATAAAACGGAGTTATTTTGTTTTACTGCCAGGTATTTAATTTGCTGTTTTTGGAAGGTTAGGGTTAGCAGTTCAAACTTGTGGCTCTCTATTTAGAATAGTTATCTGCTTTGGTGCAAGTCATCCAATGATACCTTTTGGTCACTGTCCAGATGAAAGATGTCTACCAGGGGAGTCATTGATGGACGTCCATGAGCACATTGGAAGGGTAGCTGGCAGGAAGACAGGGATCGAACCAAACTGCAGCACTCATCTCGGTTGAGGCTGTCATTGAATTTGATAGCACCTGTTCGACACACAAACACAAGTAACTGGTACGCTAATTCACCCCTAGTTTTGCAGAGCCAGCTGTGCTGTCTGGAACACAGCATTGGCTAAATGCATAAAGACCTACTTGACAGGAGATATTCTAACTGTCCTAGATGATGATCAACTACTTAACTCACTGATTAAATCGGTAAACTGAGGAAATAAGGAACCTAAACAATGTGTGTGGCTATTTGCAGATCTTGTACACATCTGTTAAGGCTTATGATGAGTCTGAAATGATTAAAGCACTGCACTAGTGTCGTGACAAATTATTATACGTTCAGCATGAGTCACTTATGTTTCGTGACGTACTGTAGTGCTTAATGAACAGAAGATGCTGGGACTAATTCACCCCAAGCAAGGTAGAAACAATACAACAATATGTAAAGAAGTGCTTGAATCTCACCATGGCATGCAAGTGAGGCAAGCACCTTCAGGATTGTAAGAGGGAGTGTTCCTGTTACTCTACCAGTTGACCGGAGTAACTAGAGGAAGGAGAAATATACACAGCACTTGGTTTTTAATGTTTAGTGAAGAATGCTTCATAAAGACAAGTCAGTAAATATAATGTTAATAAGTAAACTGTACCTCAGTCTGTTCTAGGAGATATTCCTGAAGAAAAAAGGAAATATAAATCAGTATACGTGGTTACTAATAAAACACTGGTTTGGTTGATTTTCTACATTACGTACCTCCACTATTGGCTTGATAACAGACCGCCGTCCACGTTTGAGTTCATTGCTCTCCTTTTCTGTGAAACATAGTGGTACTTTGCTAACCAGGACTCCTGGATCCCCAGTCTGAGAGAAGTCTATACTCAGGCCCAGGAATTTCAAATGTGTCTGACATGATCTGGAAATGATAAAGAAAACTGACTCTAAACTACTACTGCTGTGTCTTTAGTGCCTGGATGAAGACATAAACAGTTCTCTATGTCTGCAAATGTTTTAGGGTCTCTACCGTGTCCTTGAGAAAATGACTACGTGAGGTAAATGAGGAATTAAGTATTTAGCAATTATCTCAACAGTCGTATCTTTATAACCATAGGCTAGACGGAGATGAAAATGTTTATTGCATATTATACCTTTAGGAATTGTAATCTGTTCCTAACAAAACTCTACTGGGTATTATTCTCTGTGTGTTGTGTATTAACCTGAGCAGTCTCAGCTCCTCCTCTGTGACTGAGACAGCCAGTGGTGGTACAATGCTGGCGGAACACAGACGTTTCTCCCCTGGCATGTCTGGGTCGTCCTCATACGAATCTAATGATTACCACCGTTTTCGTCAGGACACACTTAGAAAATACACTGTTCTTTTTAAAGTTCTCAGTTGACTCTACTTTTACCTGCAATTAGCTTTTCAAGGCGAACGCGCTCATGTGCGGCATGTTGATCCACGAGCACCAAAAGATTTCCTGCAGGTTTAAAGACAAGATACAGGATAATTCTTTTCATTCCATTGGTTCTCTCTTATTCATTTTTTTTATAAAAAAGGTATATTGCTCTACCTTCAGCTTCAAGATTACTTGAAGGCTCTTCGTCTCTGGTATTGCTGAGGCATGCAAGGAACTTCTTATCAACTTGATTAATAACCTAAACGGTAATTTAATGGTAGCGGTATAAGTCACTGTGTAACATTCATAAAAGACAAAATAATCTACATGGGGTAAAATATTATAAAGATACATATAGATAAAATTCAAATAAAAATGCCTTCATTGAGTGAATCATGGACTTGGAGAAACGGTAGGGAAAAAGGATGTTGTGGATCTTCACAGCCAGTCCATCAGCTTGCTCACTTGAAATGTCCACACCAACCTGGACACAAAATGCACCCATTCAACTTTTTCATGCAATATTAAATCAGAACCCTGAACTTAAAACTTTGATAATTTACAATGTGCAAGAAACTTAGAAGGGTTTATAATAATAATAATAATAATAATAATAATAATAATAATAATGATGTAATATGATGTAGACTACGCTGCTTACCATAGGGGGGCGGACAAACACAGGGTTTTTCCATTTGGAGTACAAGGAGGAAAGAGAGTTAAAGTTCCCAGCATTATTCTCTAGGTTTAAAGAAAAATATGATATTATTGCAAATTGCCCATAAAACAGATTAAGTCTTGTTATACTTGTTATGCACATTTTTCCTGGGTGTTGTGTTAAAACCTCTGGCATAATGACAATCTGGTTTAATACCTCCATCATCAGGCCCTGAGCTAAGCACTCTTTTTGCCTTGGCTTTAGGAAGGAAGTGCAACACTACATCCATCTGAAAAGGGTAACACCTGTATTCCATTCCTACAGCATGAGGAGTGAGCAAGGAAGTTAACAGTAAGATGCAGCATTACCACCTCAAACCCACATCAACACCATTTGTATTCGTCCACTGTTAATTCATTTTAAGCATTTGGTTTTTGTCGGTCTTGCACCTGTAGGTAACGAGCTTACGGACCTGTTTTAGAAAGCACACTAACGGCCATGTTGGTCACGTCGGATGTGCAGCGCGTTTCCGTTTCATCAGCAGCTGGGTCCTCATACCGGCTCAGTCCGGTTTTTCTGTTGACGTACACAATCTTTCCCACAGTGTCGTCATAGTGATGAAGCCAGTCGCCAGATGTTGTGATCTCATCGTCGTCAACCCTCTGGGGACTCCAAATGAAACTTGTAGTGCATTCTGGATCCAGTGTACCGCAACAGGCCTGTTCATTGTTGTTGCCGTCTTGAAAATTGTTGCCAGTTGCCTGACAACAGGTATTTTCCAGTGACGGGGATGTGTCCCCTAGGAGGAGTAGCGGTCTCCTTTGTGCAGCCTCTGGCTTTTGCCGTTTTAAATGACTGAGTTTGGATGCCAAAGACACTCCACTGTTTTTATTCTTGTGTGGCATGAGCCTGGTAAAAGTGGAAAGGGTTGGTAAACTTTTAAGCCCCATTTGCAGTTCTTGTGTCTTTAGGGTATCAATGTCTTGTCCCTCTCTCTGTCTCTCTGTCTCTGGAAAACGCTGGTAATTTAAATTAAAGTTAGAGGACTGAGGTACTGTGCCATTAGAAGAGATGGTCCTGCCAACAGAGGGCAGTTTAACCCCCACAGACTTCCCATATGTTCTTCGAAACATATCCAGAGTTGCAACCTCATTAGATAAAGATAACTTTTGACTGGACATGACCTTGAGAACCTTGGATGGGATGGCATCAGGAAGGTCCTCTAATCCTTCCTCACTATCTGTGACACCATGTGATCCCTCTATGTGAATAAAGGACTGCCGTTTCAGGGCACAGGTGTTCTGTTGACGTGCGTTTGCTGAGGTTTGCTGGCAAAAGGAAGAGGGGATGGGTAGCAGACTTTCGTGAATGTATGGGTCTGATAGACAGATCCTTCCGTCACCTGCCGAAGTGTGCGCATTCACATTCTGTGGAAGATGATGTTTTTGCTGGACACAGTCTGAATCAATGTGAATGTGTGTGCTACTGTGTAATACAGAAGCAATGTTATGTGAGGCAGAGGATTCTACATTTTCTAATTCCAAGTTATAAATTGGTATTCCTGCTGCTTCTTTCTGACTGGCCTCTTGGTAGGAAATTGCTACATTTTCTGATGTGTTTTTCTCATACAATATTCCCTTTGATAATGTTATTACATGAGACTGTGGCTCGTCTCTACTTTCCCCATTTGTGCACCTTTGATCTCGTTCCATTTTACTGCACTCCATCTGGCCATCATTGTTTACAAGTAGGCCATCAACAGTGACCTTGCGATGAACCAACTCCGATGCAAGTGTCTTTCCAATATTGCATTCAAGCAGGGAGTCATTCATGGTTGCTTGGATACCAGGGTAACTGGAGTTCTCTACTTGTTCTGTACCTGCAGTGGCAAAGCATTTTGGAGAAGCAAATTCCAAATCATCCTGCGAGAGCTCAGCCACCAGGTTCTCTCTGTTCAGAAACATTTTGACTGCATCTTCTATGCAGACCAAAATGACATCCCAATCTTTGAACTCTATTAGAGTTTTTGCAGGTTCCAGACAAATGTCATACTCTGAGTAGCAACACTTTATATTAAGAATATAAATTCCATGCAGTTCTTGGCCTCTCTTGTGCTTTGGACTCCTGGTGGACAATTGTCCCTCTGGACTATCATTCTTCTGTACTGAACTGCTGAGTTTGCGTAGGAGAAGATTGAGGAGCTTGTGGACCCGAGTTTTTAGAAGGAGCCTTTCATTTACATATAAAAACTGTAAACTATTATTATAGTGACCCTCTCTCCCAATGTAACCAGTAACATTAAATTGTCCACGAGTGTGACTTATTTCGGCAAGTTTCTGAGCTCGTCCTATGCCATGTATTTGAACAAACCGGTGGTACGTGTTTTTGGCTTTGGGGAGCTGAACCACCATGGCGCCAGTGCAATCATTTTTAAGTGTGAAGGAAACAGAAGGGCGCATCAGGGAAATGGCCTCCAATCGCTGTCTGATTCGCTCTCCTTCAAGGACAGGGTCCAACCTTTTTCTCCTGACGGGCATGTTGTGGAAGAAATTACAAATAATCACTGTTGTCCCAAAAGATGGGCGGGTCGTCTCAGCCTCGACGACGTTCAAGCTCTGGCCATCCTTGAATACTTTCACGTGTGTTTTCACTGACAATTTAGTTCTCGATGATATTTCAACTAATGTGGCAAGAGACACTATACTTGCAACCGCCTCCCCTCGGAACCCGTAGAATTTAAGATTTTCCAAGTCTTCAACAGAACTGCATTTGCTTGTGAAGTATCGGTTTCCAACACGATCCATATCCTCAAGATCCATTCCTTTACCATTGTCAATTACCTGGATTTTCATCGCTTCCATGTCGATTCTGACACCCACGCACGTTGCGTCGGCATCAATGCTGTTGAGAATAAGTTCTTCTACACATTGCTGGAGAGACGATATTGCGATCCCAGAGCGTAGCTTTGCCTGTACTTCTTTAGATAAACACTTGATCATTTTTTTGTTAAATGTTATTAGAACAGTAATAGTAGTAATGTTAGACGTTCTCCCTGCGTTACTGGTACCATCGGTGAATCTGTCACTAACGTACTAGTAACAGTACAGTAACAGTACAGTACGTTATGGAATGCCCTCTGTAATAAAATTCCACTTGCTTGCCAAAAAAAATCAGAAATCACCGTATTCGAGCAACAAACGTACATAACGCCAGAAAAAGATAAGCGAGAAAATAACTTAATTCAAATAAATTAGTTTTAGGTTACGATGCATTATCTTTCGAACCGTTTGCTTTTGGAGCAATCCCACATATCCGTCTGTTTACAATCAACGAGAAACGAGATTGAGAAAGTAGATTTCCGTTTGACTTTTGCAGCCAATACTGCCCTCTGCAGGTATGATTGACCGACTACACACTTTTTAATAGGCTACTAACTAACCATACGTTCGCTAGCAGAAACGTATTCGAAAACCTAAACACAACAAATAAACCTATAAACCTTAAAAATGAATTAACCGAAAACTTTATAATTACTTGTCAAAATAATATGTAATATGTATTATTATAGACTAAATATAGTTAATATTTCGTTCCAGAAGTCTACCTACCTATACAAAATCACATTCCACATAGATAAAGAATAGTAAATAAACAGTATTGCACATCCCTTGGACCTTAAGGATTAAATATTGTCTGTATTGTGATAAACCGACACTATACCTATAAAACGTTTTGTCTATAACTGCTATAAATGTAAATTCAGAATTTTAAAATGATCAAAATATTCTTGTATACACAGTATTCTGGCATTTTATATTTATTAATGTACAATGGATACACAAATTAAGGGGTTTAGGAAAATAAATAAGGATTAATTTGCAATGCAAGACATTTTTTACAATAAATAATAAATACAAAAAACATAGTACATATTGCTTACGCCTATGGGCGAACAATTTTAAATATTGAATGATCTAGGTTATCAATGATCTTCTCATTCTTGAACTCTGCCTTGATAATTTGTGACTTTGGGCTCCCAGTGGTCCTCAGCCATGCTTGCATCTCATGCACCTTCTTTCTTGGACCTTGCAGTTGTCCTTGAACCGTTCCTGCCTCTGTATTTTGGACCCAGCCGACTAATCCAAGCTTTTTACCTTCTGCCTGAGAATTTAAACATATCTGGTAAGAAACATAGCACAATCTAATTGAATAAGGCCTACATAGGCTACACGAGTTCAATGTTAAAGCCTATGCTGAAAAATTGAGCCCTTCCAAGATTTTGTTACGAGCGGTCATGACAGTCTTTACGAAACTTACTTGAGTGTATTTCCGAAAAAATACACCTTGTACTCTACCAAAAATTTCATAATCCACAGAAATTAAGTCTTCACTAGACATAGTGGACCTGGAGAGAAAGAAATAATACAAGATATTGACGGCTGTATTTGTAGTCGTGGTGGGTTCGATATTTTATATTATTATGATGGCATGATGGCATCCTAGATTTCTAGCCCTATATAGCCTATCACAAAACGCAGCATCAACAAAGTAAAAGTATATGATATTCAGTGTTGCAGTCAACTTCAATAACGTGTACTGTTTTAATACACATGTTGTACAAAAGTACGGTGTCCATTTTAATCTTACCTTATTTAATATTTACAGGAAAACGTTAACTCATTCAGCAGACTTTGTCGGTTTCAGAAACATACGGGACTTTTACACCGGAAGTGAGCTATTGACCAATAGGGGATGACTGTTGTTTCTTGGCAACGACTACCAACGTGGATTCATTACTGATGAACATCAATGGATGTATAATAAGTGAACATTACTGTGGATAATGTGCTATTTATGCACATTTTTATACATATTACTATAACTTTTAAAACATGCAAATGTTTTTTAATTACTTTTAACAGAAGAAGACTCTTAAGAGGATGTTTGCTTATTCCAGAGGTGGTAAGTAAATTGATTCCATGGCCTTACTAGCTTGGCCTACATCCAGACTGTACTGTACTCTAGGCTTTAAGCAATCCCTTGTTATCAGTTTTTTAATGAATAAGACACGTGTAGAT
The DNA here is from genome assembly GCA_027564795.1 of Aphredoderus sayanus. NCBI lineage: Eukaryota > Metazoa > Chordata > Actinopteri > Percopsiformes > Aphredoderidae > Aphredoderus > Aphredoderus sayanus. The sequence continues at coordinate 3,205,179 of JAODUG010000015.1, read as the reverse complement.
TACTTTTATATTCGATATTCGGGTTTGTGGACTAGTATTTACCACTGTTTTGTCTTTTATCCTTTTTTACTTGTTTGTTAATAAAAAATTTAAATAAAAAAGCCAGACTGGAAAAAGTAAGTAACGGATGCAGCCTCAGACAAGTCAAGATTAATAAAAATGCACCAGAGGCATTTCATCAATCAAGACAAAAGCACTGCCGTTTTTACACTGAATCAGACAAGAGTGTACCTGCTGGTGTTTGTTACATGGAAAAAGAGGGAGTTACATTACCACTTAAACCTATTCACCATAAAAAAAACGTCAACCATAGGGCACAAAACCACCTCAGTCTATTTGGCACTGCAAAATATTCACAAGCAAAGAGTTATGCGGCTAGTCAAATGTACATCAACATACCTATGGAAGCTAATTTAATAACGAGGGAGTGTCTTTCAAACGACACCATGAGAGACATCACCGTAACCCAATACAGAAGAAAAGCAGTGTGCATTCATAAATGTCCTAATGAACAACTGCGGCTGTACAAAGCAATTCGGGAGAATCAGCTATTGTTGCAGGAGAAGTTAATAAGAACTGAGGAGAAGCTAAGAGAAAGAATACAGAGAGACAAGGAGTCCGCAGGTGATGGAAAAAAGGTTGAGGAAGGAAGGCGTCATGGCAGAAGACAAGTAGAAAATGACAAGGAGTTCCTAGCAGTGACACCCGACACCGGGGCTCCAGCTCGGTGCAAGAGAGAACCTGTGAGTAGAAAAGAAAAAATGACACCAGATGTAATACTGGAGGAAACTAACTATGAAGATGAGTCATACCAGGACATAAGGCATGAAGGAAAGTCAAGCAGAGAGTTTTTACATGGAAGGCGATATATTGAAAGGAAGCCTCATGGAATTAGAAATAAGCAATATCAGAGAGCTGAGAAGAGTTGTGAAAAGGGAGGAAATGTCGAAATTGACAGTAACGATGGGGAAAGGTTTGAATGGACCAGAAAAACTTCAGGTAATATAAAACATATCAGGTATGGTGAAGAAATAAAACGTCAATTACAGTGGGAAATGCAGAGAGAAAAACAAGGAGAAAACACTATGGTGTTTAAGGAGGACATGGAAAAAAGTCTGGAAGACACAAACAAGGAAATAGAATATATGGAGAGATATGGTTCAAAAGATATAGAAATGCATCTTCAGGCACTTCCTTGCAAACTCTGTCAGAGAAAGTTTGTCCCAGAAAGATTAGAGAAGCACTTCTCAATCTGCAATGAGTCTCAAAAGTCGCAGCGCAAGGTTTTTGACTCCTTTAGTCAGAGAGTCAGAGGAACATACCTGGGGGAGTTCTTGAAATGTAACAGCAGTTTTGGGGCCCCAGAGGTAAGTAAGCCTATCATTATTAATTTAAAGGAACACTCTTCAATTGTGTTATAGTGCCACCAGAGTAACCAAATTTAGTTCATAGTTCACTGTTTGTTTGAAACACAACTGACAACAACAATATGGGCAGCTTCAGCGTTAAAGGAGAGGTGTAAGATACTCTAATACACCTTTTGTCAAAATCAGGTAATATCTGATATTTGAAGAGTTCAAATAACAGTCTTTCACCAGCATCACTTACTTTATGTAAGAGTAGAGAAATTAGCCTGCTGGAGAGCATCATCCTGTCATACCTGTAGGGGGAGGTAGAGAGGATGAAGAGCCACTCAGCAGTGGGCAGCACATGTTTCAAACCAAAATGTTTTTGTAATGCTGGTTTTCACCACAAGGGTAACTCCAGACACAAATCAAGGAGTGTCCCTTTATTTGCAAATGTTTTACCCACCTTCCTATATCCACATAACGTTTGGTGTTACTGATCTTTCCCAGGTCAAGAAAGTAAAGAAAGTTTTTACTAGGAATGTGAACCAGATCCATCGTGCAGAAGGTACATTTGAACCTAAACCATCAAACCAACACAAGACTGAATATGAGACGTGCCCGTACTGTTCAAGACAGTTTGCTCCCAGACGTGTAGACATTCTAACTCCAACACTCAAAATGACAAAAGGCCCAACCCTAGGACAACAGGAGGGTTAATACCATAGAACTCTATGGTTAATACCAAATAATAAAATAAATGTAAATTTTTAACCCAATTTTATTCTAACCATTTTAACCCAAAGACAATGGGAGGATTAACCTGCAATAATGACCTGCAAAATACCTCTTCTCTAACCTTGTTTCCTAACCATAACCCTAACCCTAGGGCGACAAGAGGATTAAGGCTTATACTCTGGGCCAAGGGGCTGTTTAATATGCTGTTGTCGTCATCATCATCTTGTGTACTGTGTACTGTATGATGTATACGATGTGTTAACTTCTAATTTTGTAACTTATTGTAATGTGTACTGATCGGTGTAAATAATTTTTAAACAAACTGCAACATGGAGTCTAATACAAATGTCCCCTTCGGGGACAATAAAGTTAATCTAGCTGTTGATCTCTCAAACATTTACCATATCCAATATAATTTTGATGAATGGCAACTAAAATGTAAACATGCTGCAAATAAAATTCCCTGATATTCGATTATTTGGCCCAAAGAATTATTAAATTCCCTGACATTCCATGTCTGGAATACATTTAGAATTAATTTACACTGTGTACTATGTATTTCAAACATTGAGAAGACAATGAGCAGAAAATATTGGTTTTATTTATATTGTTACACAAAACATAAAATAAGTTTGTGTAAATGATCGAGCATAAATACTATAGAATATATCAATCTCTGGTAGGCTATTGTGGCTGCAGCATCAGAACTAATTCACGAAGCTTCTTAGGCACTTGATTGTATATGAGAGCTCTGACCAAGAGACTGATTATATGACACTATATCTTTGAAATGTAATAATTTTTTTTCAATTAAAGAAATATTATTTTTGATGAAGTGATTACAAACAGACCAGTGGGAAACAAATACATATTAAATGCAATTAGTACATGTACCACCAAGGACAAAGATAATGTTTTAAGATATTAGTATTGCAATAGTTTTTGACATTCTGAGAACTGTTAAAGTGTTTATATCACAAAAAAGCAGTAAGTTGGACTTAGTTTTACAAATAACTAGCAATGTAACCTAATTGTCAATTGTAAATGAAATCAGTAGTATCAGGTTTCACACAAATGTATAGTTTATACTTTATTATTATTATTATAATTATTATCTAATTTCTAACAATAGGACATGCAAAGTTAAGTAACTATTTGCATGGTTTAGTAAATATTTTGCAATAGGCTTCTGTATATCTGTTAAATGCAAACATTGTTCTGGCAGTCTTTTCTTTATTTGGCATTTTAATATCACATTAACTAACTAACAATCACATACAGAGACAGCATAAACATAATACAAAGTGAGACCTGATCTATCCACTACATTGACAACCGTTTTACTTTATTTTACCCCAATTAGCCAACAAGATCAATCAATTTCTCAAAAGTGTAATATACAAAACCTACACTTTGGATATGCATTTCTCACACAAGGCCTTATGTTTGTGATGAATACTAAAAATATCTGCGCAATATCCCAAAAAATGAAACCACAACTGAGACAACAATACGACCTCAACATAAAATTCACATTGATGAGTAACACTAGATCAGATTATCTTTCGCAGTTTTAAATGGTCAGATGCTATATGTTGAATCCAGCCAACAATACAATCTGTGAAAACTAGCTAGACCAATGAAAGCAAATATATTGAATTGATGTGTGCATGCGTGCACAAACCCTTAATGTACACTGAAATACAATTATTTCATGCAGTTAGTTATAGTAATCAGGTATGAGGCAAAACATTGTGAGCAGGTGTGAGGCTATTTTGAGTACTGAAATCTCCCCACCTCAACAGTAATACTTCTTTACTTGATGACTTACTCCTCGGTGGTTGGTGCCTAAGTCTGTGACCTTTTAAAAGGCATCTCCTGTTTGGTTCAGTACTTGCCAAGAGCAAAATGACCTTTACAGGGTCATGCAGCTCACCTAAGGACTAGCTCCTGCAGACCGCCCCCCATGGTTTGAGAATCCCCCTCCTCTTTGGCCTCCATCCAAAAGCGTACGATCTGACTTGTGATTTCCGTTGCCATCCATTCCTGCTTCTTTTAGTGTTACTGTTAGAAGGTTGATTGCTGCCCAGAGCCGTTCATTCTCCTGGAGCTGATCACTGACCTGCAGACAGCAAGAATGACGCTTCTGTAGTCAACTAGCTGCATGAAACATAGCAAGTAGCCTATTTAGGTGGCTTAAACATCTCACCTGCTTCTCAAGCATCTGGATCTTAGCTTCTTGACAAGCGACTGTTTGTCGCAACTGCAAATATAAAAAGTGTTACTTTGTAAGATCTACTACTGTGCTAGTATTTTAAAACTGTGCTAGTATTTTTTGGGGAAGTATATATCATATGTAGTGTATAGTGAAGTACAGTACCAAAGCAAAAGTAGTGTTTCCCTAAGCTCCATCTGCAATGCCCAAATGTCATTTGGTGTTGTACAGACTAAGATTCAAACTAATAATACACTAAGCCATTAAGTCATGCACCGCATGCAGTGAATATTCTTTCCCACAATGCATGGTAGTGTGCGTTTGTATTCAACAGACCTGTGCCATCTCCGAAGATGCTTTGCAGCAAGATGCCAGTTCTTCTTTCTTACAGACTTCAGCTTCCTCCAGCCCATTCACCTCCTTACTGTCCATTCGTTTAGTCTGTGGAGACAAACATGGCCATTGTGGAAGGTAAAACACATTAGCTTTATTTTTTTCACAACATTTAAAGTGTATTTATGACAAGAAGATACAATACAGTACACTGTATGACTCCATGTATGGCACATTAGATAGATTATTAGTCTTTTCACAAAGTCATTGTGTGCCATTACAGCACTTATCAGACAGACACACATCTACTATACTGTATCAACTAATGCACCAACACCAAAGCATATTAGCGACATACTGAACATTGTACTGTTTAAGCCTGTATTATCACCATTTCTTAAAGAGACTAAATTACAATTTGGTCATTAAGCAGACGCTTTCATCCAAAGCAACTTACAATGAGTACAATTGCAGGGAGGAGGTTGGAGTTACGCATCTAAGCCACCTCCGGGGCTCAAACTCCCAACCTTCCGGCAGAACACCCAGACCACCAGACTATCCTGCCCTTAAAGTCAAACAGGTGCTGGCTGATTCAAACCTCTTCACAGGCAGGCAGAGCCCAACCTCATATTCAGTGAAATTATAAACCATACAAAATGAAGGCGTGCTAGTCACACAGGCAAGGGGGCCAGGAAAATGTGTCTCTACACCCGATGGTCCAAAGCAGAAAACCGGTCAGTGACTAGCACCGTCCATTTAAAGAACCTGTCATTGGTGGAGTTCAGAGGATACTCCATCTGACCATAGACTGGAGACTGCACATGTTGTGGGTGCTACCATCTAGAATCCAAACACATGGCTTACCGTGAGGCCCTTCGCAGTGGTGGCTGCAGCCGCTGCAGCCTTGAGCTCTTGCAGCTCCTCGTAGGGCAGAGTGGCACTCTCTGTGAAGGACATGCAGCCTGGCACAGAGCCCCGAGAGTCCTCTGGCATGGGGATGAACTCGGCATCCTGGAGCTCCTGGAGTGGGGAGGTTCAGACACAGGTCAGCACATACTCTCACGTGATTTGAAACAAGCCTAACTTTCGGACAACTCATCATAGTAGTAGGAAATCATCATATACAGTTTAGGAAGGATATAGAATATAGAATATATTTTTATATATTTTAGATAACGATTATTATTGCCAATTATTTATTGGCAATAGTTTCATTATTATTATTACTATCTAGCTTTATTTTTTTATAAAATATTTGCATACAAACACTTGTGGTGTTTGTTTATGTTTAATTTTGTTATGAAACCCAAGACTGTGTGACTGTATGGTGAGGGGTAGAGAACAGTGTGAATCTGCAGGGGGAGGAGCCTTTATAAAACACTTGGTTCATAGCTTGGACGCCCCCTGCCTATACACAAATACAGACACACTGTGCGTGCATGTTGCGGTGGCCGTCAGCAGAAAACCACTTGCTGAGCCAACCTGTCTTAGCCAGAATGGGCAGGAGCTGTCCCCAGTCTGGTTGTCCACAGACACCATGGGTAACTCCACGAGACGTTCCTCAGTGTCGGCCTCCACGGTGCCCCCGAGGCCCCTGTCACGACACTGTGTCTCCACTCCAGGCTCTATGTCCAGATCCACCGTGGAGGAAGACACCTCCTGACCCAAACCTGAATAGACACGCCCACAAACAACAAATATAGACCAATCCAAACGCAGTATTGTGCACGTGAAGAAAGTGACGATTGGTGATCATAGGAATGCATTTATAGGTACCTATGGACAATCCGCTACTGTTGGAGCGAATCGTCTTAGAGGTGAGCACCTTCTCTGTGAAGAGAAACAAAAACAACACAAAATAAAAGAAAAATATATATAAAAACTAGAATGTAAAAACAATAACAAAAACAAGCAGACTCCATGGTTGTGATGTTTGGTGATGAAGACTGACCCATGATGAGGATGGTGTGCCATGCACGGCAAGAGAGGTCTGGCACATGGTGGAGGGAGCCAAAGATAGGTCTTGGCATGGAGGGGCACACCTCAGAGCCAAAGCCCTTATCAGCAGGCATTCCCAGGCGCCCGTTCCCTGCGTTTCCCCATGCAAAGATCTGATTGTCTGCAAGGAAGAGAGACAAAAAAACGGTAGTTGCAGGAATTCATGCACAGATGCCTGAGGGAAACGTGTAAAGCATTATCTGAGGAGATAATGTGTTGTGTCCATTTTAATAAGTTTACACACACGACAAAAGAGGGAAACATGCTTGTCGCTTATGGATGTTGGATCATTTGTTTCAGCAACCGGGGGGGTCACGCTGCCGTCACTCCCATTGGTAAATGGTACATGGACTGCATTTATATTGAGCTTTTTCAACCTTCAGGCCACTTCAAAGTGCTTTACAGTATAGCTCCATTCACCCATTCACACACACATGGTGATGGCTTCACCATGCAAGGTGCCATGTGACCACCGGGAGCGGTTAGGGTTAGGTGTCTTGCTCAGGGACACCTCGACACTTGGTGAGGAGTTAGCGGTAGTCACCGTGTCGCATCGCTCAGAAGTCTATTTTTCCCTCGCCCGGTTAGCTTGCAACAGCACTTGTCCCTGTAAATCGCCAACTTTCATTAACAATGAATGGAAGCCTTGGTCTCCCTCCTTTGTCGGACATGTGAACGCAGGGTAAGGTTGATAAACAGCAACAGAAGAAAGTAGATTTCTAACGTAGAGGCCTTTCTTACCGTCGGTGGCAGCGATGGTGAAGCCATCTCCACAGGACACTTTGGTGACTGCCTTTCCCCCGAAGGGACCTACAAGGAGTTGGACACCCTGGTGTTTCTTGAAGTCTTTCACTCCCAGCTGTCCGTACTTGTTACAACCAAAGGTGATCAGTCGGCCGCGTTCTGATGAGTCAGAGGTCACATGGAATGATAAGTCATGCCGCAAGTGCCAGTTATTTAATCACATGCGGTTTCACACTCTTATGACAATACCATCGATAGCAGCTGTGTGGGTCTTCCCTGGAGATATCACGATGACCTTGAACCGTGATAGCTGTTTAGCCAAGGTGAGTGTAGTGGTATATGGTATCCCCTGGTAGCCCTGGAACAGTGGGAAGAAAAAAACGGTTGTAATTGTGTACAGGCATTGAAAGGCATTACTTCAGCATCAGCAACACTGTAGTACTAGAATACCTCTCCAGGGTGGTTTTTAAGACCAGAATAACCCTGGTTCAGACCCAACTTGTTGAATTCATTGTTTCCACAGGCCAGTACTTTTCCAGCTTCAGTGAGGAAGAAGGTTCCATCACTGCCACATGACACAGAGGAGATTGTGGCTCCTTTAGGGATCTCCACCTGGAAAACAACCCAGTGTCACATAGTAATACCTGCAAAATAAACTTCTTTGTTTGTTATACCTTGCTTTGAAGTCTTATAAATTGCTGCAAGGCTTTATTTCTTTTGACAGATTGTAAAATCAGTTAATTTCTAGTCCTATACAGCAAGAGCTTAATCTTACCTGCATAGGAGATGAGTAGTCATCCTCACATTCCAAGCCAAGTCGTCCTACAACAGAAAATCAGCAATAAAAAATTAATAAAAATAATTAGCAGTGATTTAGTGATTAGACAGAAGGTCAGTGTCTCCCCCTACTGGCGACTGCTAAAACAGCCTGGAAGGACGCTGATGAAATCAACAGACACCCAAAAAGGCCATTAACAGTGACACCCCTGCCTTCAGTTTACCATGCTCTCCACAGCCCCAGGAGTAGATGTCCCCACTGTGGGTCAGGACCACCACATGGTTGTCCCCACAAGACACTTGGCGAACTGGACGCTCCTCGAAGAACTCCAGCAGCACAGGCTCTAGTACCTCCATGCCCAACTCGCTCTCCACACCAATGCAGCCGTAATAGTCTGACCCAAACATGTACAACTGGTCCTCGTCTGTAAAGAGTGTCGCACACACAGTCAACAGCATGTCCAGAGATGCCAGAGTTTAGAACATCTGTTCTTTTTACCAGGGCAACTAGCCTAGCAACTAGCAACTATTTTAGGACTAGGAGTGGGGAATACAGGGAGAATATAGGGAAATACAGGGGGAGGAGAAGATAAGAGCATGAGCCAATCAGCACTCGGAAGTGTGGCGGGGCATGGGTTCCCTTGAGTTTTAAACCAAGGGAACAGCAGCATGCATGCAGCAGCATGCAGCTAGTTGACTACAGAAGTGTTTGTCTAACACTGATTCCACATGAATCTATTTCAGGTTTTGTGGTAAGGGGATTTATACTCACCCGAGACACAGGCGGTGAAATCAGCCCCACATGCCACTTGTCTGATGGCCTTGCCCTGGAGCCTCTCCACCTTCCTGGGCTGCCGGTACGAGGCCTGGTCTCCATGGCCCAGCTGGCCCACCATCTTGTTGCCACCTTGGACATTCTGTCAGAACAATCGAGGAAGTTAGCAAGAGAGCACATCCAGCAGCAACATAGTAATATTCATTTAGTAACATATACAGTGTGTTCTCTGATTCGATGCGAATGGTTGACATAATGTGTGTTTAAATGTATGTTGATATTTTAAGCTGCAATCATGACCAGGTCTCTCTTGAAAAAAAGATTTTAACCTCAATATGTCTTTTACCTGTTTAAATAAAGATATCTAGGCATCCTTAGTCAAAGTCGCATGCCTTTGCTGTATTAGCAATGTCCTGCAGTTGTTATATAATATGATGCCTTTTTGTATGTCTAGAGAAAGGCTAAGAACTCACAGCCCAGGTGTAAAGCTCCTTTTCCACTGTCACAACAGCAAAGTGACTCTCGCCTGCACACACATGCTGAGCGCTGTTGCCCCCTTTAAAGGTGTCCAACTTCTGGGGAGTAAATTTCCCGCCTCCCCAGAAGTACGCCTCCCTGGAGCGCGTAGTTACCACGGCGACAGGGCTGTCCATCGCCGTACTCAACCTAAGGCGCGCATGAGATAACTAATCAGATATAAGATGTGAGGCAAAGCGTGAAGTAGAAACGTAAATGATAATAACGTACTTTGGCTTCTTTATGGCTGAATTCAGCAAGGCAACTCGTTCCTCAAGCTCCCTGAAAGCACAGCGTAGTAAGTAATAATGACTTTTAAGCATTGTAGCTACATTATCATCTCACACTTTTATCCAACTTACTGTCTGCGACAGGAAATGATCGGCTGTTCAAGAATCTGGTCAGCTGTGGGCCTCTTTTCAGGATCCTGGGGACACAAATGAGCCAGATCAAAGGCCACTGAAGTCATCTCAGTCATTTTTTAAGTAGTTCTACAGTATTTAATAAAATAGATTGTAGATCTATTGTGTTTAATAGCTGGTATTTTGATAATATTATGCTGTTTAAAGAAGTGGTTCATAGTTTGCAAAACGTCTCCCTTGGTGTAAGCGCCACTCACATAATCCAGGCACTCATATACCAGCTTGATCAGTGCTGATGAATAAATATCGGAGTCCACCTCCATGGTCCAGTTACCTTGGACTATTTTCACACACAGGTTCAGTGGGTTCTGGAAGGAAATTATGATTTGTTAAATAATCTTGGGATTTCTGCTGAAGACAGACAACTGAAACAAGCTTTCCTTTTTCCTAACCATGTTGGAACTGTACCGTTGCATCAAATGTCCTGGTAAGAGTTAAAACTTCAAAAATAACACATCCCATGGCCCAAATGTCTGACTTGAAGCTGTATTTCACTCCCTGGCACAGTTCAGGTGACATGTAATATGGGGTCCCAACACACTGAAATTAAATAAAAAGAAAATAATATAAAATACAATTAATACAGTAAACAATAATATAAGCCAACAGGTTTATGTCTATGCATATGCATATTAACTGGAAAATACTTTCAGTGCAACACATCAAATATTTCAAACTGTAATGCTAATAAACACAGTCTTGTAGGTATATTGTTTAATTTAACATTGTACCTGGTTCCTCATCTAACAGGAACAAATTAAATAAGTTGCCTTTACTGACATTAACACACTAATATGTGCTATTAACATATTTCTGTTGCCCCTACTGTATGTCAGTTATGCAGGGTTTACTAACTCTTATTATGACTATAGTTGATTTTAGTGTTCTTTTTAAACTTCCTTTTATGTTAATAGCATAATATACTGTATAATGTGTATGTGATAATCTACAATTAATGAATCAAAATTCTGATACCAGTAAAATATTTAATTTTTTTTTACATATTTTGTGGCTGATTATATTTTTCTTACTTTCTTATTTCTTTTTCATGATGATCAGGATGGACGAATAATAACTTACAGTCTCAGCCATGGCAAACTGGGAGTCAAGCTTCTTTGCAAGGCCGTAATCCCCCAATTTAATTAAGTCGGTCTTAGTCAAGAAAATATTCAGGGTTTTGATGTCTCTGTAGTAAAATTATTAGGTATATGGTAAGTATAGGTCACAAAAGTAACAAAGCAGAGATTTTCACACTACACAACAGATCAAATTACCTATGCAGGATTCCTGCCTTGTGAATGTGGGCTACTGCCGAGGCAATTTGATACAGGTACCATATGACCACCTAAAAAAAGTGTATCATTTCAATTTCCAAATAAGAATTGCCTTCCTTCTCTTATTATCTATATTAGGAGTGGCAAGATAGGTTAGAGATGATGAGTTACAATCCACAAATGATGTCACAGCTGGGGCCATATCTGACTGGCTGGTTTTATATCCAATTCTTTTTTCAGACAGAAATTCTGGCTACTGAAATTGTATAATTGCTCCAACCCAACAACACAACTGACCAAACTATAACAATGTAAGATAGGGGACCTTATTTCTTTCATACCTCCTCAGTGAAAAGTTTCCCTTTCTGCTGGTTGATTTTATCATATAAATTTCCTCCTGAAAGGAAACAACACATTTCCACACATTAAAAATTAAACCCAAAGTGAAACTGAGTCTTCACTGAGCCTATATTCTCACTGTACATATGTTTTTACCATTGCAATATTCCAACTCAATAAGCAGTGTGTTCTTGTCCATGAAATGATTAAAGTAGGCTATGATGTTGTTGTGTTGTAGGATGGACAGAATGCTGATCTCATTCATGACATCTCTGCGTTCCTTGTCTGAGAGGCAGTTTAAATCCACCTCTTTCCATACGACAAGAGAATTGTCCTGTGAGACAGCGAGGGAGGCAAATCTCAAACGCTCATATAAATTTGAAGTAGCCTAGAATATATTTTCATTCTCATAAAATGTTCTGCCAGTCAAGAATTTCGCGTGCAGAAACATAAAAAAATCAACACTGATGATATTTTTACTACATTATTTATCTGATGAAACTGATGTACCTCAGTTCTTCTGTAAAGAATCGCTTCTCCAAACGCCCCCCTTCCGAGGATCCGGATAGGAATGTAATGTAACTTCTCCTCTTCTCCACTAAATGTACCCGACGATGACCGCCCACTGGCGACAGACTCATTACCTAAATCTGAATTTAGCGAGTCAAAATGCCTTTCATAATCTTCTAGAGACATTTTGGCACTAATGTATGTTACGTTACCCAAAAAACAGACTACGCCTAGTAACAGTTTATTCTAAAATGGACTACAGGCTATAGAAATCATAGCCTACGCTTATTACATCACACATGTAAGTACTGTAAGTTTACAGTTTGAACGCAAAACAAAACAGGTAACTGTAACTGTTAAGTGTTACAGATTTGACAACAGTTCGGAAGTCATACGCAGAGAGTTTCATCTCATCTCGCACGAAAAATCTAAGATACATGCACAAAGATATCTGATCTTTAAATGTGATTAGAAATCCTGGCTTCCAGTTAACACGCGTTACTTAATGATAATACGCAATAACCTATAATCGTTCTAATAAACTTTTGTAACCACAAAAACTATGTATACAGAGCCGCAGCATAGAGAAAGTGCACCGCAGCGCAAGGAGTCCATCTTTTCTATTTTCATGCACGCACACAGACCCGGAAACACTCTCAAATTACATGTTATGAGTAACCTAACAGGAACACTTTCTTTTTACTTATGTCAAAAGACAGCAGTCGGCCAGGGCATTCCAAATAAAATAGGCTATTCTGTACAATAATATTCAAACTAAATCAGTTAATGACTAATATTAATTACATAACAGCATATTTCACATGCAAAAATGTAATGACATCTGTAGACAGGCTACATGATAGGCCAAACGTTTAGAAGTGCACCAAACACTATGACTGCAATAATGTTGACATTGCAGCCCTCAAATGGTTCAAAGGTCTGGGAAAACATCAATTGTGCACAAAGTAGCACAGCAGGCAGTGAGACTAAGTATTCAAAGACAAAACTCATATAGGCTACAGACATGCTCTCAAATGATCAAGACAGCCCTGATGAACACTCATTACAACACAATGCAAGAGGAAATGGTAAGCACAAATGAAAATGCCCCTATAGCTTTGCAAACTGTTTTATAATCGAAATTCTTAATCTAATTTTCTCCCAAAAGATCTCTGTTCAGTATCCAGGTTAAGTGGGCTGCCAGAATTTTCAAGCCAAAGAGTTAACCTGTGTCTGGGAATACTGAGTGCCATCCTCCTCTTAGCTGCAATTGTTATGGGTGTTTATTGTAAGTACACTACATTATCCCATAGTAGGCCTATCACCACTTCATTCATATTTCATATACGCTACGCTTCGTATGCCCGCCATAAAGGTGGAGTCAGAAATTGTTTGCTAATATACTTTTTGTCAAATTCAGCAAATATCACCCGACACTCCACTAGCTGTCCATTCTGTGTGTGCACTGACAAAATAATCCGGTGTGCCTACACAGGAAATGTGAACACAAAGTGGTGTAGACCACACTACACAGCACTATCCCAGCCTTGGCAATGTAGGACGTTTAATTTTGGGGAAGGAGCTTCTGAGGGAACATATGGCACTGAAGGGAGAACGTTTTTAAGATACAATAGCACCAATCTTTCTCCAGCATCACTGACTCTATATTTAATTTAAACTGCTTTAGGATTTTAGCTTGGCAGTGCTCCAAGTGTGCTTGTGTTCACGACTGTCGAGTACTTTTCAAACTATAATGTTTTGCTCCTTTCTGTTGTGTACAGGCGACAACATCAGTAAGGTCTCTATTGTCCTACACCCCAATGTTACAGAGCTCACAGCTGAGCTACAGCGACTCGAAGCCAGGGTCAGTAAGGTGACCAATGCTATTGAGCAGGATCAAATAGCATTAGACGACCTGCTCACCAACCATCGTAAACTGAAGGTGGATCTAGAGGCCCAGAAGAGAGTAAACGATGCCTTCCAACGCCAGATTGAGATCTTACGAACAGAGAAGGCTGAATTGAAGACTAAAGCATCAGATTTACGTGAGGGGAAAATTGCATTATTCTTTTCATCACTGCGCTTTTCTCTAAACCTGATGTGTGAAAAGATGTGTTCCTCACTGTGTTTTTTTTGTTAACAGAAGGACATTGTGGGCGATGCTTGTCTGGGTTTTTCCTCTTAAACACATCGTGCTACTTCTATTCTAAACCTCTTCCCAAGATGAACTGGGCAGACAGCAGAGCTGACTGCATCAGCCGTGGAGCCGACCTGGCTGTGATTGACAACTGGGAGGAGCAGGTGGGTTAAATACAGTTGAAAGGAAATGGTGTGTGAGTGTTTAACCTGTATTTTTTGTATTTGACATGAACAACAGTGATTATAAATGAAAGCGATTAAAGTGCCACGCCTTGATGTCTAGAATTACAATTCTGTTGTTTTGGCTTGAAACTTCAAGAGAGTGCATGCCTGTCCTAAGTACTGAGTAGGTGGCATTCCTCAATCCTTACCAGTCACCCACCACAGTTCTCATAGGCTCATACAGTTCCCTGTGATAGCCCTGCATGTGATTGCACAGAATATTACAACAGAGTATGATGCATATGCAACCTCTATGGAAACAGTTTGCCCCACAACATGTTTAAAACAAATGATTGGAATGAGTCGCATTAGCTTGCTAAAGTAAGTTGTTACTTAACATTTAGTAAGACGTTTTGTCCTTTTACACATAATGTTTGCAGGTAGCCTTATTGGAATACCTGCCAAAAGTGACTCATTCTAGAAGGCCATGGTGGGACTTAGGAGAGGGAATCTGGATTGGTTTCACTGACATCCACACAGAGAGGACATGGGTTTGGATCAACAATGTGACTGAGCAGAATGGAGGGTAAGGCTGGTTTCAGTATATAATAACGTATGGTCTTCCAGGACAGTGGATGATAGGCTACTGGTTAGGGTGGTCGACACCCAGCTGAAGGGCCCTGGGTTCAATCCCCTACATGCCATGCTTACCTGTAGTATCCTTGATCAAGATGCCTAACCAGTACCCACTCCTTACTCACTGTAAGTTACTTTGTTTAAAACCATCTTTTAAAATGTCTAATTGATTAGCAGTTGCAATTGATTTGTTTTAGCTACTGGATAGACGGGGAGCCCAACAACCATGGACATGATGGCGAGGACTGTGCAGCCATTTTCAACAGGGGAAACCCCAGAAAGACATGGTTTGATAGCAGATGTGATAAGTCTCAACACGAATGGTTATGTGAAATGACATCCAACCACTGAAAAGCATGTCAGTATTTCCTCCGTGTTTTTGAAGTGCAAAGACACAATAATAGACAAACTAATTATTTTTATATTAGATATAATTTAGGCATATTGCCTTTCATTTTAACAGGCCAATACCCTGTATGCACCTTCAATTCAATGCATAAAGAAAACAGAACACTGGAGACCTACTGTATATAACACCCTGCATGTCAGTAACTATAATAATGCAAAATTACAAGTTGCACTGAATTTCCTTAAACAGAAGCAAATACACTAACATAGGGTGTTCTTAAGCTTTTGAGATCAGATTAAACAAAAGAGTTACTTGCGAAGTGAAAAGTGTAATGTGAAATTACTTTACGTTTCCATGTTCTCACAGACCAACTGTAAGTTGGATGTGTGTATGTGTATTATGGCGAGAACATTTTCTGTGACCCACACTTTATTCCTGTCTAGGCTGTAAACAGGGGGAATCTTAATTGACACAAATGTTATAGTCCGTGTTCACACAGACATTAAGAGTTGAGCTTCATGTATCTCTCCATGTGTTTTGTTTAGAATGATTCTTTTGAGTAACGGTATACATTTTTGTACTCTTTATACTTTTTATCGCTTCATTCAATTTCAACTCAAGAAGCTGTTTAATCAGCCAAATAAAGTCATGTATGGGTTTGCAAGGACTTAGTGAAACATAACCTTTGTTAAACCCTGAACATTTAGCTGCATTACCTCAATATGTTGTCACACTGACATTTGGCAAAAAAGAATCTATCGAAAACCAAATTTTGTTTTTTATCCTCCATTTCATTGTTTCTCAAAAACATGCGTCTCTAAAAGGTTAATCTACGTCTCTGTTGGTAGTGTGTTCTCCAAACATGTCAGTGGGTAGACATACTGTACAATCCATGTAGCCTAAACTACATGATATGGTTTTAAAAGCTAAGATTTATTTTAAGGTTTACCAATAAGGTTTACATGTATTTGGTAGTATTTCATTTTTAGGGATTGCTTATTACTCAATGCTGCCACAAAAACGACAAATACACACATGCACACAGCCAGAAGCTTACTCATCCACAGATAACAGAAGACAGGTCAATGTGCACCACTTTTAACAAATTTGCAGCAAACAGTCAGTTTC
>JAODUG010000015.1:3153864-3175577 GCA_027564795.1 Aphredoderus sayanus | reverse complement strand
CACCCCACCAAGCCCCTGGCCATGACCGGCAGCGACGACCGCTCAGTCAGGTGAATCATTCACACTCTCTGTGGCACATAAATAATGCTGCGAGTAGACTCACACTCATACTCAATTAATAGAGTATGCATTATTTATTTAACGGAATGCTTGGGATTCACTTTTATTTGGCACGAGCAATAGATCATTTCATTTCTTTTGTCAGGAAAAGTAAATGTATGGGACATTTTGAGTGTAATTGTGTTGATTCATTTGTTGCTAGTGCCACTTTTAAAATAGAATCCTGTGCAGCCATTTGTGCAGGACTTAGTGGTGTCCCTGTGTGTGTAGGATATGGAGCCTTATAGATCACGCGCTGATAGCTCGCTGTAACATGGAGGAGCCCATACGCTGTGCTGCAGTGAGCACCGATGGCATCCACTTGGCACTGGGTATGAAAGACGGCTCCTTCACAGTTCTCAGAGTCAGGTGGGTGCACGTGCGGCAAAGCCTCGCTCAGGAACACGGCTACAGCATGTGTTCTTTAGTCAAGCCACACCTCTCTCCTGCCGCTCAGAGATATGACGGAGGTGGTCAACATCAAGGACAGGAAGGAGGCCATACACGAGCTGAAGTACTCACCGGACGGAGCCCATCTGGCCGTGGGCTCCAATGACAACTCAGTGGATATCTATGGGGTGGTGCAGAGGTACAAGAAGGTTGGGGAATGCATCGGCTCCAGCTTCATCACACACATGGACTGGTCCACAGACAGCAAGTACCTTCAGACCAACGATGGCAGTGGTAGGAGGCTCTTCTACAGAATGCCAAGTAAGTCCAGTGCTTTCACGCTAGAGATAGTTTCACCCTTGAACCATCAAACCACCAAAGATCAACCATCATGCCAAGCTGGGAACTTTAAAACAGTTTGTCAGAACATTTGCTTTCAGCATCCGAATTGATCATTCAGTTGGTCCTGACAGCAAAGATGAAAATATTAAGATTGCGGTCATCCAATAATTTATAGAAGTTCAATCTGTAAATACTGTGGTCCAGTGTAGTTAAATTGTCCAGTCAAAACAAACATGATAATAATTGTTGTGATTGGTGGTCCAGTCACCAGTTAACACACTTTTGACTGCCTCTATGACAATAACACATTTGTGTAGAGTTCCTATGGACCTTTCAAAATTATGATGGTCTTACCAGGCTACTTATAAATGATGTACTGTTTAACCCTCGTGATGTCCTTAATTTTTTTCAAATTATGCCATCTGATTGTGTATGATTCTGTGTATTTTTTAATTGTTACTGGTGTGTGTATTTATTTCTTTATTAATTATTTCTTTATGTATTTCTGTTGTTTTTTGTCCCTTTTTAACCCTCCTGTTGTCGTCGGGTTTCAAACTCATACTTTGTGCAGCAGTGCACATAATATGTGTAACTGTCGAATTAGGATTGGTGCCTTCTTTCTGCCACAAAGAGCTAGTGATTTGGGTCATGTTGACCCGGAGGACATCATGAGGGATATATATCTATATAACCTATTATTACTTTGGCCCTTTATGGAAACTCCATGTGGAGCCCTGGGGGTGTGTTTATTTAGAGAACCACTGTTTTGCTACTGTGCTCATGGGAGTGGTCCTTCTCTTCTGTTCAGGTGGTAAGGAGGTCTCCAACCGGGAGGAGCTGAAGCTGGTGCAGTGGTCTACATGGACGTGTGTTTTGGGTCCTGAAGTGAATGGAATATGGCCCAAATACTCCGATATCAATGACATCAACTCTGTAGACGCAAACTTCAACAATCAAGTTTTAGTTACCGCGGATGACTATGGCTTAGTCAAACTTTTTCGATATCCGTGTGTAAAAAAAGGTAAAGGATGCACATGCAAAACCAATTGGACAGTACATGATGTGCACATTTTCACGTTTTCATTGATATGCTCTCCTTTGATTCTTAGGTGCAAAATTTAAAAAGTATTTAGGTCATTCAGCCCACATAACCAACCTTAGATGGTCACATGATTACCAGTGGGTGATAACTATTGGTGGAGCCGACCACTCAGTATTCCAGTGGAAGTTTGTTCCAGAAAGAAAGAAAGAGACCCTGCACATAGCACTGCAAGGTAATGTAACATCCACCATCCCTTCAATATTAGCATCATAACACTGAGTGAGATTGCCTCTCACAAAAGTAATAAGGATATAAGGTAATTTGGGATATTACAATAATATTACAATTTCTAATAGGTGTAATTTATACACATATTGCATTTGACGCCCCAAACATTTCTGCTTGCACCTACATTTAAATCAATGATATTTCCAGAGACAGAGCTGGGAAGTACTTTCTGAAAAGGAATGCTCTCACTAACTGCTATTCCATTTAATTTTCCTAATGGATCATTTAAGTAACAGCCGTCTGCTGGGGCTTCTTATTGCCTTGTCTTGGCAGGGCTCCTTTTAACTGTGTCAGCATTTTTATCGTGATTTATGTCCCTACGAAACACCCCTGTCTGTGATAGGGGATGGCAAGCTATTTTCTAGGAGACCTACTCTGGCTTCACCCAAAGTGGAATGCAATATTTTCTGTCCTTTTGTCCCTTGTCAGGCTTTTCGCATGACTTAAGTTGCAAAAGGATTTTAGCACTATTTCCTGATGAGGTCCTCTCTCTCTTCCTATAGAAAGCTTGGCAGACTCCAACAGCGAGGAGTCTGACTCAGATCAGTCAGACGTACCTGAGATGGACTCGGAAATCGAACAGGAGACACAGCACACATATCGACGACAGGTTTGTTGAACAAATGAATGGCACTCACCATATTGACCTGTAGGTTCATATACTATCTCATCAAGCATTCCTCTGGTAATGTACTATACTCTGCAAACATTGACTGCATATGCTCAGGTTTACAAAGAAGATCTACCTCAGCTCAAAGAGCAAAACAAGGAGAAGCACCGAGCCACGGCCATGAAGAAGAGGGAGCAAGCGCCAGCTAGTGGGCTTAAATTGCACTTTATTCACGGGTATGACATCTACATTACAATAAATTACTCCAATGTTACACTATGTCTATTCCTACTCACTGCTGGCAATAATAAAAAGCTGTTATTTCTATAGCCTACTTTGGCTGATTAGACAGGGAGCTATTTTTCAAATTTGCTGAGGTCACCTGCAGACTCAAAAGAACCAATCATAAATAAGTAGTCATTTGTCCTGTTCTAACACAAACTAAATCAGGTAAATGTCAATCAAGTGAGGTTGATACACCTGTGAACAAGTATAATCAGCCACATTAACACTCTTCTGTCCTTTATACTGTCATTTCTTCTTAAGAATGAAGTTATTGATACGTGTATTTGTGTAAAGATATATCCAGATGTGCAAAAGCAATAATTTGAATGCTCTCTTTTGTGGTCATAGTACATTTGTTATTTAGTAGCTAAACCAACTGTGCATCTGCTTTGCTCCATGTAGCTACAGGGGCTATGATTGTAGGAGCAACCTGTTCTACACCCAAACGGGGGAGATTGTGTACCATGTGGCAGCGGTGGGGGTGGTGTACAACAGACAACAGAACACCCAGCGCTTTTACATGGGCCACGACGATGACATCCTCTGCCTGGCCATCCACCCCCTCAAGGACTATGTAGCAACAGGACAGGTAGCAACAGTGCTAGCATAAAATATTCACATCCTCTCTTTGAGTGATTCATAGCCAAGTCTAGGGACAACCTACAGAAATGTCCTCTAAACTACATGTCACTGCATGTTTGTTTGCAACCCCTCGAGTTCAGTTGTGAGTCACCCTACCATCAAATCCACCCAAGTAAAAGAACTATGTGTTTTATGCACTATCTTTTATTATATCATGGTTATGTGATCACATTATCACACCTACAAAGACTCCAGACATTATGAGTTTAACATTTTATGCACATTTTACCAAGGCGGTAAAGCTTTAGGTCAGTGCCTACAAACTGACAAACTGGCAACATATTAAGTGGCAGCAAGAAGAAAGGAAAAAAAATAGAAAGAAGAGAGCGAGAATGAAATAATAAAGAATTAAATATTACTAAATTGTAAAACAACCAGTCCAGTGTGAGTGATAGTGAGTTTAATCGTTTTATGTGTATAAGGGCATTAACGTGTTTGTCATCTTCTTAGGTGGGCCGCGATTCCTCCATCCACATCTGGGACACAGAGATGCTAAAACCCTTGTCAGTGTTGAAAGGATTCCATCAGCTCGGAGTATGTGCTTTGGACTTCTCAGGTAAAGTTACAAAGCTGTGTCCCGAGGCTTTCGGCATCTACACTCCAGACAAATGAATGACAGTGTATTGATCATAAATGTTCACCAAGGGTAACATTGATTCTTTAGTCAGAAATCAATGAAAAAAATAATGATTTAGTTCCTTCCTTACAGAGGCTTCCCACAAGTTCAAACCACTGCCAATTTACAAGGACCAACGCAAAATCCTTTTTCTACTGTCTTATTCATGTGGCAGCTTGACAGCAGCAAAGCATAGCATCATCCCACTTCCTCTAATTGGCTCCAGATAGAGGCAGAGAGTGAGCTGTACATCAATATCGTTGAATTACCTGCCAGGATCAAACCCAGCAGGCTGCCTTAATGTTCCAAACATCACATGAACAAAAGCAAGAGCTGGCTTTGTTGCAGCTGTGCTGAAAGCCTTCCTTTTGTTTTCCCCTCCGCAGCGGATGGCAAACGGCTGGCTTCGGTGGGCCTGGATGACAACCACACTGTTGTGCTGTGGGACTGGAGGAAAGGAGAGAAGCTCTCAGCCATACGGTCAGTATACTGTACATGACTTAAACGCCCCATATTATTCCAATCCCCAAATGGTATTTTGGACAGACTTTTTCTCCCTTTGAGCTGAATATTCCGTTTCAGTTGGCATTGAACTTTTCAACCTGACATAACTTGGTTGGCTATCTGACTGGCAGTGGGAGGAAAGGTCAGAGACGATTGGTTGCAATTCAGAAATTATGTCATACCTGGGGCCAAATCAGTAATATTTTACACAGTGATTTATAGACATGTAGTCCACAACTTTCAGGTCCAGCTGACCACACAATAAAGTGAACCATTAAAATGGTCTTCATATCTACCAACAACATACTAAAATCAGAGGCAATAGCAATGCGCCTCATTTTTTAATCTAGGAGTAAAGCATTTGATTTGTGTCCAACTACAGTAAGAGTGGGAGGAGGGACTAGTTTAATAACGTCAATCAATCAATAAGCATATGCTGTTACGATGCGGAATCCTCAGCTTTTGGGCACAAGCTACATTCAGAAATAAGGTGGATAACTAAACCTTGGCCTAGACTGAATGAACATGGATAGGTGAGTGCCATAATAAACCCCATTGCACAGTGAGCATCTGCTAGGAGCACGAGAAGCTGTTTGTTGATTTTAAGGCTGCTTCTCGTAATCTTGATCATGATTATTAATTAATATTAAGGCTAAGCTTTAATGTTTTAGTATAGTAACCATGGGCAATCCATTTGTTTATTTCTTAATTGCTTGATCTTAATCATGTAAGTTGGAGCTGAATGTGTTTTTAATTAAATGAATGTGTTTAAATGAATGCCAGACAAGGCAGCAGTAAGAACTGATGTGTTCCTCATCCTGTTTAATATTGATATTTAGCATTGATACTGTACTTCCCCCTAGCTAGTCAGAGTGGGGCATGCAGGCTGCTAGTCCTGCCTGCTGCAGTGTTCCAGGCTCCCCTCACAGCTCAGGCACATCTTGGAGCTGCACTAATCTCCTTTGCAGACCCTGGTGGGCAGTGCAGCGAGGCAGACACGGGGAAATGGGGCCTGACAGAGCGTGGCTTGTACACCGTTCTGCCTAGTCCTCAGCTGGGAAAAGAGAGCGCCGTGCGTGTGTGTGTGCGCGTGTGTGCGTGTGTGTGTGCGCTTGTGTGCGTGTGTGTGTTGGGGGGGTGGGAGGGGTTAGGCCAGGGAGAGGGTAAGTGGCTGATTGAGAGACAGAGGAGGAGAAGGCATCATGTTGGGCTAGCATTACTGTGCTGTAGCTCACAGGATAAAGAGCAACCATTGGTGTGTCAGTTACGCTCCAGCACACATGGGCAAAGAACACCAACTGATCATGTGGGCCAGACAATTAGCAGTTACAATTGAAGTAAAATCATATAATTTTAGATATTATATATGATTTAATTTAGAAAATAATGTAGCATTTACATATATATACATATAAAAAAACATATACATATACATATATATATATATATATGTTTTTTGTTTTTTTGATTTTCAGGGGAAGCAAGGACAAGATATTTGTTGTCAAAATAAATCCCTACATGCCCGACAAGCTGATCACGGCTGGAGTCAAACACATGAAGTTTTGGCATAAAGCTGGTAAGAAGTTTTCAACAAGCCTTGTTACAAATAAGCGCAAACCTGACAAACCTGGTTTTGACAGGATTCCAGGTGGGGGCTGAAAACATGGGTACATGCTTGTCCTTTTCTCTATCAGGAGGTGGTCTGATTGGCCGCAAGGGCAACATGGGGAAGACGGAGACCATGATGTGCGGGGTGTATGGCTGGACGGAGGAGATGGTGTTTTCCGGCACATGCTCAGGGGACATTTGCATATGGAGGGACATGTTCCTGATGAAGACTGTGAAGGCCCATGATGGTCCTGTCTTCAGCATGCACGCATTAGAGAAGGTACTGCAGGAGGGAAGGGTTATGGTCAGTAGGTACTTGTTTTTAAACCCCAAAAGTGCCTTCTGTCTCTGCCTGTCTGTCTTAGCACTTTGTTATTCCACTCTATATCTGAGCAGTAATTGATGAAATGCACTCTGTCAGATGACAGTTGCAGTCATCTGGGATTATGACAGTTTTAACTGTGCTGTCGTATATTTAAACCTCCCAGGGATTCGTCACCGGAGGGAAGGATGGCATCGTTGCTCTGTGGGATGACACTTTCGAGAGATGCCTCAAGACCTATGCCATAAAGCGAGCAGTCCTGGCTCCAGGCTCCAAAGGTGAAAGGTCACCCCTCACCAACGCTCCCTTTCACTATTCCTCTGACCCTATTTCACCGTGGGGGTGATAAAGTCATACGATGCTTTTAGTCTCTGATATGACACTATGATTCCCGGGCTCTGTAGGGCTGCTGTTGGAGGACAATCCCTCCATCCGTGCCATATCGCTGGGCCACGGCCATATCCTGGTGGGCACCAAGAACGGCGAGATCCTGGAGGTGGATAAGAGTGGCCCCATAACCCTGCTGGTTCAGGTGAGAGCACCACGGATGCTAAGCTCATCAGGCATTACAACGACTTGTACGCTGTCACTCATTGCAACTCCAGGTGAGGTTCATTCACTCACACTAGGAAGTGTGGAGGAACACAGTTTGGTTAAAAGGGTTCTGTGCGAGATGTAATGTATTTGCCAAGGATTTATTTCATATTTATTATGGTGAACCTTGTCATTAATTACATATCTAACACTTAACATAATCATATCTGCTTATCTTAACTAGATAAGCAGTTTAATGGCTAAACGTAACCACAACAACTTAACCAGGAAATGCCAGAAGATGTCTAATATGATTGTGAAGCCGTTACATTCAACATTGCAGAATCACAGAGGAGAGGGCTATAACGGGTGAAATATTACCGCTGCTGAATTGTGAAATGTTCATTTAGTTAAGTGGTCCTTTGATATTCCCTCCGCTCCCCTGGTACAAATAAAGCTAACGTAATTGATAGCCCTTTTAAAATGTCCCATAATAATAAGCACACTCTTATGGGTAAAGCCTATAATGAATTGTCCCACTTAATAATGAAATAGACCTCTATTCCCTTTAATGGACGGATGTTGAAACGTACCACTGACTGCCTACAGGGCCACATGGAGGGAGACGTGTGGGGCCTGGCCACTCATCCTCACCTCCCTCTCTGCGCTACTGTGAGCGATGACAAGACCCTGCGCATATGGGACCTCTCGCCCAGCCACTGTATGCTGGCTGTGCGCAAGCTCAGGAAAGGTGAGCTGGCACTCAAGACGGTGTACGTTACACCTCTGATCTGGCGCTGTCACAGCGCTACTGACATGTATAACACATGTGGTGGTTTGGACTAAGCCAGCGGTTCACCAGTGTTTTGGCCCATGACCTCCCTAAAAGAAGTGCACGCACATTGGTGTGTGCATGAGGGAGGTGTGCCACAATAAAGCACTTATTTCAAAAACTCTAATCATAATGTATATTTACTGCTGATACTACTATACTACTATAATTTAAATGTTAGCTAAAATCTTATCACAGCCCTTGGATGCATCTAGCCAGCGGGCTAAACAGCCATCTTTTCCTGACAGGGGGCCGTTGCTGCTGCTTCTCCCCCGACGGCAAGGCCCTGGCTGTGGGCCTGAACGACGGCAGCTTCCTCATTGTGAATGCAGACACCCTGGAGGACCTGGTGTCCTTCCACCACCGCAAGGACATCATCTCCGAGATCAGATTCTCTCCAGGTCGGTGTCCGTTCTCCCTCCTCTCCGCCCCAGGTGAAACACCTCCCCCAAATCCGAGGAGTATGGCGACCTCCAGAGAGAAGGTTGATAGACGTAGCAGAGAGATGCCGGTTTGCTGTTTGTTTATGTAGCTAGTAGCCAGGTGTGCAATGTCCTCCTGCTGTGAGCAAGGAGGTTGCTGCAGGCGTCTCTCTGTAGACTGAATGAGTGACTGCTGGAGAGAGATGAGAATCGGTGTTGGTGGTGGGGAGGCAAAGTGAGAGCAAGAAACTAAACTCTCGTTCACCTCAACACTTAACCTTTATCTGTGATGCAAGGCTTCCTGTTTCACCACCTAACCCCACTGAATCCCTCTGCAGTTGCCACCTTACAGTTGTTTAGAGACTATATTCATGTTTTATAAGATCGGTGGGTTTATAAAATAAAACAAAAAGACAACACTAACCGTTAAAATGTTTCAGTTAAGCTTCAGTGTTACTGTACGTGTCCCCCGAGCTAAAGTCTTCCTCTGTAAATGATGGCTAATGCTTTATGTTGTATCCTGGGTTTGCACAGGTGCTGGGAAGTACCTTGCGGTGGCGTCAGGGGACAGCTTTGTGGACATTTACAACGTGATGAGCAGCAAAAGAGTCGGGGTGTGCAAGGGATGCCTCAACTACATTACCCATCTGGACTGGGACAAGAGAGGTAAAGCATTGCCACGTGTGTTACGCTGCTTGGTGGAATACCTCGTACAGTAAAAATGGGAGTACAGTAATTCGACAGTGGAACTTTATAGCACCAGTTTAGAGGGTGGATTTAAAATGGCTCTGTCACAGTCACATCACACACCTGGGCCTACTAGACTCTTTCATTTACAGGAAAACTGCTCCAAGTTAACACTGGTGCTAAAGAGCAATTATTCTTCGAGGCTCCTCGCGGCAAGAGGCAGACCATCCCAACCACAGAGGTAAGCACCAGCCATGACACACGCTTATCGTCTAGTTTGGCCTAGATATTTTCCCCGGGGATGGGGGGCATGACTTGGGGGGCATTGAAGCATGAAAATGGCCCACTTTTCGCCAACCTCTTTCTAATTATAGCGGTAGAAACAGGATAGTGTTTAGGGTGTCTTTATTCGGCGTGACATTGGCACACCTTGGGAGGGACACAGTGGAGGGTTAGACATGATGGATGCTGTGTCAAGTCTCACAGGAGCCTCTGTGTCCTCTCCTCTGTGCTCCTCCTCTCTCTCCTGTCTCATCCTGGTGTCGCTCGCTCACGCCACCCCCTGGTCAGATGGACAAGATAGACTGGAGCACTTGGACGTGCGTGCTGGGGCCGTCCGTAGACGGCATCTGGCCTGTGGTCAGCGAGGTCACAGAGGTGACCTCCGCCTGCCTTAGCAACGACAGAAAGCTGCTAGCAACCGGAGATGACCTGGGATATGTCAAGCTGTTCAGATACCCGGTCAAGGTAAGAGCATTAATCATTCATCATTCACAAATGATCATCTAATCTGTGAGAAAGACACTTTGTGCTTGAGCTTCCTGTGGTGTTTCTTTTTAAAGGGTTAGGGTTGTGCATGGGCCTCCATATTGGAGGGCTGAGTCTTGCACCCATCTCTACTCCTCCGGTACAGCACCATAGGCTCAGACTGTTCTCTGCCCCACTTATAACTAATGTTATGTTAAAGGTTAAAGGTATAGTCAGCGATTGTAAGCTAATACGCTTTTTGTGAAATTCATAGAATATCCACTCTAGCTGCCCATTCTGAGTGAAAAGATAATCCGGTGTTTCTACACAGCCCTGGCTCAGTAAATGGGAACACGAAGTGGTGCAGACCGCACCACACAACAGCATCCTAACCTTGGAAACGCAAGGCGTTACTAGGCAATGTGTGAGGGCCGATCAAATATCAGGTTTTCTCCAGAATGACTGACAGCCTAATATTCAGTGTGGACGACGTAGGTGACTGTTGTGCTCCATTCTCCAGGGAAAGTACGCAAAGTTCAAGCGCTACGTCGCCCACAGCACCCATGTCACCAACGTGCGTTGGAGCCATGACGACAGCCTCCTGGTGACAGCTGGCGGGGGAGACACTTGCCTCATGGTCTGGGCCCACGAGCCCGAGGGGCGCAGGGAAAGCCGCCAGGGCGACAGCGAGGAGTCGGACATCGAGAGCGAGGATGACGGAGGTGAGAGAGGCCAGCTTCCGTATGTTCGCCTATGCTGCTGTTATGAGGTTAGTCACATTCATGTCAACTGTCGCTCGTCAGGCTACGACAGCGATGTGACGAGGGAAAACGAGATCAACTACATCATCAAGGCCTTATCTACCAATGTGCGACCCATGGCGGGGGTCAAGCCCCACTTGCAGCAAAAGGAGCCCTCTGTGGATGAGAGGTAGGTTATGGCAGATCTGACAGACGTCCGTCTCAAATGCAGTCGCTACTCTCACTCTCGAACAGTTTCATTCCTGCTAGTAATTCTAGTACTGTCTCTGTCTCTCGGAAATAACCTGGCCTTCTCAACTCTCTTTCCTTCTGCTGTCTATTTCTCAATGTCCTGCTTCCTTCTTTAATACACCGTTAAGGCAGGGGGTGGTCAGGTAAGAAGCTATATGTCTATGTCCATGTCTTTATGCAGTCTGTACAGTACATACACTGTATATATACTGTAATTGCTGGCATGTATAATGCATTTATGCAAACCAAATGCTCAATTATTAATTAGAATTATTCAACAGGAATATATACTATAAAACACCTCAATGTGTCTGCCATAACGGTGCACCTCTCTCAAGAATAACAACTAGTTTTGAAAGATTGTGTTTGTTTTATATTTTATGGCCAAATCTGTAACAGACACGTTGTGCTTTTCTCTCATTGGTTTTTCATGTGGTGCAAGCAGTGCATCCACAGGGCAGTGGTCGTCATAGAGATGAGCATTGGTTGTTATGGTTACACCACGGCGCTGACTGATTTGTTTTATGTCCTCAGTGGCTGAAGTGTTGTGTTACGTGAATGCCGATGGGACAGTAGTGAATGCTGTCAGAAGCCTTGTTCTAACTTGATTTTTTTGTTTTGTTATTGCTGCCATGAAGAGGGTCAAGGTAAGCCACCTATTGTATTGTTATTAATATTTAAGCTTTAGGAGGGGAGGACCTCTCTATATGAGACAGTCCAATGGTGACAAGATATTGTCATACTTTGCACAGTATCATGAAGTATGACTCATTGAACAAATTGATATTAAATACTTCCAAAACAAATTCCTCTGTCTAGGCTCTAGATGCTATAATTTGCATAAATTTTTTGCATTATTAATTGTTCCGCATTCATGTGTTTTTAATAGCCACATTTCTCTCACAGCACAAGATGCAGTATCTTGCTACTGTAGGTGGGCATGGCATACTGGATTGGATTTACATTCAGAACCCACCTTAAACAAATGATACCTACATACTATTTAATGCTAAGTGATAACAGCATCGTGTCTGTTCAAGACAATGTATATGAATTACAGACAGTGACATGTTTGTGGATTGATTGATTGATTGACATTTTGTCTACACATTGTTCTATTACATGTGTACTGTATTCCATTCAGGGTAGCTTTCTATTGCATTATCAAAAGCACTGTTATTTACTTTGTGTTGAAATGTCTGTCTTTTGTACTGCAGGAGCTGCTTTTATACACTTATTGTATCATTCAACCTCCACATAAAGAGGACAAGAGCATTGCTAATGTTCTGCTTATATCCATAACTGTAGCAGGTCCTCTCACTCCAGCTGTCTCTTTCAGGCCTCCTGTGAGCAGGGCGTTGCCTCAGCCAGAGAAACTGCAGACCAACAATGTTGGCAAGAAGAAAAGGCCGATCGAAGTAAGACGGGCCGCAGGTCAAACGATGTTCTATTTCACCTACGTCTACATAAAGCCTTTCTGTCTAATGGAGCAGAGGGGTGTGGCTAGCTAATGGCATTATTTCAGCCAAAGACACTGTGTGCTACTGTCCAGACAGCCTCTCAGAGGACGATGCTGTAATTAAATAACGAGGCACTCTGAATGACATTTGGCTCGAAAACATCTCTGTTGTCATGGTGCCGACCTCTCTGATGTGGTTTCTACCCTTTTTTTTTTCTTTTTTTTTTACGTTTCTCTCTCAGGACCTAGTGCTGGATCTGGTGTTTGGTTACCGTGGCAATGACTGCCGCAATAACGTGCACTATCTCAACGAGGGGGCCGATATCATCTACCACACAGCCTCCGTTGGTATTGTCCTTAACCTGACAACATGTGAGTAGAGGAGGGGAAATGACAGATGCATTAAATAATAGAGGCACAGAGTAGAGTGTCATTTGTTTGTGTGTGTGTTTTTCTTTACATTTCTCACAGCCTGCCAAAGTTTCTATGTAGAACATAGCGATGACATTCTGTGCCTAACAATCAATCAACACCCCAAATTCCCCAACGTGGTGGCAACTGGCCAAGTAGGTATGTCTGTGAGAGGTGGACCGCACGTGTCTCCAGCCTCCATTTGTTTTTGTTTCCTATGTGGTCTGTGTTTCCACACTGTGCAGAAGGATTATTGTAGATGACAGGGCTCCCCCCTCACCTACTGCTATCTGTGTTGTAATGCAAGTAAGCCACATAATAGCAGTCTCTCCACTGCTGAATACGGTAGTAGAGGAAATGTTATGCATGCTGCATAGTTTATTGTTCACTGGGAAATGTCTAGGGCGCATAAGGCACTTTTAAAAGCCTTGTGTTGTTTGGGGAATTTATTTACAGTACAATACAGTTAGTGGAATAACAACTTGCAAATAAACATTAAACGTATGCTATTAGGATTCCCATTGCTGTAGCTGTTCATATTGCAGCTACTCTCTGTCATGTCCTCAAATCAAAGTATATGTAGTAAAGACTGTGTAATGAAATGTGTAAACCAATAACAGACCCATACGAATAATCTTAACAATAACATAAGAGACCCATAAGAGTACATTCAATTATTTATTTTGATTAAATTAAACAATGGCTTTTCTGATTTCAGGTGATACTGGTGATATGTCAGGTAAGATCATTTCTGGAAGTAATTTAAAATGCAGTAGACGAAATTAATTGTTTTCAAATCACACATTTTGTCATTTTTGTGTGTAAAATGATCTTTATTTCAGACTACAGTATCTGTACAGTGTACACTATCAGAAATGTACTTTAACACACTGCCCTCTGCTGGTGTTTTTTAATCTTATGATTTGGACAATAATATAAAATAAAACCATCAAACTGGTGATATTGGTGATTTTAAATGCAAATAAAATGTGTATAACTGTAATAAAGTGTGCACATGTTAATTAGCTTATTCACAATTTATCTGCATTTGTAAAAACTACATGTATTAGATTACATGAGTAAATGACATTTTTAATCTCCTTGTGCTACTCTCTGCTCAGCCACGTCTCCGTCCATCCATGTGTGGGATGCCATGACCAAGCAGACCCTCTCAGTGCTGCGTTGTTTCCACTCCAGCGGGGTCTGCTCTGTCAGCTTCAGCGCCACCGGAAAGCTCCTACTGTCTGTGGGCCTGGACCCAGAACACACAGTCACCATCTGGAAATGGCAGGAAGGTAGTTAGTGGGAGGTCACACAGGAGACACCATCCTGGGTCTGGGTGTCTGGGTAACAAGGTGTTACCCAGACACCCATGGCAAACACCCAGGTGGTGTTTGCTTGTTGACTTGATTTTCTAACCAATTTATGCGTTTGCCAGGTATATATTCGTGAGTTTAAATTAAATATGTTTAATCTCGTTTTATAAAATGCCACAGTACATTATATTTTTCTTCCTTTCTTTCTTTCTTTCTTTCTTGTGTTCATGCTTTGACTGTATACAGTATTTATATGTTATAGTTTATGCCCTATGAATGGCCATGGGTCCGTTTGAGAACTGCTCCTTTATACAGAATACAAAATGTTGGTTAAATGTGCAGTATGCCTGCATGCATGTCTGTCCCAGCTACCCTGCTGTTGACCAGTGTCTATCACCAGTGCAGCATCAATTCTGCAATGAACATGCAACTGTCACTGTTTGTCCTAGGTTTCAAAGTGGCCAACCGACTAGGCCACAGCCAGCGGATCTTTGTGGCTGAGTTCCGTCCAGACTCGGACACACACTTTGTGTCTGTGGGGATCAAACACGTACGCTTCTGGACCCTGGCTGGCCGGGCTCTGCTCAGCAAGAAAGGTGTGATGAGTTCCATAGAGGATGCCCGGATGCAGACAATGCTCTCTGTGGCATTTGGAGCTGTAAGTCACTTTAATATCAAAACTATATATCACATAGCAATATCAAAAATACATTATAATACAGCAGCTGTTATTTATTGCATATGAGAGTACATTTATTACTGTGTCTGCTTATAATGTGCAGACTTAGATTGTAGATTAAATTAAATTAAATTATTCACTATTATATAATTATTTAACCTTTTCATTGTCAATTTTCTTGTAAATGAGGAACTGATAATACGCAAAGCTACATTCTACTCAAATGTTCACCCAAAATTCACCCTTGTAATACATGAAATGCCATGTGAATTGTTGTTGCAATGCTTTCTCTGCGCTTTTAGGTCACTAGATTAGTGCAGGTTTGTTTTCTTTCAGAATAACTTGACATTTACAGGTACCATTAGTGGGGATGTGTGTGTGTGGAAGGAACACATTCTAGTAAGAATAGTGGCCAAGGCTCACACAGGCCCTGTGTTCACCATGTACACCACACTGAGAGATGGCCTCATCGTCACAGGAGGCAAGGAAAGGCCGTGAGTACACATGATTGTATATACTCTATATTGTACTACGCTCCAGTGTTTCTTAAAGGGGTTACAAGATACTATTTGGGGAAGGAGTGGCATGAGGTTATATCAAGATTGTGACATCTGCCTTGGATAAGGCCTGCAGCGGACTGTGTCTTGTGCCTTTATCTGCAGGTCAAAGGAAGGAGGTGCCCTGAAGCTGTGGGACCAGGAGCTGAAGCGCTGCAGGGCTTTTCGCTTAGAGACTGGGCAGATCATAGATTGTGTTCGCTCTGTGTGCCGGGGGAAGGTAAGGCACAAAGGCACTATGCATATGAAAAGTTCCCATGCTTGGCAGGGTTTTTCAAAACATTGCATAAATTGTGCATTCGAATAATTAGCGCTTCTTCCCCACATATTCCCAACATACAGTAGTCCCAATAAATACACAGTACCCACTTCCCTTGCCCTGGTTCTAGGGTAAAATCCTTGTGGGGACCAAGAACGCAGAGATCATTGAAGTGGGGGAGAAGAATGCAGCCTGCAACATCCTTGTGAATGGACACATGGACGGACCCATCTGGGGTGTTGGCACCCACCCCTCCAGAGATGTGTTCTTGTCTGCTGCAGAGGACGGCACCATTCGGCTGTGGGACATTCCAGAGAAGGTGAGCCCCATCACATACCCTAGTTTCTAGATACCACAAGTCTGGCACTAGGGCTAACGTAGATAGGTGGTTTCTCTCTCTACTGGGTGCCTTTGCTTATTTCCCCACCACGCCATGACATTGTTTGCACCAAAATGGGTGTGGGGGCACAGTAGAGGGTGGTTTAGTGCTAGTTTGGTGTCAAATAAACCGGATCATTTATTCATTCTAATCCAGCTCTTTGACAAATGATGCCACATTTCCTGAAATTAGAACAAGAAATGGCCACCACAGACTAACTTGCTCCATGAACTTGCGCAGTTAAATAAACCGGAAACTAGGGCCCTCACTATTTACCTCCCCATTTCTCAGGACATTAAAGCTATATAGTGTAACCTGGAAAAGTTGTTGCTGCTGTCATAGTAACATATACTGCTACAATCAGTCCTGCACCGGTACACTATACTACACAGAAAAGAAAAAAGAAAAACCTATGCAAAGTAAACACACAACTCTTTCCTGAACTTTCTTTTGTCCTGTGGAACAACAGAAGATGCTAAATAAGGTGAACCTGGGCCATCCGGCACGGACTGTCAGCTACAGCCCTGAGGGAGACATGGTGGCCATAGGTATGAAGAACGGAGAGTTCATCATTCTCCTAGTGGCCTCGCTCAAAATCTGGGGAAAAAAGAGAGACCGCCGCTCTCCCATTCAAGATATCAGGTATTATCCGTCTTGCTAGTCACCTCTATAGGCAATGCTAGTAGTCATTTCTAATGATGGTCACCTCTAGGTAATACTATTCCCTTCTAGTTAAAGCTACAGTACCGGTATACTGACCTCTAGGTAAAACTAGTCACCTAAAGTATGTTTGAATACTTCTCAATTTCTCCAATCCAGATTTAGCCCAGACTCTCGCTATCTGGCAGTAGGTTCCACAGAGAGTGCAGTTGACTTCTATGACCTGACACTTGGCCCTCAGCTCAACCGTATAAACTGCTGTAGGGACATCCCCAGCTTCGTCATGCAGATGGACTTCTCGGCTGATGGCACCTATGTCCAGGTATGGTGGACAGCATGCAGGATCAAGCGCTATGTGTGTGACCTTCAGGCCAGCCGCCAGTCTGCACACAGAATGGTTGTGTTGTATGGTTGGTTAAATGTCATTATACAAATTGTTTCCACAGTATTTAAAATGCAATTCAGTCAGGTCCACTTTTAGTCAAAAGAAAGTGTTTGCATTGCAGTCAGGATAATTATATTTAGCAGTGTGGCTCTGTTCTGGGAGAGCAGCAAAACACCCCCCATAGAGTACAGAACAGAGACATCAAGTAAGACAGATAGCAGAAAAGGGGGGGCTTGAGGAGATGGTGGTCTTGCAGAAGGAGTGACAGGAAAGGGCAGTATTATCCATCTTAAAAAAGACGCCATGGATGATTTGGCCAATGCAATTATAGCAGCGATCAACTGATCAACTGATAAATAATCTAGGCTAAGCTTGACGTGGCCCACCTGAGCTAACACTCAACATGTGTCAGTAGCAGTAATTAGCTGGGTTTACAATTGGCCAGGATAAAAATATAAATCATAAAGGGAATAACATTTTTACAGTAAAAATTCCAGCCCAGACACTGCTAGTAAGATCATGTTTGACAAGTCAGATGAGCCTGTGTAACCTGTCATTCCTTGAACTAGATCTCCACTGGTGCTTATAAACGTCTGGTGTATGAGGTGCCAACTGGGAGGCAGATCACAGAGCAAACCCATATCGACAGGATTACCTGGGCCACATGGACAAGGTGAGGCCATTGTGTCGTGGTACATCTACACCGACACATATTAATACACTCCAGGTTACAGGAGGCATGATGAAACATTACTACTACTTATATATTTATAATGGTATGTATATTCCTTAGATTGACTATCTGCTGCGTTGTTATTAATATGACAAAATAATAATCATTTTCACACTTCCCCACTGTCCAGTGTCCTTGGAGACGAGGTCATAGGAATCTGGTCCCGCAACACGGAGAAAGCAGATGTCACCTGTGCCTGCGTGTCTCACTCAGGCCTGAACATCGTCACGGGCGATGACTTTGGAATGGTTAAGCTGTTTGACTTTCCATGTCCAGAAAAATTTGTAAGTAAAGTGACAGGCATTGTCTTTGAGAGTTGTATCGTTTGCTAGTATAATACCTTAAATTGCTTAAATTATTGATTTACTATTTTATTTGTATTTCTTGTTAGAAGTTGCACAAGTGGTCAAAATGTTTTATCTTTACACAGTACTAATGATTGATTGATTGATTGATTGATGATGATTAGCTACATCCCCTCTTCAATTTACAGATGTCATAAATATACAGTATCTGTGTCTCTGTATATCTGTATAGTGCATTTGCATTTGCTGACTGTAGGATTTTCTCTTCTAGGCCAAACACAAACGCTTTCTGGGCCACTCAGCTCATTTAACTAACGTACGTTTCACAAATGGAGACCGCTTTGTCGTTAGCGCCGGTGCAGATGATAGGAGGTATGATTGAGCCCATTTAGAGCATAGCCTACAACCAACACAACTGTCACATGTTAAAAAGGTATTTCCATGTGCTCTCTGTCCTGCCTGTAGTCTGTTTGTCTGGAGGTGCGTCCATGCCCCACACTGAGGAAACGCCCCTGGTTGATTAAGGGGAGCTGCAGGGGGTCTTTGACAGCCATGCTGGGAAACGCCTGTCTTGAAGGACAAACTGGGCAGCTAGTGGATAAGAGAAGAGGTGCCCTGGTTTTCTGCAAACCTCATTTCAATCACAGCACCAGTCCTGATTTTTAACACAATACTGTAGGTAGAGAGCCCTCAGCCCTACTGTCACGAAGTATCTATCTCATATAACCCAACATCTAATAGTATATCTATACAGTATATCATCTTATCATGGATTTTTTTACTTGCTGTGCATCTGTGTAAATGTCCCCAGTGGCAGTTTTGCCATTTGGTGCAAGTTTCAATGCCATTTTTGTAAAACACGTAGCAGCTAAATTAGCCTTAATCTGCATAGTCTTTAACTGAAGAGGGTTTGAATTTATTAGATGTTTTTGTATTGTCATTTCTATTACTTTACTGAACATGCACTTCCTTGGTTCATTTCGTAATTTTTACAGTGATTATTTCAACTCTTGTGGCCTTTCTCCTGAATGTAACATCTGCAGTTATGTTCTGGATGTCAGCATGCCAAAGCATTCTATGCACTGTATACCTGACCTTGTCACTGTGTTACCCTAAAGGTTTATTTGTGGTTTGTTAATGTGATTGTGTTAACTGGTTGAACCTCAAGCTTCCCTCAGAAGTCTGTATCCATGTGTGTAGCAATATTTTAGCTTGTGCAGTATACCTCCAATGACATGTTTGTGTGCATAATCGTTTGAGAATTGTTAATGAGGGTGCATGGCTTACTAAATGACAATCTGCCTATTCTAACTCCTCAGAAAACAAAGGAAAAAGCTGTCACATCACTTCTTTGGTCACTTTTAGTGTGCTGCTATGGTGTAATATGACATTTTTATTTCTATGAAGGGTGTGATTTCTTTTCTTTTTTTTTTGAAAATCACATTTGCTTTATGTAACAAAATATACTGCTGAAATGGAATGTTTTTTCATAAAATATAAAATGTGCAAAACATTTAACTCCTTGTATTAAGACTGATTAAAAAAAAATATTGCTGCATATTTTTATTTACATTATACCAATGTAAATATCATTTGTACATATTGATTTTTGTATATTTTTGTGAGATGTTTCATAAAATCAACTTTAATAATAAAAGATGTTACAATAATTAAATGATCCAAGCATAATTATTTTCCTCACTAGTTTAGGTCTAATATGACCACAAAATAAAGAAACAAACCCCTGTACCCTTGTTATTTCCAGTTATGTTGGCTGCTTTAATAGCTGCTCAGCTACCTACAATTTGTAAGCCTACTGCTTGACTGACATCTCCATAAGTTTTGCTTTTGAGTCATATTCACAATGATAGAGTGATCAAATCGTTTAGAAAGGTGGAATCGGCGATGCTGCTTAACTCGATCAAAACACCTCTCCCTTGAATGCCATATACTGTAGAGTGCTCCCTAGAAGTTCCATCCAAATTAGACACATTGCCAAGTCTGGGATAGTGTGTTCCTACTTACAGAGCCAGGGCTATTATTTTTTCTTCAAGGTGAGGTAAGTGATTGTTAAATAATAAATCTTTTCAAATTCACCTAATATCCCCTCACACTCTGCTAGCTGTTCGTTTTGTGCTATGTAAAGGAGAAAACAAAATCTGGTGTTCCTACACAGCCCTAACTGTAATTGTAAAACAAAGAAAATAATGCAGACAACAGAAGATTATTCCAGCCTTGGCAATGCGTGTCCAATTTGGGATGCATAGCTTCTGGGAGCACTGAAGGGAGAGTTGTATCGTTTGGATGTCGATGTTCAACACAATCTCTAGCATTGCTTCTATAGAACAAACTAACCTGGCATGGTTATGATAAATATATTCCTTTATTTAAATACAGGAAGATTTTTTTTACAGACATAAATTAAAGATGTTGAACAAACTGCTTCATACTCATAGATACGGTTTATATTTACATGCAAAAATAAATTAGCTAAACTATATAATGACATCACAGAGAAGTCTTTGTTTGAAATACAAGAACAGTGTATGCACTGTTAACAGTGGTATTACCAGCACAAAACCCTGTAGTAAATAAATGAACTTATCCAATTAAGTAAAATGTACATCGTTAATATTGTGACTACTCCTGATGGAAGTTATGTGTGTATGGGGGGGTCTTCATAATTTAACAGAGAAGGAACTGCCACATGAGCAGCCGTGATCAGCTTGAGGATTCTTCAGCACTAAGAAAGACGAGCGGATAAGCTCTTGGGTGAAGTCCAGGGTGGATCCTTTCACAAACTCCAGGCTTTCTGGGTCCACAACCACCCCAACTCCCTCCTGCTCAAACAGTCTGAGGAAGGACAGGTAGGTGCAAGGGTAGCATGATACTGAACAATGACTGTTGAGAAACATGGCTGCTAACACTGTACATCTCACCTGTCTTCCTCACTCAGGTTGGCATCAATAGAGAACTTGTACTGGAACCCTGAGCAGCCTCCTCCCTCAACATGCATCCTCAGATATTCACCCTTCATTGTTATTTCCCCAAGTCTCTGGATCCACAAAGAAAAGCAGGCATAATAAATTACACTCATGTACATGTCTGCCAGTGTTGTCTACATGGCTCCTGGCATTGTAAGTAGCAAGTCAGATTTTGTCCGGCTTTCTATACAGAGACCATATTTGTGAGAGTGGTGTACATTCCTAACACAGAAGTCAAACTGGAGCTCCTAAATCCCCAATGAAAGATACAGGTATGGAAGATAGGTTTCCAAAACAGTATGCAGTTCAATCAGTGTTTCATTTAACCCTCCCACTGTCCTATGGGTCAGAATGACCCGGTGCACTCGCCAGTAGCGGGCGCCAACCACAACATGGACATATGACAGTCTGTGGTTGGCTCCCTCTGCTGGTAGTCTGCTGAAATGCCTTAGGACAGTGGGAGGGTTAAAACCCTGTTCTCCTTATTATATCATATTAGGCCACCAGGAGGCGCCATCTGATTGTGTGGTTCTCTTTATTGTCAGTGGTGTGTGTATTTATTTCTTTGTGCCTTTTAACCCTTGTAATGTACTCCGGGTCAGAATGACCCAAATCACTAGCTCT
>JAODUG010000015.1:3085585-3146101 GCA_027564795.1 Aphredoderus sayanus | reverse complement strand
AACAAGGTGTGTGTTTGAAACCCCAGGACAACAGGAGGGTTAAAAGGCACAAAAATCAACATAAATACATAAAAAAAGAATTAATAAATAAATAAATACACTCAGCAATGCCAATTGAAAAACACACAAATCATACACAATCAGATGGCGCCGTTGTGTGGCTAAATACTATATTACGAGTACATTACGAGGGTTAACCCTCCTGTTGTCCTCTGGTTTCAAACGCACACCTTGTTGTGCCAGCAGTGCACATCATATGTCTAAAGTAGAATTAGGATTGGCCATCTGCCACAAAGAGCTAGTGTGTTGGGTCAGTTTGACCCAGAGGACAACAATAGGTTTAACAAACCATACTGTAATGCAGTGTAGTGTAGTGTAGTGTAGCCTCCAAACAACAATAGTTAATGTGTTTCCTCCTGGTACCACTACCACTCCAGCAAGCAGTTTAGACACGAATTTGCAGGTATATACATTACACATTTCATCATTATAACATGAGGAAGACAGCGTGTTCTGTCAAAAAGCCGGTAATAAATTACTCATGGATCGGAGCTGTGTGCGGCTTCTTTTTGCAACCATGCATCTTTTTGCAACCATGCTTCTTCAGTCAGCACCTTCTTTAATTCATGTGTGCGTTTTCAAGTCAGTGATAT
Organism: Aphredoderus sayanus; assembly: GCA_027564795.1. NCBI lineage: Eukaryota > Metazoa > Chordata > Actinopteri > Percopsiformes > Aphredoderidae > Aphredoderus > Aphredoderus sayanus. Next base: position 3,145,448 of record JAODUG010000015.1, on the reverse strand, counting down.
GCTTTACAAGTAACAATCACCTCAACCCACAAGTTGATCATTCACTTTTTCAAGGCAAGGTTTGATGATCACATGCATACTGACCTTAACACATGATTCGGTGAGGTGTATTTTATCTTCAGATGAACTTGACTGAACAGGTTGCTTTTGTATTGTGTTGGTGCTAAAACGTTGAAATCCACTGACGTAGAGGTTGTGGGGGATTTGCAGACCCCTTTGTATACGTTGGTTGACATGACTGCTGTGGAGTAGAAAAACCCCACACATGAAAATCAGCCAGTTATGATTAATAATGATTAGAAAAGGTGTACGAAGGGTCGCTAAATAGAATTGCAACATAGCTGTCAAAAACAAAACAAACCATGGGCCATGGCATTTCTTGTTGACAAGCAGGAGCTAACGTTAACAGTAGGTAGCACACAATCGCTAGCATACAGTTGCCAAGCTAAACTATTTCATATCTGATTATATCCACAACAGAAGTATTCCATGTATAGACCATGTATTTAAAATATTTTTACATTACCTAACGCGTTGCAATTTTGACGCACTTATTATTGTGACTTTTAAAAATGACATCTTCCATAACAATGAGATATTGTCCAGCCCACAAAAGTTGTTGAGGAACGATTGACTTTGCGGCAACCTATTGGCTAATGTATCCATATAGAAACGCCTCTATATCTAAAATTAAGCAATATGATTTGTTCAAAGTAATGTCATTCAGAAATTGCTAGAGCGTAATTTGCCTCCAGTAGAGTGCGATGAATTCATTCACCGTCTGAGATACACGGGTGGATTTTACACGGCCGCGGCTACAGTATATTAATGGTAATCTTCATGGGCGTTAGTGCGAAATAGCGAGAACAAATCAAACACCCACTGATAAAAGCGTCATGCTGTCGCGTGATTCACGAAAATAAATGACAGTGAGACATACATTCATTTGTGTTTTAAGTCAGTTTAGTGAGACAGAAATTAAGGTGTGTTTCAGGTCACTGAGACAGACGTTAAGGTATGTTACGTTCAGTTCATTATGTTCTCTGATATTTCAAAGCTGGGTCTTTCTTTTCTTTGTTTGCTTACTTTAGACTTATTTATGGTGTAGAGTTATCACTGCTGGCTTTGGGAATTTGTGAGTCATGATTACACTGTTCGTTTCTTGTGTATTGTTTTAAAAAGTAGCTTTCTATATTTCCGTTGTAGGTAACAGTACTACTGGTATATTTTACATATTATCGAAGAATATTTGAAGAACAATGGATTTTCGTGCAAGTTCAATCTGCTTGTTCTCCTTTATCGTTTTCACCTGTGCTGAGCCAGTGAAATATGTTGATTGTGGTAAGTACTTTCTCACTCGAATGGGAAATGTGGGTTTTGTTTAGTTATATTGGGCATTTAGGTAGAATGTATTTCATGTTGGATGTACCTAGTGAAGAAAATGTAAAATGATGTCATGCACATCATGCTTTCAATGTGTTGCACAAATAGACTTCTCACACAAACACACTTCTCCTCTTTTATTGTATCTTATTCTTAATTTGGAGCAACTATTTACATGTGATTGCCAGCAGTAAATTAACCTCAAACAACTGCACAACGTAAAATAACCATCATTCATGTTTTAGGATCTTCTGCTGGTAAGGTGTCCATAGTTGATATCAGCCCATGTCCCCAACAGCCATGTCAGCTACACAAAGGGCTGTCCTACAGTGTCAATGTATCATTTGTCAGTGGTACGTGTACTCTTATCCTGTTGAAATACTGTCACAAGAAATGGCATGTTTTTATTAAGCAGATTGGTGTTTGTGGTTTTAGATGTTGAGAGCAAAACAAGCAAAGCAGTGGTCCATGGAGTTATTGCTGGAGTTCCTGTTCCTTTCCCTATCCCAAATGAAGATGGTTGCAAGTCTGGAATCATTTGCCCGATTCAGAAGCAGAAAAGTTACCACTATGAGACTAAACTGCCTGTGAAGACAGAGTATCCTGCAGTAAGTAAGAAACATTTTAAGTAGGACTAGGTTGAAATTTCCTTGTAACATTATGATTATCCTGGAAGGGAGTATTGCGTCACCCAGCCAGTGAAAAATCTGTCAAATTATTGTGACTAGTTTATATAGAATGTAGTTGAGGAAACCGTAGAGACGGGACTCGAAAAATTAGTGTTGATGTACATGCTATCACTGAATGTGTATGAAATCCAGACCAGACTTCTTTTTTTATTCCCAAATATCGTGTCAAGATTTGGGGAATATTAATTTGCATGCTATGAAAATATTTAAAATTTACTTTAATGAGAATTTAAGATGCCCAGCCTTCTGGGTGTCATCTGCAGGGGTTACTACCTGTGCAATTGATTTATTGGTGTTCAGAATATTTAACACCTGACCTTAGTTATACAATTGAGTGACTGTAGTTTCACATGTTAGTGCACCAGTGCTAGGTTCCTGTTTCAGTTTTCCCTTGGTTTGACATTTGGTGCATTTTGGACTAACTCCAATTTTTTTTTTTTTCTTTTTGCAGATAAAGCTAGTGGTGGAATGGGAACTGAGAGATGACACAAGCAAAGACTTGTTCTGCATCAAGTTCCCAGTTCAAATTGTGAGCTGAGCTATAAAATCAAAATGTGTGTGTGTATATAGAATAATTCAAATTTGAGACTGGCAGTGTTTCTGCAAATACCTGGGATGCTTTCAACATTTCCAGCTTTTTGCTGATTTTTCTGTAATCTAAGATTGTGGGGCTTCTGATGAACCAGTTGACATGCTTTCTAGAATGCTCACCAGACTTGCTATGGCCTGAACTATATTCCACTGCATTGAAATATTGTTTCTCTTACTGGCTGCTGTGTAGTCAGAAGCTATTTTTTTTGTACTAACCTAAAATCCACAAATACTACTGTAAACAAAGTTTATGTAATGTTTTTTTAAATGATTCTAATAAAGATAATCCCAGCTCAATGTCCAATGTGACATTGAATGCTTGAAATTGCCATAAATGCATTGTTCCAGTCTCCTTTTGTAGTATGCTGGGGAAAGTGACGGTCTACAAAATAAAATTCTATGTGAACATGGGTATTTATTGCTCTGGGCGACAGTTGGCAAGAAGTGCTTGCTGGATATGCATAACAGACATTGTGTAAGAGCAGATCGGGGGGAACAAAGTCTTAAAGGATATGCGTAACTTACAGTTGCTCATCTCTTGGAATGTTACCTTCCTAAAATCTATTTACCAAACTGTATTCAAAAATGATCCTGTAGTACAACAAACTTTAAATTGACTTAAAAACAAGCATTTCACATTCAATAATTAAGGCAAATCCAGACTTTAATGGTAGAGGGGCAAGTTTCAAAATGAACATAGTGAACTCATAATTCTTTGGCTCTTTAAATTCAACATCCTGTAAAACTAGCCATTAGCACAGTATGGGTATCTCAGCACCATAGTGTGCGTGCACACTGTAACCACCATTGTGCAGAAGTAAAACAATGTGGTATATACATTTAAGTTGCTTTCCCATTTAAAAAAAAAAAATGTTTTGTTAAAGGCCAATGTGAGAAATCATATCCTGGAAGCCGTAGCCCTGCATTGTTGTCGAACTACTAAAACCACTATAAGTCACAGCCTCAATATTGCATTGGTCAACATTTTATCATTACCATAAATGTCATGTTTTTCCTGACAGTGAATAAGAAAATAACTTTCAGGTGAACATACAGTATGTGTAAGTCAGGCAAACAAATCTAGGTTCTTGCACTTCAGTTATTTCAGGAAAAAGTACATGATCTACATTCATTGTAACAATCCCTTAAGTTGGCAAAAACTAAAACATTTCAGTTAACAGTATGCTTCAATCAAAATAAGTTACATTTAAGTACTTACATAAATATTTGAAGTAATGTAAATCAAAAAATTAGTAACACATTTGTAACTAATAGGAAAAAGAAATAGGAAGATCTTCAATGAGATCAAAGTTTAACCCATCAGCATATAAACCAGTCAGCTAACACTGCAATCGACCAGTCCATATTAAATCAGAGGCATATAAAAATATCACAGCCAAACAAGGGTGATAGGGCACAGTAGCTCTTAGTTGTAGTTAATGAAGTGGATATCAGACAACAGGTAAATATATCATACTACTGTAGGATGTCATTGGCTCGCATCCACACAACAATCCATTCATTGGTTTTCCAACTCTGTGGCTTCTCTACTGTCCATTTTGTTTCAGCCTCTCCAGCCGTTGGAGTAAAGCATTTCCAAAAGCTTCTCTGTACCCAGGACTCAGGGTGTCCAGCAGTGAATATACAGTCTCATGATACTGGGTGCTCAAATCGTCACTGACCTGATCAAATGCATAGCCCACCACCTAGTGGAGGAATAGAAATAGTTCAGATGTGCTGCATGGTTTGTGTGACTTAGTGAGTGAGACATTATTAAACAAAAGAAAAAAACATGATTCATTAAGTAAACATGCCTTACCCTTAGTCCGTTCTTGGTAAGCTCAAGGCAGTAGCGATTGCCTTCTCTTGTTTCTACGTTTATGTAGGCAACGTCTGATGCACTGTCGAGACCTTGTGACACATACATATCAGAAACCGCAAAATGTACATCATTCACTACCGCATCTGCCTCCAATCTCATGTCCTTGACACAGCCAAGTGTAACACAGTCTTCTTCGAATGGCGGGACAATAGAGTCCTCTGGCTGACAGTCTATCTCCATCTCCTAAAGCATTAAAGAAATGCTGCATTAGTGACATTTAGTAAATTGTAATCGTGCATTTTACAGTGGAGTAAACATCCAAACATTATTGTTAACAGCGTGCATACTTGGACAGTTGTTATTAATGTATTATTATTGTATGTAATTTCCAAACTGTGTTCAAAATGTGTTGCTAGACATATGTTTATAACATATATAAACTAAAGCATATGAAGTATGCAGTACTGTAAACCTGTATAAACCACAGTTTGGGTGTCCTTTCAGGTGCGAAACTAATTTTTAAAGCATACAAAAGCCACTGAGCCCAATAATGAAAACAAAAAGTATAGCTAATATTTAATATCTATATAGCACCAGCTAACGTTAATGGGTTGTATACATTTTGTAAAGTATTATACAAATAAATAATCACCTACCTAACCCAGTACAGGTTAGGATCGTTGCCAAAGCGTATGTGGATTAGCTCGCAGTTGGTAAACTGAAAGTACTACTGTAACAGTATGCTATGGGTAGCAAACAAATACGAAGCTACACAGTCACTACATAGTTTCATGTACCTAATTGTTATGCGACTACCGTAGTTACAATACGCAGTTATTTTGTATAACCTTTCTAAACCTAATCACGCAGTTTAAACTGATATACATATATTCTAACTTGCTGCGTTCGTTTTTCTCTTACCTCTTTGCTGGACAGCTACTTCCGGCTTCTGGAAAATCTTGCAGACCCCGGCATGGACGATGCTCATTTCCGCTACTTAATGACATCACTGTTTGTTTCTGTCTGGGTTTCCCACCATAGAGTGTGCTGGCTGTGTCGTGCGGAGTCATGAAAGTGTTTGTAAACAACTCAGACAAAAAGGTGAGGGGATGAAGCAATAATTCAGCACAGCTCACTGTGAACTATTGATGTTTTAAACAGTGCAAACACAAATGTGTGTACTTATGTAGATAGAAAACACCATACCGAGCTAACTTAAAAGGCAAGTTTGTAATTGCCTACCATTGAAACAGTGTACCGCTAGCATGATATGTAACGTTAGCAAAGCCTGCTAACTCAGCCAAGCTGTGGGCGTTAGTAGGAGCTTGTTATTAACTGGTTAGCTTGCGACGTTAGCCGCAGCATGCTACCTAGCATATCACGAGCCCAATGTATTGCATGTCTCTTGATCATTATAACCGCTGCAGCTGTTGCGGACATATGTAGAAAGCTAACCATTAGCAAAGTTGTGGCTTGCTAACGTTTTATGTATCATGAATACAGACACTAGTGATGGTAGAATATAATCACCAATATTGGATATCGATCATCTATTGCGTTGTCCAGAGTGAAGGAAACATTTGTCACCGTCATTGTTTTTGGGGGCACGGCACACCGAAAGAGCTTCGAAACCCCCAAACACTGTCTTTTTTTTAATTAGTGTGAAAGGTTCAACTATGAAGCTCTGTGTTGTGATTCGAATTACTGTAGAGTCTGTACAAGCTAAACGCTGCCTGTGTCTATTGAACTTGAATTGACATTTCGCTTGTTAAGTGATATTAAAAGGCACCATTGCATCATCGTGCATATGGGTGTTTTGCAACAGCCCTGTAGTCTGCCTCCCTCTAATGGGTTGGCCTCGCTACAGTCATCAAGTCAAGTCAGGCATTGCCATTGAGCCAATACTTATTTTGAAACCAATGAAATAATGCCCCACTGCACTGCAAATGTTGACTTGCAGGTGATTTATCAGATTATCACTCATTGCAAAGCAACACAACTTGGGTAGAGTAGCCTGGGCTTTACTCTCTGTGGGCTGGGAAGGGACACTGGCAGAATAGTTTATGTAGAAGTGTATTAGCACCTGTCTGCCTTGTTCAGCTTTTGAAGTTCGTAGTTACCCCTGGGATGTTATCATCATAAATGACTAAGATGGATAATGTGTGTTGATTTTCTGTAGGCACATCAAACTGGAGTTGGGCCAACATCTATACTTGAGTGCCAGCACATCTTTCGAGGTGTCCCTCAACGTGGGATATGAAGGATGTTTGAATTCACCTTTTCTTTCATTTTTTAAGTTGACAGGATGACACAACTGTAATTACTAATTTAGATCTATTGTCATCCTAGAATTTCAACTGCTTCTTAATATTTTGGCTACACTCATTCAGTCAAGATGCCGTGGCCATTTTCAGAGTCCATTAAAAAACGGGCTTGCAGGTATCTCCTGCATCGTTACTTGGGTAACTTTTTACAGGAAAAGCTGAGTTTGGATCAGCTCAGCTTAGACCTCTATCAAGGCACTGGCTCCCTGGCTCAAGTGCCCTTGGACAAATGGGTAAGTGTTATGGGACAGTGTGTCGTATTATTTATATAGTCACACGTGATATGTACATCGTATGTAACATGGGGGAAAATGTGTTGTTATTCAGTCACTGAATGAGCTCCTGGAGACAGCTGATGCCCCTTTTGAGGTAATTGAAGGCTTTATCCAGACGATTTCTCTAACCGTGCCATGGGCAGCACTGCTGCAGGAAAACTGTTTTCTAGAAGTCAAGGGGCTTGAGATGGTCTTCAGACCCAGACCAAGAATGGGTAAGGGAAAACAATGTTTGCGACATAAATCAGTCACTAATAACTGAAACTAATACTAGCACAGAAGTGTATACCAAATTGAACGTGTTACTTGTTGGCTTCCTATAGCATCTGGCATGGAACCCATGTGTTGGTCTAGCTTCATGACAAGCAGCATGCAGCTTGCCAAAGAATGCTTGAGCCAAAGACTTACTGATGACATAGGGGAGAGCTTCCAACCATTTGAAGGACTGGAGAAGTTTGCGGAAACAATAGAGACTGGTATATTGTACATATCCATATAAACCCTAAATGGGTGTTTACTGCACCACCAATACTCTGTATTAATACATTTTCTTTTCTCCTAGTTCTGAGAAGAGTAAAGGTGAAGTTTTTGGACACAATACTTAGAATTGAACATGTGCCAGAAAATTCCAAAACTGGATTTGCTCTTGAGATTCGAATAAACAAGTAGGTTTAAAAAATTGACAGATTGACAAATATAGTGATTTGTCTATGGAAAATTTTGTTTACCATTTTATTAGCTTTTTGACAAGATCATTTTTGTGGCCATGTTCAGGATAGTTTACTGCGACGAAACGGGTGAGGAGAGTTCAAGTGTAAATGTGCACCAGCCTACCACATTTGCACATAAAAACCTCCAGATGGAGGGTGTCACAATCTTTTGGGATGAGTTCTCAGAAGCCTTCCGAGCTGGTTTAAAAACATCCCCTACACCAGTGGTGAGTCCCGGTATTTGTTTGTTGTTGTTTTATTCATTTATCATCACTCATTACTAATTTTCCTATTTTTGTCAAGGAGACTGAAGCCAAACTGTCCCCTAGTTGGAATCCCAAAATAATATGTGAGCCACATCCGCAGTTCACGGAGCCTGTGTCGTCTGCTACTCCCTTTGAACCCATACAGATTGGGAGTCTCACTGGTAAAAGTGAGCTTTCCCTCACTCTGAAACACAACCTAGCAATGCCTGGAGCAAAGGTAAGTTGACTTGGTTATGGCATTTCAGTCAAATATTTGTTACCGGTTTTTTAAAAGCATTTAATGTAAAATCAGCACCTAATTCAACCGTATACCCTTGACAAACTTGGCCAAACAATTGGCCACCAAAAGGAACTGCAGATGGAATTTGAGAGTGCAAAGTTTTTTTTTTTGTTTTTTTTTGTACATGGTACAAAGCGTGATAAGTGGTTGAGGATGGATGGATGGTACAAACACATTGATGAATACATAAAAACAAACAAGCAAAAAAACATTTCTTTTTAAATAGCTGGATGTCGACGGTCAAATTGACACACTGATCATTCTACTGTCTCCACGGCAAGTCCACCTTCTTCTGGACATGTTTGGAGCTTTCTCTGGTGGGGGTAAGCTCTCATATGCACACATAGCCACATTACTGACTGTGCTGTTGAGAATCGATATGGAATACTGCAACTGGTCTATCATTTTATGTAAAGGAGCTCAGGAATGGGCCAAGGATAGAAAGAACCGACCCATGCAACAAGAGGACGAGTATCGCCTCCACTTGGAACTGAATCGTCTCAAGAAGGACACCACTGTCCCGGGAGTGGACACGGACCTGTTTGAGAGCCAGACTGCCCCAACTGTGTCTAGTAGAGGTTGGCTTAAAACGACATGCCAAATACTCAAGCATTGTTAGAAATGATCATGGTATTGGGATCCTGATAATTAACCTTTTTATTCCACTCCTTCTCCCATATCACCACATCTCTGGACAATGCAGAGGATGTGTTCTTCTCAATGGCAGACATGGACATGTCTCATAGCTTATCGTCACTGCCTCCCCTGGGGGAACCTCCCACAGTTGACCTGGACTTGTCACTCAATAGCAACTACTCTGCCTCCCCAGGAGAGTCCCCCTCTGGCAATCCAAATGTAAGTGGCGTCTATATTGATTGATTGATTGATTGATTGATTAATTGACCATGGAGACGTCAGATATATATATGAATGACATGCACTAGGGATTTTCTACACTACATTCTAGAATGTCTCCTAATGTCTGTTATGATCTGATTTTCCCCTTAATTTCTTAACCCTTGTGATGTCCTTAATTGTATGGAATTATGCCACCAGAGGGCGCCATATGATTGTGCACGATTTTGTGTTTTTTAATTGTCATTGCTGTGTGTATGTATTTATTTATTTTATTATTTATTTATGTTTTTTTATTTTTTTTTATTTTGACATTTTACCCTCATGTTGGCCTCGGGTTTCAAACTCACCCCTTGTTGTGCCAGCAGTGCACATCATGTTTAAGATATAGAATTAGGTTTAGCGCCCTCCGTCTGCCACAAAGAGCTAGTGATTTGGATATTTTTGACCCAAAGGACATCATGAGGGCTAAGGTATGTCAGGTTTACTTGATCATTTTCCTTTTTACCCTTTTATAACAATATGTTTGTGGGGCTTTATAGACTGTCTGGGATGACTATTTGGAGGTTCCCCGACAAAGAGACAAGTTCCCTAACGAAGCGACATTCCACATCCGGGATTCACATGTACCACAAAAATTACTGCGACAGACTTGTAAGTGCACGAGTCTTAATATTACTCACATTCAGCTATGAGCTTTTGCCATTGGCTGAGGGCTTCACCACTGAAATTAACTTTGTGTGTGTGTGTTTCAGCCCACCCGTCCAAAACGCACGGCGATGAGTCTCGGCCAGAGTTGGTGTTCAGACTGATGCTGGGTGGCCTGGCTGTCTCAGTCCTCCACATCGACCCCCTGCCCCCCCCAGACGCGGCTCCCAGCCCCCTCGCCCCTATGGCCACACACTTCTTCAGCATGGTGGGGCCCAGCCAGCTCCCAACAGCTGCCTTCCTCCACTCTCGGGCAGTGTTTGACCAGGCTTGCCCCCACGACCACCTCAGGTGCACTTATTGTTGATATACTGCTTGCTGTCTGTTTTGTTTTCTTGTTGTTTTTTGTCATTAGTGTGAGAGATTGTGAATCTTAAACCACACAACAATATCTTAGCCTTGGCAATGCTTTTCCAATGTGTGGGGCAGAGCTTCTGAGGGAGCATCCTATGGCATTGAAGGAAAGCTGTTTTGATGGAGTTCAAATATCAACAAACTTTCTCCGTAATTTCTCCTTATGTTATGTTATCTTTTTAACAATGCCTGGGCCTATTTCTACAGGTTTGTAGGCCAGGGCCTGAAGATAAACTACGAGCACTTTCAGGGCTCCAGCCTGCGGACATTTATCACTGACGTGTCCCTGTGTCAGATGGAGCTGCTGGAGTGTCTGTTCACCTCGGAGGCCCTTGTGGGCTCCCAAGGCAGAGTGCAGTACACGGAGGTTAGTGCCACGCCAGATGGCAGTTGACCACGCTGCAGATGGGCAGCACCTGCTAGTGGCGACAGCATGCCTTTACACAAGGGTATTTTTCTGTCACACAGCTCCTGGCATTTGACGCCACGACTACCACTGACGAGCCACCAGCCACCTGCCTTCACCTGCTTTATAAGCTGGCTGAACGCAGAGGTCCTCAGGTAAAAGCCCCTCCCAAAGTAGTCATGCAAACCGTGTACACACTTATGCAAAACACTTGTTAAGATGTGCATGTTATTCTCCTGGATCACTGCCATGTATCCATCGCCATTGTAATTGTGTGTGTGTGTGAAGGGCAGTCAGGTGCGTCTGAGCACCATCCCCAGGAAAGCGGACATCCAGGTGGAGCTGGGCCCAGTCCACTCTGAGCTGGACATCAGCATTGTGGACCGCCTCAACTCACTGCTGCAGCCCCAGAAGCTAGCCACCACTGAGATGATGGCCTCTCACATGTACACATCCTACAACAAACATGTCAGCTTGGTAGGCACTCAACAAAATGTTATTGAAAATAACTTCATATTGGTACAATAATAATGGCACAATGTTGAGTTAATATAATTCCCTTTGAATATAATAACATACATTATTATATAGACTAACCTGTTATTTGATTCATGCTTGCTTTATTTTTTTATTAGGTTTATTTGTTTTAAACAGCTTAATTAAATCTATTTTAAACATTTATCAGAATCTCACAACTGATGTTGATGTAGTCCATACATACATGGAGTAAACCTTTCACCAATGACCTTATCTCATATTACAGCACAAGGCCTTTGCAGAGGTTTTCCTGGACGACAGCCGTACCCCGACCAACTGCCATGTATTTTTGACCGTCAATGCTCCAGTGCTGCACCTGGCTGTCCGATTTCCCATCCCGGACCTACGGTCGGATCAGGAGAGGGGGCCCTGGTTCAAAAAGTCCCTGCAGAAGGAGGTCCTTTCTCTGGAGCTGGAGGACTTGGAGATGAAGACAGAGTTTACTGGCGGTAGTTCTCCAGAGCAAACCAAGATGGAGCTCATTTTCAGGGAGCTTGTTGGTATGTGACACCCACCCCTTAAAACTCTGTTCCAAACATAGGTTTAGGGCACATGCCTGTGTAATGGATCTGATTCTTAAGGCAACATGATACAAAACTTCAGCTCACTCCTCCCTGCAGTAACAAACTGTTGAACCATCTAAGGGCCAAGCCAGTTCTGCGGCCAAGAGAGATCTGCAGTCATTAAAAAGCCATACACAGGTATATAGTGTACGGTGAATGAACTGGATAGACGTTATCTCCACAGTACTACAATATATGGTCACATTTATCAAGGGACATTTATTTAACAATATGTGTGTTCAGTAGTGTGTAAGAGGGAGGGAGGGAGAGATCTAAGCAGCATGTGGAAAGAAGCTGTTACACAGCCTGACAGAGATGGCACTTACTGTATGCTGTAGTATCTTCTGCCAGATGTTCCTACAGCGCTTGAGGCTTTGAGTATGCAGTGCGTCTAAAGCCTCAGACACAATGCAAGCGATTAGCAGCGATGGAATGTCAATGATAATCAGCGACTTCAAGCAATGACAGGCGAAATAACAGTCAGTGATGCGAAATGGGAGATTACCTAGTTCAATTGCAACTTCTGGCAGCACGATTGAGGCGTTGCCTGACAATTACTGAAACATTTCGGGTGATAAATGTACAAGAGGGATACCTAGGCAACCAATGCCTGGAATGTAAACAAGCACCAATTTTCACCTGCAAAGTCATGGGCGACAAACTAATCCCTTGCAGTGTGTCCTGGACTTAAGGGACATCCTACATGGGGATGAGAGATACAATGAATGAGCTAAAAATGTTACAAAGTACACCTTTTTAGTATTTTACAGTAAATATTCTAAACATGTTGTTATATTGATCCTCCACTATTCCTCCCACAGGGCGATTCCAGGAAGAGCAGGGCCAACCTGCGGCTCGTTTTCTCAGGGTGTCTCACACCATGGACGGAGAGATGACAACGTCTGGAGGAAAGTTCGACTGGCCCAGGTCTTCATCATCCTTACCACTAGCTAAGCAACTTCAACAGGTCGCACAGCGGGGGCTTATTTTGTCTGTTGTTGCGCATGCAGAGTTGTCCTGAAGATGAATCCCACTGCCATCCACTCTATCCTGGAGCGCGTGACGGTGGAGGATGACGAGGGGGCGGAGGACCACTCCCCTGAGGAGGAGGAGGAGGAAGGAGGTGCCCACTCACTGAAGGATGTCTGTGACTTTGGGAAGCCAGAACCGTCCCCTTTTTCTTCACGGAGGGTCATGTATGAGAATGAAGAGGTGGGTATTGTTGGCGTATAATGGTACATTGAACTTATGTAATAGCTAGGAGAACATGGTTTCATTTAGGTGTGCCAATGAGCAACAATTTATGGTTATTCTGTAGTATGGTCAGTGCTGGCTGACTATACTAAAACTCCAACATGCATCTTATTGATGATGATTTTATATGAGCTGCAGGTGGTCTCTGTGAGAAGGGTACATTGGTTGAATATAACAAATATACGTGGTAATGTTGCAAAATATTTTAAAACTTAATAAAACATTTTATGTTTTTATTTATTTTTGTTGTTTTTCAGATGGTCATTCCTGGCGACATCGCTGAGATGACGGAGTTCCAAGAGAAAACCACAAACAATTCTCGCTTTATCCTCGAACTGTGTTTCCCCAACGTGCAGTTAGCGCTGCCTAGCAAGGCGTTCTATGAAAAGCTACACAACAGGTAATATACTATCATGTTCTGTCATTATTCTGTATGTAAAACAACCTGTTGTTGTCGTGTAAAAGGCGGTTTCTCGACCATTCAATATGACAGAATCAACAATGATCTTTTGCTGTGGGAGCCCACTGCTCCCTCCCCAGTAGAGACAGTGGAGAGCATGCCGTATGGTGTTGGGCTGTCTGTAGCCAGTCAGCTCATCAACACCTATGCCAAGGACACCTTCAGCCAATTCCGCTGCACCGGCCCGGAGGGTAAGAGAGCTGAAGACACACAAACCTCTTCCATTTGAACAAGCTTCCTATGTTTGTGCTGAAATGTATGAGGCAGAGGTGACAAGCCAGGCCATGATAGCAAAAGCATTAATGAGGATTCACTACCTTGGCTCTCCAGCAAGAAAGTCATGCATTAATTCATTGTATTGCCTTCTGTTCGTGCATGTGCAGAGGAGAGCGGCTCAGAGGAGGAAACAATGCAATACAACCCTCTGGCCTCAGACATCGGCCTTAGGTCTCGCAAGAAGAAGAAGCCCAAAGCCCATCACAAGACATCCCAGAGCCTGTTCTCTGTCGTGTTGAGTGTCAACCATGGCCTTGTGGCATTGCATACAAATGCCAAGGTAACCTTTCAGAAATGTGTGTTACTAACATCTATCGAGTTACTTTCAAAGGCCCAGTAAGCAGTTTTCTCTTCAAACCAGAGTTTATTTATTTTAAATTTAGATAAAGTATACATGTATAGCAGAATTTTATGTGTGTGTGTGTGTGTGTGTGTGTGTGTGTGTTGCTTAGTAGACAGTTGGGTAAAAGAGTTTATTTGTATTTTCTCCAAGCAGGAGGATAAGACTGTATTGAGCAACAAACATGGAGAGTTCTGGCTAGAGGTGAAAAACGCTGTGTTATTTAGCGTGGCTCAGTATGAGGGCTACAAAGACCAACATTACATCTGCTTTCACACCAGTAGTATCTGCATGTATCATCAAGGTAAATGAGAAGAAATGAAGGTGGCTAATGCTGTCTTATTTTCTCAGTATCTCAGCCCCATGCTTGGGCGTCTTATTGCTCTTTCCTGTTTTCACCGAACGCTCATCTGCTCAGGAATAGTGGATGGAGACACCCCTGTCTCAGACATCAAGCTTCCCTGCAGGACACGGCCACATTGGCTGGAGCCAGGCATCTACCAATCTGAGAGCACTGCTGACAGACTGTCAACACCCTCAGATTGCATTGGCTTGGAAGCCCAGAGTATGCTGTCTGTCGCTGTCAAAATCTCATCTCAGAATGCAGAGCGCAATGTCAAGGTAAGCTCTTGCAGGACAGAACAAAGGAAATATGATGCATTGCCCTAAAGCTGCTACCAATCCAACCAGCACAAATTATATTGATTTGATTGACAATTGATAAAATGGCTATTTATCAATCAAAATATACAGTACATATGGCTGATTTAGTACATTGCCCTTTTACTTTTCATTAAAGTTAATACACTAGCTAAATTAATAAGAAAATAGGGCCTGTCATTAGGTATAGGTGCATATGCCTAAAAATATGACCTAATTGTTGAACGAGTAAAATTGACTTTGATGCGTACAGTATTGCCTATTGTGGTCTTCTTGGCTGGTTAGAAATAAAGGTTAAACAATGATGTAAAAACTATCCATTACTGTAGCACACTATTTGTCCTGATGTAATGTAATTGACTTGAGCAGTTAATGTAGTTTGGCCCACACTGGTTTGAGTTTCAGTCCATTGGCTCCATGCTGTGATGCTCTGTGGTTATTCTGCAGGAGTTTCTGGTGGCGGTAGGAGTGAGGGGGGCTACACTCCAGCACAGAGTGGTTCCTTCCAGCCTGGGCTGGTATGACCAGGTAGGGCCAGATGGAGCACTACATGAACATAGCTGGACACCATTTTCAGCCTGTAATATATTTACATCTGACACTTTGTTGTTGACAGATTGTAGACTTCCTGAATGTGTCAGATGAGCCAGTTTTGGGGTACACTCCTCCTACATCAGTCACCACCCTGCATCTACACCTATGGAGCTGCTCACTGGACTACAGGTGCCGTAACACTGGCCCACATGCTGCCATTCCATCATTTTATTGTTTGTCCTCTGCTAATATGTCGTTTCCAATGTGGCTTTTTGCTCGCCAGACCCCTTTACCTGCCACTCCGGTCTCTGTTGGTTGTGGAGACCTTCAGTGTGTCCAGCAGTGTGTCACTAGATCACTCCTCTTCCACGCTCAGGTACGAGACACACACGCGGGTCAGGTCGCTGACGCACTCCACTGTGTACTGACTCATCCAGGAATGCGCCAGTGTTCATTGTGATTGTGCTGCCTGCAGGATCATTCTGGACGAGGCCGCTCTGTTCCTCTCTGACAGGAGCAACGCGGTGTCTGTTAACCTAGTGCGAGGTAGGCTGAGTGCAGCAGTTTATTTGCCACAGGGGCTTCAGAGTTTGTGTCGATTTGACAGATGTGCATGCTAACCTTGTGTCCCAGATTATGTGCAAGTGGTGGACATGGGAACACTGGAGCTCAGGATAACTGCAGTCAAACCTGGAGGGAATAGAGAGTTGGTAAGGCACTGCAGTTTATGCTGTCTGTCGTGTTTGAATGACTTCTAAGCACAGCTACTGCTTGTCAGTGGTGCTCCACAAAGAGGACATGTACAATTATAAACCGCTTGCAAAGGATGTGCACATAAATGTTAGAATTATTGCATGGCGGTGTGGGTGCAGTGTGGGAGAGTGTTTGTGTGGTTCACAGGACTCAAATGGTAAATGTGATGTTTAGAGTATAAATAAGGTTTGGATGCCTCATTGATGGTGGTTATTGTTATTAATGATGGACTCCCCTGTATGGCGGCTGGGGGTGACAGTCTGAGCCCAGGTTCGAGCTGCGCTGCTCCAGTGACGTCATTCACATCAGGACGTGCTCGGACTCGTGCGGCGCCCTGATGAACCTGATCCAGTACGTGGCCAGCTACGGAGACCTGCTGCCCCCAGCCGAGCCGCTGGCCAAGACCACCGGCGGCCCCGCCCAGAGACCCAAGGTGGGCAGCCACACTGTCCCCCGACCCTGGGCATGACTGGCATAGCTGCCAGCCCTGCAGCGTCAGCAGACCAGGAGTAATGTGTGTGTGTGTGTGTGGCCAGGCGGAGGCTCCCAGCCGGCCCCAGTCTCGGACCAGTCTGCTGCAGGAGACGGAGCAGCAGATCCTGCAGGACCTAATGAGCGAGGCCATGGAAGAGACTGACAGCCAGCATGCTGCAGGCCAGCAACAGAACGGTCAGATCTCTGTGTGTGTGTGTGTGTGTTGCACTAGTGGGGTGATGCCACATGAATATACGTGCTTTATAGCCATGGTTTCTATCTAGCATCTCTGTGTCCCTTCAGGCCTCCACGAAGAACAGACTCTTGACCATGAGCCTCCCCGCTCCGACCTCTTCCTGTTCCCTGACGAGAGTGGGAATTTGACCCCCGAGTCGAGCCCCACCTACCCCGTGCTCCACTCTCCCCTCATCACCCCTGTCCCCAGCCTGGCCCAGGAGGCCGACGACTTCTGTATCCTGGAGACGCCAGGCTCCAGGGGAGAGGTGGGTGGGGGGCGTGTGAGATAAGGCAGGGTGGTGTCGGCGTCGCAGCTCAGTGATCGACAGGCGTCGGCTCAACAGAAGTGTGTCTGTGCTTCAGGGTGGAGACCAGGAGCCAGTGGTGAAGCTGCTGACTGGGGAGCCCGTGGAGATCAAGAACAACCACTTCAGTCAGCCGCTGGACAGCAGCGACTCCAGCCGCGGCGGCCTGAACTTCCCGGTCCCCGAAGTGCGCTACCTCATCAGGGAGATCTCGGTCGTCTGGCACCTGTACGGCGGGAAAGACTTTGGCAGTTCTACTTTCACAGCCTCTCCTGCTAGAAGTCGAGGGTAAGGCTGACGGTGGAGTACGGGATGCTAGGATGGGTGTGTTGAGATGGTGGTGGTCTTGTTTGATGGTTACTTATGATGTTGCGGGCAGGTCTACCCCACACAGCTCCCCCTCCCAGACCCCTGTCAGACAAGCCAGAGGTGGAGGACGTGCAGGAGGTGGGAAAGGAAGGAATCCTGATGTTTTGATGGAGATCCAACTCAGCAAGGTAAAACATTGCCCCTCACATCGTTTTAAAACTTCAAATGTTCAAGCACCGCAACTTTCTTTTAAATGAATGCTTATTCAACCCTATACACATAGTGATTGAATACTTGGTCCAAAAGTGACAATGTTGACTGCAGCATTTATTTAAATTATTAAATAAATGTCTTCAACTACAACAGCTGGACTCTAAATACTGAGCCATCACTTCACTGACTTTACCACTGCTTTAGGTGAGGTTTCAGCACGAGGTGTACCCACAGACTCAGGGGACTTCTGGGCTGGCAGTGGACCAGCCAGTGTCCAGGCAGGTGTTTGTTGTACAGGACTTGGAGATACGCGACAGACTGGCCACTTCGCAGATGAACAAGTTCCTGTACCTGTATTCCAGCAAGGAAATGCCCCGCAAAGCTCACTCTAACATGGTGAAGAGTTAATCCAAATCACATGTGCTTGTCACAACAATTTAAATACACGTTAAAATAACGTGTTGTTCATGTCTCTGTGTTTCTCACTGTGCTTTGTGCCTTTCCCCCTCTAGTTGACAGTCAGGGCACTCCACATGTGTCCAGAGGCAGGCCAAGCTCCTCAGGAGTGTTGTTTGCGTGTTTCCTTGATGCCCCTTCGCCTCAACATCGATCAGGTGAGATTCTCAGAAGTGCTGATTTATTCAATAAACAAGGCAATAGATGTTAGAGGTCTGGGAGTGTACAGTCAGATTCTCAGAAGTGTTGATTTATTCACTAAACCAGACAATAGATGTTAGACATTCTAACAGTTAAGCAACACAATAGACTAGCATTAATGGAAAGATTTGACAGACAATAATGGAGCAAATATTCAAGAAGAAGTGTGACTGGTGCTTATAGGAGCACACAGTCCTACAACTATACACAATTGAACTAAAACTATACTTGTTTGTAGGATGCACTGTTCTTCTTAAAGGACTTCTTCACCAGTCTTGCGGCTGATGTAGAGCTGTTCTCTCCTCCTGATCAGGAAGGTAAAAGCTGCTCTTTTGCAGTGACACATGGATATGAATCCCGTCCATGTTAGTGACTGCATGTCTTGCTCTGCAGCTCTCTGTGTTTCCATGAAGAAGCCAGCAGGCCCGGAGATCACCTGCAGCTTCTCTAAGCATGCAGGCAACAGCCAGGACCCGGCCCCCATTATCTCTGTTCCGGTTCAGAGACGGACGAGCCAGAATGGCCTGACTCCGTCTGGCAGAGGGGACTTGAATGAGCTGGATGCTGCTCCCTCCTTCACAGACCAGCCCATTTTCTTTAGGTCGGTGTCGAGACCACATGTGGCCCCCACTCCTTAGAGCTAATCATTGGTTTTAGCAGTGTCTTATAATGACTCTTATGTTCTGATAGGGAGTTTCGGTTCACGTCGGAGGTGCCCATTCGCCTGGATTACCATGGGAAGCATGTTTCAATGGAGCAGGTACAGAATGTGTTAAGAGAATTAGGCCCCGTGTCTACCAAAGTGTTTTATTCTTATCTGAAAATGCCAGCCGCTCTGCTAAAAAAGCCCAACTGGCAGAGCTAGGAAGTGCAGTGTTCTTTCAGCCGTGATGCTTTGGTTGCTATGATACTAGTGTCCGTGGAAATTCTATGTTGCAAGTAGACAGGTTAGTTTGTGTAATCAACAAATACTTTTTGTAATGTAGGCCTATTCTGTACATTATTTGTCATGTAATTATTGTGGTAGTCCAGGGATGTCATTTGGTAGTCGGCTGTCAACTTTGATATTGACATTGTCGTGTGCAAATAGGATGTGAGGGTGGCTCGGCGTTGTATTTGTCCCTACCCGTCTCTGCTGCGATTGGACAGCTGGGTAAACTTGCAGTGATTGGCGCAGCGTTTTTACTAATGTTCAACTCAAAAAAAGGCAGGAAAAAAGCCTTCAGCAACACTCCTTTAGCTGTTTTTTTAAAGCCTGAAAAACAACCTTTGGACACAGGGTTATGAGAAGTACAAACGGAATGAGACCTGTTTTTCACTCACTCCTTGAATGTTGATTTGAATGCTCCGTTTCAGGGAACGTTTGCAGGGATCATTATCGGCTTGACCCAGTTGAATTGTTCAGAGCTGAAACTGAGACGGCTGTGCTACAGACAAGGGTGTGTTTTGAGTTATACATCTGTTATATATCTACTGTATTACAAAACTGCCTTGTACATCCTTGTTTTCATACATTAGGATTTATACACTTTACCTATATAAGTATGGTGATATGCCTTTTCCCAGCAAGGTAATGGTTCATTGTGTTTCAGGCTGTTAGGTGTGGATAAGCTCTTCTCTTACGCAATTAATGAGTGGCTAAATGACATAAAGAAAAACCAGCTCCCTGGACTACTGGGGGGAGTTGGGCCTATTCACTCTCTGGTCCAGATGGGTGAGTACAGTTTGTAATAGTATCCTCATCTTGTATATCTTTGATTGGTTTGTAATTAAACCAAAATCTCACTGGCGTCATAATTGTAAACCTCAAAACCTTGTCTAAATCAGTTTTCTGTGTTTCAGAACAATATTGTGTTATTTAATGATGCTATCTTTAAAATGCTTAATTTCTCAGCTCAAGTTTCAAAGTTATGTTTTTACCCTGATTATTAGAATTATTAAGGCTTATTAAAGTCTTGCTGCTTCGTTCAGTCCAGGGATTTAGGGACTTGGTGTGGCTACCAATAGAGCAGTACCGGAAAGATGGCCGTATAGTCCGCGGGTTTCAACGTGGCACTGCCTCCTTTGGCACGTCTACAGCCATGGCCGCTCTGGAGCTCACAAACCGCATGGTCCGCACCATCCAGGTACGTATTAAGTTGAATTGAATAGTCTATCAGCTCTACCTTGAGTTCCTTAAAGGGTCCAGTGGTGAAGTAGCCTGTGCTGATAACCCTGTTGAACATGCCTGTTCTCGTCAGGCGGCAGCTGAGACGGCCTACGACATGGTGTCTCCCGTACCTGACGAGAGGGAGACCAAGAGGGTCAAGCGGTTCTCTCACTACGGGTTGGCTCACCAGCCTGTCGACCTGAGAGAAGGCGTGGCCAAGGCCTACACGGTGGTTAAAGAGGTACAGTACCCTTTCCCAGCTTCACATAGACGGCCATTGATCCAAATCAAAGTGTTTAGAGTCCAGATGATGATGATGATGATGTGACTGCGGCGTGCCCGCACAGGGAATCACCGACACGGCGCTGACCATCTACGACACGGCCACGCGGGAGCATGAGCAGCGGGGCATGACTGGCGCGGTGGGCGGAGTCCTCCGCCAGCTGCCCCCGGCGGTGGTCAAGCCCCTCATCATGGCCACCGAGGCTACCTCCAACGTCCTGGGAGGCATGAGGAACCAGATCCACCCCGACGCGCGCCAGGAGGAGTCTCAGAAATGGAGGCAAGGGGAGGAGTAGCTCCTCCGCTGAGGTGTAGTACTGTAATGGAAGCTGGGGAGAGGCTGCTGCTGCTGCTGCTAGTGGATGTGGGCCTGGTGGCCTCCAGTCCACTCAGCTCTGTATGTAAACTGGAAGAATCATGTTTTTTAATTGTAAACTGGCCAGAGCCTGGTAGTGGATAATAGTATGTATATAACATCTGTTTTCATGTCATAGGACGTGCAGTACTTTGAGCTAGTGTGATTGGATTTGTGTTAACTTGACATTTCCCATATTTCCCTCATGGTGCCTTTGTAGCCTTCATCTTTCTCCAACACCATGTGTAGTAAGAGGGAATGAAGGAGGGAGGAGTCCAATCAGGGCCACATACATTTATGTCAGATTGGAATTGTTTTTATTATTATTATTATTATTATTATTAAGAATCACAAGGACTGTTGCCTTCCTTAATGAGGCATGTGTATAATTGAGCTCACACTTCTTCTGGATAGCAATTAATTTGTTCCTATTTAACTCGTTGTGACAAGCACATATATATATATATAAAAAAAAATAGGCATTTTCCCTTAATTTATATAATGAACAATGTCCCTTACTGTAAGTATACCTTCTGTGTAACATTTCATACAAATGTAAAATAGTGGTGTGAATGTGATAAGGTTTTGTAAACCTGTAGGTTCATTAAGCACTTTCTGATGGTCCACATTTGCTATAGTTAACTGATGTTGCATAATTTTAATCAAAGCTGCTTTTTTCTTTTCTAGTCAATCTGATTCTGCGTGGTACCATTTAACCAAAGTCTTAATGTCAAGTTCAAAAACATTTTTGAACGTTGAAATATTAATATCACATTGCTCAGCAGTTTTAAGTTTGCAAACGTATCTGTGGATAATTTCTGTTGCTTGTACATAACTGTACAGATACTTTTCGTAATTTGTATTAAAAGCATGAAATGTTCTTTTAAAGGGAAGTAAAGTATCAAGTCTAACTACATGTTCAAGGTTAAGTTGCACAGTTTTCTTTTTTTAACGTTTTTTTTTTTTTTATTGATAAACAAGCCTTGGTACTGCTGTCAGACACCCCATTTAAACAGAATAGATTTTGTTTTTTTTTAATAAAATGATGTATTGCTATTAGCAAGTTGATTTCATTTTGAAATAGTTATATATTCAATTTAATACACAACGCACTTTTGATTATGAAAGGTGTCTAGTAGCTGCCATAGAGGCCAGTATCCAAAGAGATCTCCACCGCTTTCTTTGTATTGCCATTTACTGAGGCAGGGCTGTGTACAAAAACCATATTATTATTCCAGTGCGTACACAACAGGGCAGCTATACAATCTCTGAACCAATCAGCTACCTTGTCTTACGTTTATTAAGCTTCTGTGTGGGCAAGGTCCATGGAGATTTTTGGGATTCATCTGAGCTCTGAATTCTGTTTTATGGCATTTTTCATAGTTGTTCAGAGGTCGAAAATATGATGTTTTATAAATACTTTTTATACCACAATACAGACCACAGGGACCACAAGACTGACCACGAGATAGACCCATAGCGACAGACCACTGACCACGAGATAGACCCATAGCGACTGACCAAAGGACAGACCACAGGGACCACAAGAATGACAAGGGTAATTGGTCCGGTAACTACCACTAAGCACCCCTTGTGGTAGTGACCATGGTCCTTTCCACATATTCAGGGGATTTAGCCTATAGTTACTGAAACTGTTCGCTTTTATTTTTTGATAAATATATTGACAATGCATAATGTCAAGCCATGCTTCAATTAATCACATTTGGACTCGGACTTGACTTGGACTCAGAACATCTGGACTATTGGACCTGAATTTTTTTAGACTCGGTCTTGACTCAGACTAGGTCTGGTCTTGGACTCAACAGAGGTGGTCTTGACTACAGCTCTGCTTTGTGGAGCTCTGACTTCCATTTGCAGGGTACTCCTCATTGTTGCATTTGTATTAGGATTGAATGATTATATTGTGATATGGCAATGGAATCATACTCTGAAAAGATTCAAATGGAACATTGGCACTGCTTTTTGTTGTTGAATAGGCTAGTGTAATTGTCCATAATATGGACTGGCAGCAAGGAAAGATACATTTACAAAAGCATGGGTCTGTGATATTACATAAAGTAATAACATTATGTTACAAACAAGCATTGTGTTACAAAACAAATACATGGATGGGTGAAACTCTGCAGTCTAGATCCCTTGGGAAAGGCACTATAATAAAGAAGAATGAATACAATTAATACATGCCTAATAGCAGTTAATACGCCTATAAATCCAGTGGGAATTGTGTTTATTGTGTTGCCTTTAAATAAAAAGAAAGTATGGCCTATAGTAGGCTATTTATTTCACATTCTATTAGGTTAAAATTACCTAATACAATTCAAGGTAATTACCCATGATAAAGTGGTGCATTATGTATACCTCAAGATTTTGCCATTTTAATTTTGTTATGTGCCTGCCATTGTCCCTTCGATGGAAAGTCGATCATATGCTATACAGATTCGTTCATTCTCGCCAACATTCGTCAAAACACGGAAGTATGAAAAGCTCTGATCTTGTGTTTTCCTTGCGAAGGCGCATCCCTGAAATCACATAAAACATCGTCGCGAGGTTGCTGGTTTTTCAAGCGCATTTCCTAATGGCCTAAATTGTAATCCAACTCTTTAATACCAAAATCTACTCATCACTGTCAATTTTAGGTAAGTTTCCAAACTATCTCCCAATAGTGTGTTTACAATACCACATACAGGAGCTTGCTTGCTAGCTAGTGGTAGTGCCACGACGATTAAGCTAACGTGACGCCACCTCATTGCGCATAAAGACACAATACTGCTTTAAAACAATTACATGTTCATGTTAACATTGCACATGTGTGGGTAATATGTTTAATGTAATACAAATACAGTAATGCTATGCTAATGGTGTTAGCACTGGGCTACTTGAATCGGTGTTGGTCTGATTACTTTTGTCCTTCCTCCCTTTCGTTGCGAGGGGCGGGGATTGATTATATTCTCTGCAATGTAGACTGCTTATCTTGCCGTTACAGCGATGGAGAGATTAGAAGCGACGTCGGAGCTCCAGTCAAGGTTGTCATCCCTGTCTGTCTCGTCTTTCCCGGGGATCACATCAAATCAGTGCGACAACAGACCACTAGACAGGTAACCTGTTGCTACTAAAACCGATTTACTGTTTGCAGTTTGTAAAAATATAAGATGCACTGTATTGCTAGTGAACATGCATTGATTACAGTCTAGTAACTATCATCTAACGCACGCACCAGACACATATCATATTGTTTTTGTGGATAAACCCATCTTCTAATTTATTATAGGCTCCAGAATACAGACATTTCACAGCGTTATATGGATTCAACTACTGGCACAGAGGATTCCAGCGAACATGTTTTGGTAATTTGGATTCCCAGTTCAGTTTTATTCTGGACAATGATTTTAACGTTGTCTGTAACATTAGGGATAACATTATGTTAATTTAACTTATTTGTGTTTTCAGGACAATCAGGAGCCACCTAGTGAGCAGTCCCTAGATGACGACGCTAAAGAGAACACCACTGGGGACAGTGAACACTCTAATGAAATGAAAGGTGAGGAACTTGAGGGTTGGCCACCCATTGTTGTTGTGTTTAATCAATAATTATGATTCAGACGATACAAACATAAATTAGGAATAGATATTATCTTTTGTAATGTAGTTAACGATAATCATATGATTGGAGGGGGATGGGGAGACTACAGCACAGGCCTATGAGTGCTGTAGGGAGAGTAGAGTGGATCCACTTTACACAGTTAAATCCACTCCACAGATAATATTTTGCTCTTCTCCAACATACAACCATCTGTCGTTCCTTACTGCAGCAACAGAAATGCCACCGCTGAAGCCTCCAACGACATGGACATCTGCAACCCTGAAGGAACTGAAGGCAAAGCTGCGGACAGAGAAGGACAGCGTGGTGACTGTGTACCGAGGGGACATCATGACAGTCCACGTGCCCACTGTCCCTGAAGCCAAGCGGGTGTGCTGGGAGTTTGCGACCGATGGCTATGACATCGGCTTTGGCATATATTTTGACTGGACTCCCGTGACCAGCCGCTCTATTACGGTCCACATTAGCGAGTCAAGTGATGATGAAGATGAAGAGGAGGACCTGGAAGGTCAGTGGGCAATTTGCCACAAAAAAAGAGATCTAAATGTATAATCAGATCTCATTGGTAGGCTTAGAGAACACACAGCAATGTTATGGTGAATGAAAAGGAAAGATTGTTTTGTTCACCCTAATTGTGAGTTTACAGTGATTAAAGCCATATAGACTAAATTATGTTTAATCTTATTTTCTAATATCCTGCGATGTTTAATTATCGTAAAGAGGATTTTCATGTTAAGGCCAAAGTCCAAGATTGATGATCTTACATTATTGCACTTATTGCACAGTATTTTGGCATTATGGGCAATATCAGTACTCCATGTACATACTGTATTAGGTTAAATATTCTTGGAGTTGAGTAAAGCCTGGTCTTGTTTACTTTAATTTGATTTGGAGGATTGAGTAAAGTAGGATGTCATATTCGCTGGACAAACTGGGTAAAACAATATTTATCAATCTCTTAACATTGCAGGTTAGTAGAAAATATGGTTAAACCTCAATGACTGCATTATTATTTTACAATAACCAGGCCCATGTACTAATGAGTTATTTCGGATTTATGATTGCACATTTGCTATGATTGCACATTTGTGATGCATCTTAACATCATCACTGTAGATATGTTTGGTGTGTTTTTCAGGGCTGGCTCTTTGTGTACTTCATTGAATGTATGACCTGTGTGCTTGTGTGCTTGTGTGCTTGTGTGTTGCAGGACCTGTCAGTAGTGGAGATGTTGAGAAGGGTTCCAAAACTACAGCCAATACAAACATGGGAGAAATCTTACCAGTTTACCGCCAAGACAGCCATTTGTCCGCCCATGGGGGTAGTCATGAATTTCCAGGCGAAGGCACATACCTCCTGAAGTTTGACAATTCTTATTCGCTTTGGCGAAATAAAACCCTGTACTACAGAGTATATTACAGTGCCTGAGAGTGAGGTTTATTGTCATCTATGAATGTAGGATATACAGAAACCATTACACCCAGGAACTATTTTTGATCTCTTACCTGGCAAAATAATATGTAATGTAAACAAAAGCCACATCTATTTTTATTGCTATTGGCTTGTAATGCCGAATGATACATGTTCTATTTATAAGATCCTTTGAATGCAATGTAATGTCTTAACTGATATTTTCCTTCAAAGCATATATGTGCCATATTCCCATATACAGTATATACTGTGTACTTAGGCAAAGTGTCTGTCTTCAGTTATACTGTATATCGTCATCGGCAGTAACATTTGTATGGTAGCAGTGATCAGGGGACAGCTGTCCAAGACATGTATAATCAGTAGTGCGCCAAAGAAATGGATGTGTTTGTTTAGCCCACTGCTTTTTGATTTGTGTGAGCCTTAGTCATGTCCTAATCTACCAAGTAATCATCTAATATTAATACTGTGTAAAGCGAGTATTCAATATTTAATCACTGTAGTAGTGCATTATTGGATATAAATTGAAGGTTTGTAAGGATATTGAATGTACTCAAGTTTGTTACAATCATGTGTTTAACAGTCTATTTTATGACGAGCATAAAAAGCCATCCCATAGCACATAAAGCTGTTATGTAATAGATTCAATATTTACATTTGCCTTGTTACCAGTTTGGTGGTGTGACGTTGATATCAGACATAACATAATTGCTTTTGTGATTCCATTTATTTTTCTTCTAAATCTATTTTATGAAAATATAATTGATGTTCACTATCTGTGTTATATGTACTGTACTTGAATAATGTATCACCAATTAGTTTGATTATGTTGAAGGTCTGTCTATTCCAAAAATGTTTTCACTTGTAATGGGCATGTTTTCAAATACGTGTTTTGCTGCTAATGTTGTATACAATATATAGCCTACCTTATGTTTGCTTTCCTGTGCTGTTAAGTTATGTTAAAAACATGTCTATAAATATGCATTTCACAATAAAGGTAACTGTCTGAATATTGGTACATGTGAACGATTTTCATTCTAACATGAAACCTACATAGACTACATTTAGGTTTTTTCCAAGCACAGAAACGTAACGGTATGCAAAATATGATATTAAAGCTACAGTAGAACTTGTTGCTGTGGCTGATGTATGTTAGTTAAAGCTTCCCATTTCACCTGAGACTGGCCTGTTCTAATCTTCTGTTCCAGAATTAGAACGAGGTTCACAATGGTCCCTTGAGTTTCCATTAAATTATGACACGAAGGAATTGATGTAAATGTTACAGTGCCGCTGATGAAACAGCTTTGAGCTCCAGTTCTCCCTAAAGTGTGTGACCAAAATAAGCCTACATCTAGTAGTCCATGCATAGTTGTTTATGCATATTTTCAATGTTACTGAAGATTTCTAATTTATTTTAATCATATACGTATCACTTGAATTTGAAAATATTCAGGAAGATATTTAACAGATAAAGCTCTTGGCCCTTGCGCGCAGGTGGATCAATCTGTCAATTGTATTGGACACGCCTAGTCACGTGTACTTTTTTTTGGTATAATTTCCTATGATAATTTCTTTTCGAGTTTTTCGGGAGAATTCGTTATTTTGTTCGTTTCTCTGCATTAAAATGGGGCGGTTAAACTTTTTTGTGCTCTGGTCGCTTCATGACGCTCCACGTCAATTTATTAGGTAGGTGGTCCATTTGTAAATCCTACATCACGAATTTCAAGAGCACATCAATTTAAACAATTTGTTTGTCACCCTGTAGCAAATCTAATCGAAGATGCTTTCAAGTTCACATTCCACTGCCTCTTCCAAAGCATCTTGTAATATTCAGTCTTGGAGAATGGAAATGCAGTGAGACAACAATTTCTGTTGATGTTTTAGTCAGTGAAGATGTGCAAGCACAGAAAATCGGGAACCTGTCGTTTCAAACAAGGTATGCTTGGATGTCAGCCACTTTCCACACTGGCTATCACTTCATCAAAATTAACGTTTAAATACAGGTGCCTTACCTGGGAGGGTGAATGGGACTCTGACATTACCACAGTGGCAGCAGAGAAAGGAAGGCGTGGTGTTTATGGGAAGATTTTGCTTACAGTTTGTGGAGAGGTACAGTATGCTACATGACTGTTAAGGATGTGCCACTTGTCTTTTATTTTATTTGTAGTATGTTTCTGTTTCTCCATGTTTGATTGAATGCTTATTCACCTCCAGGTAACTGCAGGTTTCATCAGTAGTACTCCACGGAAGAAAAGGAAACATACCTTTCATGAACAGCACACTACAACTGATATCTCCAACACTTTGCACAACAGCACTGGAAGTGAAAAAGTGACGTTTGACTTTAAAAACAATGTTTTTGTTGTCAACATTGACAGGCAATATATATGTGGAAAAATGATGTTTACTCCCTATTCTAGATATCGTCACATTTGGGAGACAGCATTTGCTATGCTGAGCTTCAGACTGATAAGACTGAAACCCTCAACTCTACATTTGAAAATAAACCCCATATTTGGCCTATGGTAGGATTCATGATTTCAAAAACATTATCGTTAATATTAAACTGATAAATGGTACAGGTCTTTCTACTGTTACTTAAAGGATGAGACTCCCAAACGGACTGTAATTGCTAAAAGAGGCCGCCTAAGGTGGAGTGAGGACAGAGAAAGTCTTAATGAGGATGTCGACAAAGCACAGAGTCCCAAGAAACTGACACTGTTGGGGATGAATAGCCAAGAAAACCACCTTCACATGAAGGATGAATGCAGAGCAGGTCAGATAAAAAGAAATCCTATACTATTCTAGCAGTCACTTATAAATTCCTAAAGTTGTTCTGAGAACAGTTCAATTGTGACAACTTCTAGTGTGTCCATCAAAGCGATGGAGCCATACCATGTGTTTGTGTGACTGTGATACTGCCATTGTGATCGGAGGAGAAACAGCTGATCAAAATCACAGCAAAGACTCTCTGTGGAAGCTCGAAATAGGTTTGTTTGTTCATCTGCTTGGTATGCTGTCCTATGTCTCATTGTTGACAGAGGACATCTCCTTTTGGATTTCTCCTTTTTTAGAAAATGACTTCTGGTTTCCCATGAATTCCACTATTACGGGACCCACACCACCTTCTGCCCGTGGTCTCTCTGCGACCTACAACCATGACTCAAAAGCTGTTTATGTGTATGGTGGCCTAAGGGAGGGTCAACGCTATAATGACTTGTATATTCTTAATACTGTGACCTGGAAGTGGAAGCTGGTCACTGTGGGTTTTTATATACACTTTTATTTTTACGCATGAAATATTAATTAGACTTAATATATTTTCCCATTGGTGGCTGGAATATGCTTTACATGCTCTAAATTCTGTGGATATTCCCCTTTTTAGGCGAAAGGAAACATTCCTAGTTTGGCTTATCACTCTGCAACATTTTACAAGAAAGAGCTTTTCATCTTTGGTGGCGTTCAGCCAAGCCGCCAGTATGGAGAGAGAACCTGCAGTAATGCACTGTACATTTTCAACCCTGAATATGAACTCTGGTACCAGCCCATTGTGGAGGGGGACAGGCCCCTGGCTAGGTTTGGGTCAGTGTAACAATGATAATGCTATGCAAGACAAAATTGTTACCTGTATTCTGCTGCAGGACAACCTTGTATTTGATTTGTCTTAGACACTCTGGCACGCTACTGTCTGACAAGTTGATCATTTTTGGTGGCCGGAAAACTGCCACCTATCTTAATGACGTCCATATTCTAGATCTTGGCAAGTACTTTTATAATTTAGTTTTGTGACATTTGATTTCAGTCTTGCAGTGTTTAACTATGAAACGTTCATTTTTTTTTGAGTAAAGGATTCATGGAGTACACAGCTGTGAAATGTGAGAACATGCCACCACTGCCTCGGGGGTGAGCCCAAAATTATTCAAGCTTGAAAATGTCATTGCTGTGCCCATCTGTCTGTAGCATTTTTGTAGTTTCTTTCATTAACTGCCTTTTTATGTATGGGTATTGTCTTTATGAATGACCTTAAGTTAAGACTAAATGTCATTCCTGTGTTTTGGAGTAGGTTCCATGCAGCGCTGCCACTGTCAATCAACAGAGTGCTAGTCAGTGGGGGCTGTTGTGCCATTGGAGCCTTGCAGGATGTGCATATCTTCAACATAGGTGAGTACAGTAGCACTAGAACTGTAGCTTTGCCAGCCCATCATGCTTGTACAGGAACATTCCTCATTACATTTTTCTTAACTGTTTGCCTATTTCTGTACTCAGACACCAATATGTGGAGCTCTATTACATCTCCTCTACTGTCTTCCAAGCCTCGTGCAGGGCATAGTATAATAAATCTGGGTTATTCTTTACATACTGACAAAGAGAAGCATCTGAAGGATGAGCACAATTTCCAATGCACGCTGTTGGTGTTTGGTGGATCAGACTGTTCTGGAACCTTCTACAATGACACGGTCAAGGTAGAGATCCTTTGTGATACATGACGGGCATCTTAATGGTAAAACTGGACCTTTGTGATATACTGAAGTAGTTCTGCCTTTAACGTTTTATTGTGGCTTTATTGAAATTATGTCATACATGTGTATGTTCTGTTTTGCTAATGTAATACTTCCCCTGGTTGGAAAGAAACTAAGTGAACTATTTGTCTATAATGGAGAACCTACTGAATTTGACTTTTTATGGTTTGGTTATTGGTATTTTGTCTATTCCACAATTAAAGTAATTGTGGCTTTTTTTAATCTTTGGAGATTAATTCTTGTGTAAAACCATGTAAATGTTATGTTAATAAAAGATTTAAACCATTTTATTGAAATATTATATTGAGACTATTACAATAACCTTTTTATTGAACAAAAGGTGACTTGTTCTATTTACGTTGTCATAATCCTATGCACGCAGTTCTATGGGTGTGTCTGGTTGGCATGATGGATGGGTCACTTTAAAAGCCTCAATCTCAATTAAGGTTTGATTTATCCTTGTGATGGTAGGATATGGCCCCATGTCCACTTTAAACCTGCAATGGAATATGATGCAGGAGTTAGGATTTTTGTACAGATAATACCTTTTAAAGTTACATCTCAGAATGAGGACCAGCCTGTAATCGCACAGGTTACTACCTTTTACATTGAAGTATGTAAAACTGATGAGACATAATGCTGGTCTTAATATTGACAACATTCCTATTTATTCAAAATAATCTGCATGTTATTGGTTGAAAACCTGCAATAATGATCTGCAAAAGACCTTCTCTAACATAACGGCAACAGGAGGGTTAATTAAACATAACACCCCCTGACTCTAGTGGGTGGAGTCAGGATCAGACTTCAGTGTAAACTGGAATAGGATTAACATGTTAAATACTTGACATGTTCAATACTATTTTCCAGTACAGATGTATGTTGGATTTCTGGTTCTTATTTCCTTTATTGAAAGTAATGACTAATACCTGTTTGCATTGTAGACTTGTGGGACCAGGCAGATATCTGCCATAGAAATCTAAGTAAAAAACAGAATTGAGTTATTACAGTCCACTGCAAAACACAACATGGATTTGATATTAACCTCGCTCCACTGTACCTCATCCCCTACACAGTATGTCCCCGCTGTTTCTTTCAGAATGAGTTCCAAGGCTGAGAAGAAGAAAATGTTTTACAAGATCCAAGGGAGGTTGTATAATAAATCAGCATGTGACTTAAAGACTTTCTACAAACCTCGAAAACCCCTTTCTATGCAATGCTGTGCCCACTGCGCCTTGTTTTCTCCGATCTTTTGGAGGACAGACAAATTCTGAAACAAAAAGAGTGTCTTTTCAACAGCACTGAGAGTTCCTAGTACTGTACCAAGTCATGTCACTCTTCAATTTAATTATGGCACCCCCAAGAACACTAAATGTCCTCCCAGCAAACATTTTTTAATATATGAATGATGGAACTGTGTACAAATAAGCATGAGGTGTAGGGGGTGGGGTAGAGAGGACAGAAGGTCACTCTGCACGGAGGTGTGGGATGGGAATACATTCAGTGACGTTCTCACCTGTAAAGGCTGTATCCCAGAGGCAATGAGGTCGGATATCATCCGCACCTGGGCACGCTTCTTGGGGTCTGTGGGAAGAAGCCGTGGGCCTGGTCTAGTCTCTTCAATGTACTGGACAACTGCGAGCTGCATGGGAGAACAACACACTCACACACACATACTCCAAGACTTTAGGGAAATGAAAATAGCTGAGGATCACGAGGACTCACTGACTGAGACAGTTTTATGCCATCAATTTCAACTGCAGGCACTTGTAGCATAGGGTTTAATGTCTTGTATTGATCTGTAAACTTAAACACATCCACACACATTTAGTTAAAATGACTTATAGATTTGTACTGAAGTTATAGCTGAAAAACAGTGTAGTATGAAATGTTTGCTCATAAGGACATGACAATTTAACAAAATGTAAAATAAATTGTTATAAAATCTTATTGGCTATTTAAACAATGGGACTAACGGTCTACTACAGTATAAAATGCTACAGCTGGCCCACATTAGACATTACTTCTTTTCTGTATTGAACCTCAGCAGCAGTCTGTAGTAACAATAATTTTTAAAAGTAATGTCCCATAAATATATTTATACTGTACCTGCTGACCTCCATCTTTGATTAGATTGACTGGAACCTGCTCATATTCAACACCCTTGAGAGCAAAAGCTGGCACAAAATATATTATTATACACCATGTTGTAAAATTCCTGACATTTCAGTGAATATGCATTCTGTTGTAGGCTATGTGACTAACTGAATGGCATTACTTACCAATTCTAACCCTCCAGGAACAGGAACTTCTGAAGTATCCATGAAGAATTGGCTAAACAAAAGTTAAATCAGAACATCAGTACATTTGAAATATGTTAAGCACAACACAAAATTAACTGTATGGTATCCACCTTATTTTCCGTTGCCATAGTACAGTACAGCGTATGTAACAATGTTTCAAATCTATGAAGAAAGAAAAGTCTTTCTATCTAGTGGCCAATAGAACTCGGTCTAAAAGCACCTCCTCCTGGTCTTTGGTCCATGACTAAGCAATAGCTGCCTTATGTTTTTTATTACCGAGTAGAGTAGCCTACTCACGTATTATTCTACTACTGTACCGTGACAATGTGGGCCTACCTTAGTAAGGCAGGCATATGAAATGTGCATTTTGACGGTTGTTACAAATTATGTAATATTTTGTAACTTGTAGTTGTAGATAAATATGTCAGCACGCAGGCGAAAAGTATATCGTATATTGAGTAAAGCCAAATCTTGCTTACGTCCGGCCCATATCACTCTGAACGTTTCAGTCTCTAAATAGAGCAAATCCTACTCGATGCATGCAATATAGATTTTGTTGGTAGGCTTTTCTTGTCGACTTAGTTAGTTCCACGTGTCACATTATTGATTGTTGGTTTTATCCAATGGTTACTTATAGTATCCCACGACAAAGGCGGGATTTTCTAAGTCTCAACTAGAAGCAGGACCTGAACTGGACAATACACGTACGTGTAGCCAATACGACTGCTCGCAATATGGGCGTGCTCGCAGTGAACAAATAGAAAACCTTGTATCCACTCGTAGCCCGCCCACTTATGTCTATGAGGGTGAAGTGCATTATAGGCTGTTCCTTGACCACTGTCCTGCAGTACGTTGGGGTTTTGGTGAATCATTTTGGATAAATCTAGTATAGCCTACATAAATATTTTAATTATGGCGACGACTGCAATGAGATCACTGTTGAAGAAAAGGGTAAGAGTGAACAGTAAACATTGACGTGTTGTCACAATGTTTACAAAGTGCTAGATGTCAGTGCAGCAAACTTCCAAAATAAAAAAACAAAAAAAGAAGTCTTACTGCATAGGCCTATGGAATCCACAGTTTGCATTGCAATATTTAGTGCATGTTGTAGTTGATTTTATGAGCTACTGGCTGCAAAATAACTAGCTGTTTGTTGTTGATTCGAAACAAATCCAGTTCTGTATTAAACAAAGTGTCATTTGCCGCATTATGACAAATCATTTAATTGTTTTACAGTTCACACTTAGAGTATGTCATGTGCGCTATTCCTCTTCAGTGGTGAGTTGAGTTTTATTAAAAAAAAGTATCTATAAAAAGTATCTATTACCCATGTCTTATTATAAATCAGAGAGCTATATCAATTACTTTCAGTGAGTTTTCCCTGACGTAAGATGTACTGTAATATACAGATCTTTGGTGAAAAGACACACATGTGATCTAATTTCTTTTAACAGCCCACCACTAAACTATTCATTGATGGGAAATTTGTTGAATCCCAGAGTTTGGAATGGCTGGACATTCACAATCCAGTAAGTATTTCACTTGGAACAGACAGCTTACTTCTATGACAGTAAGCATCATAATCTAACATTTGCCACTACGGCTTACTGCCATTCTACAAAAAGTGTTATTTCGCTGCAGGTAGAAAATGTTTATATGCTATGCCAAACTTTTTATAATTTGATTTTATGTTGATCCATTTATTTTAGAAGTGAAACCTTGTCAATATGGGAATCTAACCTTCTTCGCATGTGTAATATATGGAGCATATATTAACACCGTACATAAATGCATCATTTGCAGTACAGACAATGTCAAGTGCAGGGTTTGGAAAGCCACTTGACAACTCTACTGTCAGTCACAATCATTTTCCAATTATTTATTAACTAACATTCATGTTTGACATACAAATGAATATAACGCGTGTGGCCAGTGTACAGGAGTGTGACAATATTGACAATACATATTGTATGTGTACCGTTCACAAATCCTCCCTCCTGCTTGGCTTCCAGGCGACCAATGAGGTGATTTCCCGCGTACCCAAGGCCACCCATGTGGAGATGTTGGCTGCTGTGGACTCCTGCTCCAGGGCCTACCGCACTTGGTCTGAAACCTCAGTCTTGACTCGCCAGCAGATCTTTCTACGTTATCAGCAACTTATCAAGGACAACATTGTAAGTCAAAGGGCTTACCTAATGAAAAATACAACTTGAAGGACAGTGTTTCTACTTTGTACCAGATGCAAAGTGCTGTCATTGTACTTCCCATTAACCTATATTTGATCAAGTCAGTTAAGAATGGAGGACTAATTAAATGATTTCCTTTATGTTTTTAGAAAGAACTTGCCAGGTCAATAACCCTGGAGCAGGGAAAGACCCTTGCAGATGCAGAGGGTGATGTGTTCAGAGGATTGCGTAAGTTACACTCCATCATTCATTCATTGAGCTCTACTGTACCTATTCGAAGCACATGGTCAACCTTTTGACTATTGGCCTATATCAGCATTAACCTGCAGTTAAGACAGTTGGTTAATGAGTACATTACTGCTGGGTTCAAGTGGTTGTCTTCAGGAGTCCATTAATTTACATACTTAAATTCCATAACTATATAAAAAGTTTAGTCAGCATTGTAATTAGTCAAATTCGGTGAATATCTATTTGTGGTCAGCAGAATGTGAGCTGCCCCTTCCGTGTGCACACAAAAGAAAATAATTGGATGTTTCTACACAGCCCTGGCTATGTAAATGGGAACACAAACAAAGCTGTGCAGACCACACCACACAACAATATCCTAGCCTTGGCAGTGCTTCTGAGGGAGCACCCTGGAGGGATAGGTGTTTTTGTTTTGATTGTGTTACGACAGAATGACCTTTATCTTTAATTCAACCTAATCAGGCTTGAGGAGTACTTCTCAATTGCACATGAGTTGGGTAAATCCTGCTTCCTCTTCCCATAACCCTCTCGCTGTCCTCGGGTTTAAAACGCACTACCTTGGTGTGCCAGTAGATGGCGCCAACTGTAGCATGTCATATGTCCGTGTTACAGTTGGCACCTTCTGCAGGCGCAACAAGGTGAATATATAATGTGTTGGGACGGCGGGAGGATTAAGGATGAATAATTTTCCATTTGCAAATTCCTAATTTCTGGACCTTGTTAGGTGCGGCTATCATTATCTGTTTTGGTTGTCCTCTCCAGAGGTGGTGGAGCACGCCTGCAGCATTACCTCCCTGATGCTGGGTGAGACCCTGCCCTCCATTACCAAAGACATGGACACATGCACGTATCGCCTGCCCCTCGGTGTGTGTGCTGGCATCGCCCCTTTCAACTTCCCTGCCATGATCCCTCTGTGGATGTTCCCCATGGGGATGGTGTGCGGGAACACCTACCTGCTGAAGCCCTCTGAGCGGGTGCCAGGCTGTACCATGCTCCTGGCCAAGATGCTGCAGGACGCCGGGGCTCCAGACGGTACTCTCAACATCATCCATGGCCAGCATAATGGTAAGAGGCACTAATGGTCAAGAATACGGACAAAGCTATCGGAAATGTGTTTGCGTTACCTTTTATTTTCTTTATTATTCATTTTTAAACAAACCCAGGCCATAGCGATCATGGTGAACCACTTATAGCACATTATTATCTTACACTGCCAAACCTGACAAGTTTGATTATCAGTTAAATAAACAGGCCTCAAACATCCCACAAGACATATGATGATTAATGTTTGACTGTATATTAAAGGCAGATAGTGTAAACACAGTGTAAGTAAATATACCTGGCACAGCAGTGTCACCACGAGCAGAAGAAATGACAAGTAATTGTACGTAATTCCGATTCCAAAATAAGTGGTGATGATTCATTCTTTCTCTCTCAATTTCCCCATCACCCCAGCAGTGCAAAGAGGTGTTTGTTAGCAAACAAGGACAAAATATGAAGTATGAATTTACATTTCTTGAGACATTTTTTTATTCTCCAGCTGTGAATTTCATCTGTGAGCATCCTTCCATCAAGGCAATTAGCTTTGTTGGCTCAAACCAGGCTGGAGAGTACATCTATGAGAGGGGCTCCAAACATGGCAAGAGGGTGCAGTCTAACATGGTGAGTGTCAAATTTCCTTAAAACAGAAAAGGAGTTAATGTGCCGCCAGAACACAAGTGTGCAGGATTAGTGATTTTAATTATCTATAGAAAGCACCACAAGGTGGCAGCATTGGTCAATTTATTCCGTCTTCTGCACTGTCAACTGTTCATTGAGGGTGGGCTGTAGAGAGGTTGTACATAGGAAAGGGATGGCCTGCTGAGAAGTCTGATTGGAAATGTACAGTTTCTTAGTTCCTATTCTGTGAATGAAGACTTGAATGAGCTATAGCTATACAGTTGAATAATGTACATAAAGTGCATGTTTTCATTATGCCGTTTTGGTTCTGTGATGAGTAGAATGCCAACTATTTTGGCCCCTCTCATGTACTGTAGGGGGCCAAGAACCATGGTGTGGTGATGCCGGATGCCAACAAGGAAAACACGTTGAACCAGCTTGTGGGCGCTGCGTTCGGTGCCGCTGGGCAGCGCTGCATGGCCCTCTCCACCGCCATCCTGGTGGGCGAGGCCCGCAGCTGGCTGCCAGAGCTGGTGGAGCGTGCCAAGGCACTGCGAGTGAACGCAGGTACCCCGCCCTGCCCGTTCTCTTACCTCCCGGGCCACCGTTTAGCCCCAGGGACCTGCAGATCAACCCTGGACGGGCCACCCAGGCCGCCCTAACCACTAGTTTTTAGTGTTTTTTTTACTCGCTTATTGCCATACCAAAACTTCACATTGGACTCAGCTGAGAGAGAATACATGTTGAGCCGGCCATGCTGCAAATGTGTGGCCTGATCTGCGGTCTTGAGCTAAATAGCGGCCCAGAGCATCAGATGCTGTGAGGAAAGAAGTTTATGTGGAGAGACGGGACGATTCCTACCATTTTGCGGCACTATGGACACTAGCTTCTGCGGCTGCAATGGAAACCCTTAAACATTGGTTTTAGAGGGAGTGCCTCGGGGTGCCCCTCGTCCTGGCGTTTGTACGCTTGCAGCTGTGGTGTTATTTGAGTGTCTATCCTCGACATCTGTGCATCTTAAGTATATGTAACGTTACACCTTGTTTGTTTTGGGGGCGCCCCCGCTAGGAGAGCAGCCTGGTGCCGATGTGGGGCCTCTGATCTCTCCCCAGGCGAAAGAGCGCGTCAACAGGCTCATCCAGAGCGGCGTGGACGAGGGTGCGACCCTGCTGCTGGATGGCAGGAACGTTAACGTCAAGGGCTACGAGAACGGCAACTTTGTTGGCCCCACCATCATTAGCAATGTCACGGTGTGTGGCTTCAAATCTCATGGGTATCCACACCCTGTTAAGTCTCCTAGCAAGGAATGTTGTTAAAGTGTGACACCAACTGAAGCTAGCATGCAGCTTGATGAGAGAGAGGGTCTGTTCAAAATGTATGTTGGGAATTGGAATGCTATGGGGTATTTTAAACCATTTTGTGACCCTTTGAGTTGCATTAAACTGCCTCAGAACCTCAGCTGAATTTACCAGACTGACCTACAGCTCCCCCTGCTCTGTTACCCCAGCCCCAGATGAAGTGCTACACAGAGGAGATCTTCGGGCCCGTGCTGGTGGTTCTTGAGGCAGACTCCTTAGATGACGCCATAAGCTTGGTCAACAAGAATCCCTATGGCAATGGCACTGCCATCTTTACCACAAATGGCGCTACTGCACGCAAATACACTCATGAGGTGGATGTGGGCCAGGTGAGTGGTTATAAACCCCCTAATGTGTTCCCCTGCTTCGGGAGAAGGGAGACATTCACAGCCGCCCGTCATGTCTATGCAGCATCTTTCAAACAAAGAGCACATCACACTTCAGCTTGAAATCATACATGCACACAAAATACAATTCTTTTCCATGTCGAATTTAGTTTTGTTTACTTTTGACCTAAAATATACACTTTGACACCATCTTTCCTCCCCTTCCCCACCCCACAGAGAATACAAATAGTCATAGCAAATATGTTCCTTTTGAAACGGGGGCATGGAAACAAATTGTCTGGTTGCATTAGAGCAGGGGAAATCTTAAATTAACCACAGAAGGGATTCCTAGGAACCTGTTGAACGTAAATATGGCAGGCCTCGGACCTGTTTGTTTGCTTGTGGGGCCTAGTTGTGCCTGTGTTTGCTGTTCACATGTCGGGGAATGCTGTGCAGGCCGTGTGCCGTGCTCCTCTCCAACGCACCAAGCTACAAACGCCTCCTTCACTTTCCTCTCCCCCTCCTTGCACATTGGCCAAAAGGTCTGAGTTCAGTGTGTCCAAACTTGTCGCCGCAGTTTCAAACATTCTAAACCAAATGTGCCAGTTTCCAATGCCTTCACAAACAAAATGTTTTGTTTACCTCTCCATTCATATGTGAAAATAAAGCCTCCAAGCTGCAAATATAAGCCACCGCTTTCGTTTGTTTAGTGTTGTCATATATTTTTGTATTTGAAAAGCATAGGGTGTATATCATCTGTCATTACAGGGCGTATAGTCTCTCATTACCTACATAATTACTCATCCACCAACTTGGCTCCAGGGCACTTCTTAACGCTGCCTTATGGAAACCAATGACAAAATGCTTTTGTCATGCAGGTTGGTGTGAATGTTCCCATCCCTGTTCCGTTACCAATGTTCTCCTTCACTGGATCAAGAGCATCTTTTAGAGGTGACACCAACTTCTATGGCAAACAAGTAAGTATACGTTTCAGCAGTCTCCATCCTGCTGGTTGTTATTGTGTCTTGATATACAAATTTTGTTTTTGTTTCTCCCCTCACCAGGGCATTCAGTTCTACACGCAGATTAAAACTGTTACTTCACAATGGAAAGCAGAAGACGCCACTTTAAAAAGTCCAGCTGTTACCATGCCAACCATGGGACGGTAACCAACAAGAACTGGCTAACATGGGGTTTGTAGAGCAACAATGACTACTGGGAAGTCTGACATGCCCAAAGGCTCAGATACCGTGTCAAAACAGGCCTTAAGAGGTAGAAATTGTACTGAATACACTTTAACTGAGTCAAGTCAGACGGATGTAGATTAATAAATAATATTCCTTTATTTTATATTAAATATTTGTTTGTATAGAGCCATGGCATTTCTCCTTGTACAGCTACCACTTGCACACGGTGTGCTAGTAGCCTTGTATTTTATGGTGCATACAGAACTTAACACTACATGGTCACAGACGACAGAATTTCAATAAAAAGCAATTTGTTAAAAACTGAACCCTTTATCATGTGTCTGTAAGACATTAATCATTCAACCCATGTCATGTTTATTCCGTTTCATCATAACCTCAAACAAACCTCTAATAGTCAAAGATGCACATAACTGAAATTCCATGGGATGGCTCCATATGCAGCAGTAAACATCTCCAGTGAGAGACATAATGCACTGTAAGCAACCCAGGCCAGACTGAGGTCATGTGGTGTGTATATCCGGCAGCCTGGTTGGGTTGGAGGGCTGGCTGGACACAGGCGCCTGGGTGATGAAGGTCACCAGGGACGTCTGCTCTGTAATTCTGCAAGTCAGTCGTCATTATGCAACTCCACAATGCAATTGGCTGATAAATCTCACACAGTCTCTTCAGTCTTTGTCGACTAAACATGCAATGCGGTACCAGTAAATCTGCATCTGCTTTGTAATTACAAGCAGAAAATATAAGCGTTGGATTCTCATGCATTCCTTTGGTGTCTTACCCAGCAGCATAGCTGTCGATTGGGTTCTTTTCAGAGGACACCGACAAAGCCAGAGGTTGGCTGGGTTTCCTGTCAAGAAAATGCAGAGTTGCAATGGAGAACATCATCTTCAGACGTTCACTGTGCTAGGCCTGCCACTGGCCTGATAGTGGGGTTACCCCAGGCAAATGCAAAGCTTGTGGCCCAGGGTAATATACAGTAACCCTTTAAAGCTCCACATGCAGGAAAACTAGGTGCCAGACCACTGTTAACATGAATATACGTTTACTTTGCTCTGCTATAGCCACATACATTCTGATCTTTGGCAGTATCTTTTTTTTTTTTTTATCATGTTACCAGCTGCTCCCTTACCACAAGTGTTCAAAGAACAAAATAAACTTAGAGGGAACATGAAGTGGGGCCAACGGGCTCAAGTCAAATCGACGTGACCAGATGTTTGTTTCCAAGCACACGACTTTGTGGCCAGCTCTATTTTTACTATTGTGCCCAGACTCTTCATTCTTTTTAAGCATCTGGACGGAAAAGAAAATTGGTTGAAGCCTAACTGATGTTTTATGGTATCCTCTTCTGCTGAGAAAATGGCTGTTAAAATCATTAAAAAGAGGGAGGAGTCATAAAAAGAGGCTCAGTCTGCACCACTGCCTGGTGTCACAGCGTTTGTTCTGGAGAGTTCAATGTGGCAGGAGTTTAATTTTCATAGTAATCAACTTTAAACAGCTGTTCATTTTAAACATCTCTGTTGCTAACACTGATCCACAACATCCAAAAAGGTTTACCTTGCTTTCTGTCCATTCATCTTGGCGAAGAGCAGCCTCAGAACTTTCTCCTTCTGCTCCCAAGTGAGATCTGATATGTCAACGTTGTTCCTCTCTACATGAGTCCTAGGAAATAAAGCAGAGATGACATCCAGTTAATTATTGCACACATTTGCTTACAGTTTGGACAAGCTACAGGTTTCTTGGAGCACCAAGGTAACACCAGGTAATGATGAAAGCCAGATCTAAAATCAAATGCAGTGGTTGACTCTTAATGTTCCTTACCACTTCTCAGCCTCTTCCAGGTCTAAATAGACACAATTGGTGCTCTGGGTCTTTTTGTTGAAGGTGCGTATGGAAGGGTATTCATGCTTTCCAACAATTGCCTGGCTCATTCTCCCACGGTAGGCGTGTAGCGCCTCCTCCCTATACTGGAGCCTGATGGCATGGATCTCTTTCTTCACCTGGAACAGTGCCTCGTGGAAAAAACGCTCTAGCTCTGTGCGCTGCTGTACGATGCTGCTGGAAAGCTGCTTCAGGCGAACCAACTCCTTCTCCCGCATGGCGAGCGCCCTCTGCAGCCTCTGCACTTCCACCTGGCTGGCCTGGGACACACTCTCATGGGACTTCTTCCTTTCCTCCTCAGTTTTCCCAGTTGTGAGCTCCAGGGCCTCTTCCAAGCTGGCTATCTTGGCCTTCAGCTCATATATCTGTTCCCTTTGAGCCTTCTCCTGAGTCACATTCTTCTTAATCATAATATCATCCAATTCCTACAAGAACGGGAGGAGTGAAAAACTCATGGGTGAGAAATAATAATAACACAGATCAACCTTATGTGTAGAGCTCTTTCACTTTCAGGAGATTTCAAGAAGATTATTTGTTATGCCAAATTTACATTATGATTATTTTGGGTGAGCGAGACCAGTATTGACTGATACACCCCACTTGACATGTCAACCTCTTCTGAGTCACTGTCATCTTGTGCCAGCTGCTTGTTCTTCTGTATATTCCAACCATTTAGAGCAATAGAGAAAAAATCATGTTCACTTGTGCCTCTGTCTGACTGCAATTGGCCCTCCCACTCTCAGGCACACACATGAATTTGCTTGTCCAATAGGAAGGACATAATGTATACTGTTGAGCGACAGTCCAAACCGAGAGGACAATTGCTACATTACTGTGTTAAGTTTCTTTTCTCTGTAATGCATGCTCCTATTTTTCTTTACAGCCCTACACAATTAACCTGTACTGCTGAGCAAAAGTCTGTGTGACTTCAGCCCTTGTTTTAGTGTCATTGTCAGGGCTAAGATTAATGTGGCCAATATTTGTTTGTCTTTGAGTCTGTGCCGGAATATGGTAAGGG
Organism: Aphredoderus sayanus; assembly: GCA_027564795.1. Classification (NCBI taxonomy): domain Eukaryota; kingdom Metazoa; phylum Chordata; class Actinopteri; order Percopsiformes; family Aphredoderidae; genus Aphredoderus; species Aphredoderus sayanus. The sequence continues at coordinate 3,102,678 of JAODUG010000015.1, read as the reverse complement.
GGGCTGCCGCTGAATTAGGACCAGTGGAAATTCACCACAACCGCCAACCAACAGAGAGACTGGCAAGGAATTGGGAGGTGAGGGGAAGGCAGGACCACAAGCATAATACACAGGGTCAGCACAAGTAAACAACACAGGGGAAATACCACCTGAAATACGGACTGCACAGATCTGACAAGTGTTTCATAACTGAAATGATTAAAAATGGCTTTTTTTTAGATGAATGGTCTTTGTCCATGAATGGACAGTGTGTTTTCGTAAGATTTCTGTTTGCTGTCCCAAGGTTCAGATGTACCTTATTCATGGCCATGGATGTGTTTTCCTGAGCCAATGATGTGGCCAGTTTCCTCAGGTCCTCTGCCTCCTTAATGTGATAGTTCAGAGCTTCATTTAGACGGACATTCTCCTTGAACACAGTTTGCGAAGCATCGTCCAGTTGCCTATAAAATTAGTTTGGTTACAAAACATTCATTGCAAACTGTCTAATTTTTAACTATTCAAGTTACAAAACATCTGTTACTCAATGTATGGTGTTCAAGTAGTAAGACATTAACTTAACAAGTGGTGGTGATACTATATTAAGAACAAACTGAGTTCATGCTTCAGTCAGTCTCCTGATTCTGAATCAGCTAATACATATTCAAGTCAAGTCAATTTTATTTGTATAGCCCTTAATCACATTACAGTCTCAAAGGGCTTTACAAGCAAATATTTCACAACGTAACAAACAAACAAACAACACCTCCTGAACCTGCTCCTCTCCCTGGGCAAGGAAAAACTACCATTAAAAACCTCATGGGTAAAAAAGGGAAGAATATTGACATATGATTGGTTGTTGAAGATAGGATGAGTGTTGTAAATCATGTAAATCAATTACTGTACCTGAAGGCTTAAAGCAGCAAGCCACACATGTGATCACACTGTTGATGTTTTATAACATCTAGCAAAACACAGTGGAGACAAAGTATACTTTGTATGTTTTCAAAACTAATATACAGAGGTCCACCACATGCTGAGACACTGTCCTTCATGTAAGGCATTCTGGGACAGCTGGGGATGTGATGATTGGCTTAGGGAGATGTACTGTACATAATTTTAAACATGACAACCCCGGTGGTAAAACTAACAACTGTAGCTTGTTGTACTTTTTTTCTATTCCCTCTTTACTCTGCCCTTACTTAAACCTGCAATGTGAATACATTAAAAGTATCCGGTAACAGTGAAGCAGAGACAGACTCACACAATGGCATCATTGTGGGCCCACTCAGCAAGCTGGGCTATCCTCTGCTCTGCCTCCTTCTCAAGACGCTCCTGCAATGAAATAAAATACTTTTATCTTAAAAAATGGCTGAGAATGAAATATTCTTCATGTAGTGAAACATTAACACAAAGGGCAGAGATCATAATCTGAAAATGGAAGATAATACTTAATGTGAATTAATACCGTGTATTGCTTTCTTTACCTCACTAATCTCTTAAATCCATTCGCTAACATTTGAAATCAAACATTTTGTTTGTTATTGTATTAAATGGAACCAAGTGTTTGTTTTATTCCCCATCATTGTTTTCCACTGTTTAAAAAAAATCAATAAACTGCTTTGATCTTGTCTACAATGCTAGTGAAACTATTTCCTGATTATGTTGTCAAAATAATACATCGTCATGTCACATTAGTGAGTTGAGATGTATATGGAAACTAATAAGAAGGGGAAAATAATAGTTAATTAAATACAGTGACTAAAACATTTTATTCTGTATGTCAGTCAGAATGTGGACTCAAACAGAGGTTAGGAGGTTATAGGTTTATATTACATTAAAGTGAAATATCACATTTAAGTTGTAGTGTAATATAGTATTTCATACAGTACGTATAATTGTACAGCATTGTGGCTGGAGTGAAATGTAAAGCATTGTCATTAACTGATAATGGTTAATATAACTATTATTCATAATAGTAATACTTTATTATTACAGTAAGACCGCAAACATACCTTTTCACAGAAAAATCTATGCTCCATTTTGGCCAGGTGTTCCTTGTGCTTCCTGTCAGCAATAAGCATGCTCTCTTTAATCTAGTGAACACACAGCAGATGATTACTGATGAAAACCTATCACACGGACCATCAAACTGTTGCATAGTAATATATTTGTTTGTCCTCACATTCCTAAGCTCCTGTTCCATTAGAGGTTTCCTCCTACGAAACTCCACCAGTGTATTCAGCTCCGCTCTGACTATTTCAAACTCACTGGTTAGCTTGTTGTATCTCTCTTCCCGCTCCTTAATCTGAAGCATATACCCTGCAGCCTTTTGCAAACAAGAATTATGGTTAAGGTTAAAAGAAATTAAACACATTAAGGAACAGATGACCTCTCATCAAGGTCAGTGTGAAAGGCTGGATAAAAGGCAAATGCTTCCACAGAACAACACAACTCAAGCTGAGAACCAAATCTAGTCTTTAAATTCACATGCACCGTGCCCTATGCAACCCAGCCCAACTTAAGCACAGATCAGTCAAGCTAAATACCTCAAGTCACAGTGAATCGCTACTGTGGACACACCAGTTGATGCAAAAATGTGACAAAGTGACCAGAGTCGTGAGCGAATAGCAAAACATGTACCCACAATGATGTAGATGATGACTAAATGAGAGGCTATACAAGATCTGATTACAACGTTGGGCCTAATTGTTATTCTTTAGATAACTCCATACTGTATGTTCTATTTGGCTATACAGTAGGCCTACCCCAGTTGGTCTGTAGTATACCCACTTTTTAAAATTACAAAATACAACAATTGTAAAATTGAAATGATCTCATTGCCTTAAGTATTTCTCTTGCTCAATGTTGTGCACTAAAGAAGTTGGAAAACTCTTAATGATATAATTTTCACAACACTCAAACTTTCAACCTCTAACTCCTTAGACAGAAGCCAGAGCGTTCTCTGAGTGCTTTTGAATTTTCCATTAGCTAAGACAATTCTTAAGATGAAGCATTTTATCACCTCACAATGGGAAAAAAAGGTTTTAAGGGGGATGTCTTGAAGTCACATCTTAACAGTCAACCACAACAATATTTTTTCCAACTTGAGCATATGTGACAGTTCCATGCATGTCTAAAATAGGGATGTTTCAACTTGCTCCAGACCAAGCCTCTTTTTTGTCCCTCAGACGCTTTTTGGATCCCATTTTACCAGCATGAAGTAAGAGCTTACATATGGAAAACAGCTGTCAGCAAAATACTGATTTCTGCACATTTTACCCTACTTGGTTGACTTACTGTACTATAATGTCTGTTAAATTATTTAATCTTTATAATTAACAGAGGTGGATACAGCTTTGATGTCAATCAGAGAGAATGGGATCTGCTGAACTAACTTTTATTACATATTTGTAAGTGTGGGGAATGGGTAGCCAACAGTATATGGTTGGATGTTTTAGATCAAACATGTTAAATTGTGATTTTCTTCTTTTATTTTTACAGTAGCCTCTGGACAGCATTCAAATAAGATTGTGATTCATATCACACAAACTGTAAAGGTTCCATGTTTTAATACTGCTTTTATGAATGCCAAAACGTTTTTGGAGCACTATTTATTTTAGATATATTGAGGTGTTTCCCTTTAAGTTATAGTATACAGTAGTTTGAAGTAGGCTACTCTCCTTTGTTAAAAGCTACATTATTAAACAAATATGGTTGGTTTATGCATAGATTTTTAAAGCTGCCACCTTGAGATTCTAAATAGTTATATTTAAGAAAAGCCTTATGGCTGTGAGAGCACGTTTACATGGGATGTTATGACATACCAGTTTATCTTGCTCTTCACGAGCAAGTGTCTTTTGTCTCTTGAGCTGTTGCTCCAGACTTACTATCTGTGAAAATGACACAGTGTTAACACAGGTCATGACAGGATCATCTCTATAACCCTGTCTTAAACTGCCTGCCAACCTTCTCATCCTTCTCGGCATCCGTTAATTTCACCAAGCCTATTATATCTATCAAGTCCTTCTCTGCAAGGTACTGGTGGCTTGTGAGCTCTTCATTGGCTCGTGCCAGCCTGCGGGTGGCCTCCCGGTAGTTCGTGCGGGACAGCTCGGTGACTTCTAACCGTGCCTCCCATAGGGCAGCGCTGGCCTTGGCCTTCTCCAGGTCCGACTCTTTGTCGACCTTTGACTCCTGCTTGCCATCCTTCTTTACTTTTCTTAGGGAAAAATGTTAGAGGCAAATCACCAAATATGGCGGACAAACAGGTATACAGTACAGTAGCCACACTAATATGCTGTCTAAGAAAACTTTGTACTCACCCGGCTTTCGCTTTCTTTACTTTCGTTGCTTTCTTCTTCGGCATTATTGCGTATTGATTTTTGCTGATATTATTTGTTTATTTAAACATTTGCTACTACATTAAGTTAATCATTACATTTCAGGTAGCCTTTCGAATGCAGTCATGCAACCTGCAGGAGGTTGTATGCAATGTTGTTGCTATAGAAACGCGTCACGAGCAGAGCAGTCACATTTCACTGCAGCACAAGCAGCAGCAAAACACATCAATCAATACGACACGAAACAACACAACGCGTGCTGTTGTATGCATAGTTCAGTCAATTCATTTGTCAACGCAGTATTGACAAATAGTTTATTCGTTGAGTGCATTTGACCTCGTGATACACAGCCTATAGTTATGTAATTCCATGAAACAGAATGCTTAAATGTCATGAATATAGTATGTTTATGAAGATCATTAAAACTAAATGTCTATGCCACTGAATGTCTGGAGCCTGAAGGCCTGACAGGACGGTTGTATATTTGTCACATGGGCTGTAATTATGGTTGTGACATGTTAGGCTCTATCAGACATGATGGGTTTACACACAATCTCCTCCTACATGACACAAGGCCATGACAACAGCATTGTTCATGTTGAAAAGAATTGTTGCACTGTCCCCTTCAGGCCTGTTAAGTTATTGTGATGCTAAATCATCCAAATTGCAATGGACCTTACATCTGAGCTGCTCATCCCAAAACAGACAATGCAAAGTTAGGCTAATGCAGGCCATAGTTTCAGCCCTGCCTGTGCTCTTTTTCTCTGGCACAGCAGCTCAAGTATGTCTAAGGAATTATAAAACATAAGAACATATAGATATCACAAAATGCTAGGGTGTAGCTACAGTAAAGTGAATCATATAGGTTAAGCGTTCTGTGCTGGCATCATGCACAGAGCCTGAGGAGGACTAAATTTAAAGGTAATTACTACAGTACGACAGCAAGCAGAGAAAACTGAAATAACCCTTAACTTTACAGAGCTGTCATTATCATTGGAATTGTAATGACAAGGTTTACTTTTCTTCAATAGACCTTTCGGGGTAGGACACCCACAAACATGCCATTCCTGAGGGAAACATTGCAGCATATTAATAATAGATTGTGTGGCTTAGATTACAAAGCTGCAGGTCTCCTTTCTTGCTTTACCACTTTGTGCTTGTTTGAAACAAAACACCAAACCAAACATGTATTCCAAGAAGGTTACCGCTCTTTTGCATATGTTCCTAATATGCTCCGTCATCTTGTAGTGGAACTTTACATGAAGAAAGCTTTTTTAAACATTACGGCATGATAACATAGAGCTACTGGTCCGTCTGTTTTATATTGCATTCTATAGCACAATTAATTCATTTAAAAAAACAGAATCTGCTATGTGAGTACTCAAATATAATGTTCACACCATTTGCAAATTTTGTATGTATGTATGTATGTAAGTATGCACCAAAAAAGTAATGTAGGAAGTGAAATTGGAAATTTGAAGTGATTTGAAAGCTACATTGTGCTATTAATTATTGTTAAAAAATATGCAGCACATTAACCACAATGTATGGGAACATCACTCCAAATTGGCAGAACAAGACTGTACACACCAAATGCTAACTAAATGTAGACTGCCAAGTTTTACCATGAAATATCGATTAATTATTGACATAAGTCAATGAAAGGTCTTGCACGTGTATGCTTTGATAGGGGTAAAAGACCATTCTGGTGAGCCACAGGCTAGAAAAAAGTAGCCACGGTATTTAGAAAAAAGGAAGGAGGAAAGAAAGTCCAATATTTTTAGTCCAAATTACAGTGTTGGAACAGCGCTTTGCAGAGCAGAGTGTCCTGGGATTGGAATGGCATGATGGGTGAACACTAGTGCCAAGCCCCACCCTCCCCACATTGTCCTCTCTGTGGACCTCCTTTCTGCACTCTCATGTGCCCACCCAGAGGACCTCCGCCCCCAGTCCTTCTCACCCTCGTGGCTGGGCAGGCCGACGGCCCAGTGTCTGCCTCAGTCGCCAGTTGTGTTAGGAGAAAAGGCGACACTGATAACATAAAGCTGACCAGTTCATTATGGTCAGGTATGGGATGAATATTTTCAGGCCACTGATAGCCTTCTTAAAACGGGATGAAAATGATCCTGAGGTCTCTGAATTTCGGAGCCTTTCGCACTTTACAGCTGTGGGATATCCACAGTGACTCTGCCTCCAACTCTATCAGGAACACTGAACATGGTAATACTTAATGTGATACACTCCAGCCATGGTTTATAAAGCCCTTGCCAGCCGCCCACCTAAATCAGAGAAGCAGCTACTCATGCTTTTCATGCATTCTCTCGTGAAACGTGCCTAGCGGCCCAAATATCTTTTCCCTTGGAAAGCCTGTGGTTAGCTCAGGGATGAGTGGGAGTAAGATGATTGCTAACATTCTTTTAACTTTTATGCCAGTTGGAGTGCAAGTCACATTTGCACATCTTTAAAAAAAGGTCTTCAGTACGGTACATTATTTAATGCCGGCATTCTTATTTCATTGAAGCATGTTGCATTAAATGTATCTACTGCTCCTTTTAATTGATTTGTAATTTATGCTAGATTTCTTGATTACAATGTCATTTTCTAACACAAGTCCCACAGTACATTAAACATTGTGTATTCTTATCGTAACATGGCATATTTAAAATCCCTAAATAACTGGAAATTAAAAATATAACTTATACCATTTTAATAGCAGTGACATTAACACCTATAATTCAGTGTAAGCACTTAAAAACACTGGTTGGGTGTTTCTTTGTATAAAAGCAAGAGCTTCTAATTAACAAGTTATATACTGTGAAGTAGAAACTTTGTTACATCACTGCAAATTAAGGGAAAATGACAAATTTGGCTTATAAGCACTTGTGAAAGTGAGAACTTTTTTTCAGAGAAGGAATTCTTGAGGCAAGTTACTCTGCAACTCTTAATTAAATACAGCCATAAAATGTATTTTAAGAGCATTGCTCTATGTTTCTGTGTGAGCCATTCATTTCAATGTTTTATAATCCCTTCTTTCTTGTTTTAGGGGGACTTTTGGCTCCGGATTATCCATGTGTGATTAAAAAAAACAAAAACCATGCAGCCCAAAATAATCTGTAAAGGGAGAAAAGGAAATTCTACTGGTAAGCAGGTACTCACACTTGCTCAGGGTGTGGGGGAGGGGGGGGTGCTCTTTAAAGAGCTGGGATGGACCGCCACTGGATTGGTTGATAGCTGCTGTTGGTGTGGCCCCATGCCAAGCCCTTATGTCTTTATATACTGTAAACAGATGACCAGACAGTCCTGAGTGTGCTTGGTGATCCACTCTGCCTCTTTCTCTCCGACAGCCTCTCGTAATCCCTGCAGGCTGCAACCACTCCGGTCTCTCCAAAAAGGAAAGGGCCCTTTTTAAAAAAAAAAAAAAAAAAAAAGAGAGGCACTTTTGCTTTGACGCCAGCCTCCGCAAACACTTTTGCTTAGCTTTTTTAAAGTTACCAGCTGTCTTTTCCTCTCCGGGTGTGAAACAATGGCTGTGCACAGGCTGCTCCTAACTGCCTCCATGTGGCTTCTGGCTGGAAACCTGCTGGCGGAGGCGACCTACTACCGGCACCACCGCTATATCCCTCACTACCGCTACCGCGAGCACTCTGCCAACACGGAAAATCTCCTGCCCGAGGTGTCCAACCCGGTCCCTGAAGTCCCGCAGCCTGCTGTTCAACCATACCCATATGTTCCTGAGGTCTTCCATCAGGCTCCTGAACCCCTGCACCCTCTTCCTGAAGATTTCCACCCAGTGCCGGAGGTCCTCCATCGTTCACCTGAGCTCTATCACCCGCTGTCCGAAGCTTCTCCCCACTTCGACGGGAGCCGCGTGTTCCATGGGGTCATGTTTGACGCCGGCAGCACGGGCACCAGGATCCACATCTACAGGTTCCTCCAGAAAGACCCAGGTGAGCGTCTCCCCCTTTCTCAGCCTCCGTCCAGTCGGGTCAGCCTCCGTCCCAGGAGCCAATAAGGGCTTCACGTGTCTGTGCTTACTGGTGGGCCGTTCGCTGCGTGGTGTAAAGACAAACATGCACCGGGTGGGAGGGTGAGGCAGGGAAGCAGCTGTTTTAGACTATACCGAGTTAGGCTTCACTTTGCCTGACTCCACTCTGCCTACTAAGGATACTAAGTTGCACCTCTCTTTGGATGTACTGTGGGTGACTTACTGACCTGAATATTAGTTAGAAGCAAATGTTACAGTATGTACGGTAGCATACATTGACAGTGTACATACTTGTTTTGTTTGAACTTCTCTCCTTTAGTGGAGCTGCCGGTTCTGGACAATGAACTGTATCATGCAGTGAAGCCGGGCTTGTCGGCCTACAAGGACAACCCTGAAGAGGTATGTGTGCATCGTTAAAAAGGAATAACTAGTCGGGAAGTTCCCACGCACATGCAGGGACTATTTAGAAGACTAATTACATTTGTACCTAAATCAGTTACTACAGCCCAGTGCCATACTCTTTTATTTATCTCCCAGCGGATGTATTTTTAAAGTCTTTAATCACTGAATTACATTGGTTCTGAAATGTAATTAATTAATTAATTCATTCATTCATTCATTTTCTTCTGTCCGACCGTCTGTATGTCTGTCTGTAAGACAGTATGTGCATAACTAAAGCTGCTGTCTATCCTCCAGGGCGGGAACACTATCAGACAACTGCTGAAGATCGCCAAGAAGACGATCCCAGAGAAAGACTGGAAGCAGACCCCAGTGGTCCTGAAAGCCACAGCGGGCCTGCGTCTGTTGCCTGAGGACAAGGCCAACGCTCTGCTGGATGAGGTGAGACACGCGTTCTGTCTGCCCTCTGTCTGACAGTCTGGCACAAACACTGCCCCTCCTGCCAAGTAGCGGGACAACAAACCACTAAGTGCTTACAAGTGTCCTCAAAAAAAAAGAAAAAAGAAAGAAATAGGGCATGTCTGCCCATTTGGTGGCCATCATGTTGCAAAAAACAGCTGTTCTGGGGTTGTGTGGACTAGCCATGTATGTCATTTGGATTATCAAGCCAGGGCTACTGTTCCAACCATGCTTGTGGTTGAGAATCTGCTACTCAAACGGCAGATCAGTGTCTGCTAGAGTCTAGATAGACAATGTGCTCAATTTTGCATGGTATATAGCAGTAAAATAATATGTATATGTAATATATAATAGTAATGTATTTTGGTTTATAGGTGCGAGAAGTATTTGATGAGTCCCCTTTCTTTGTGCCAAACAACAGTGTATCCATCATGAATGGAACAAATGAAGGTATGTTATCACTGACATATTTTTACCTCGAATATGTCTTCAGTATGGATCTGCTGTGAATTGGTTAATTTTGCTAACTGAGGTATTGTCTGCCTCTTTTTTACAAAAGAGGACTGTTACTACCTCATTGAGGCAATAAAACATCATTGCCTGAGTTACTGTCCCACCCTATACTGTATAATGTAAAATAAAGCTCCCCATCGCTCATTGAGACACTTAGTTATGTTTCATCCTACGATATGTGCCATTTATTGCCTTCACTTTATAGTGTAATAACTTGACATCTGAGACTTGCGTAATTACCTGGGCTGGTCTGAAACCCTACATGTTAAACCCACACCACTAATTTAATAGTTACTTTATGATAGAAAGCTAGACTAAACCATGTCCTCTCCAAGTAAATACCGGTACCCACTCACTGTGCTTAATGTTTGAATGGCAGAATTCATCTGGATAGTACTTTATTATTGTGGAATTAACTTGGAGTTTCTTCTGTCATAGGAATCCTGGCATGGGTGACAGTGAACTTTCTTACAGGTAAAACACTGCTTGTGTTTTGCTATGTTGGGGCAAGCAGCTAATATATCATGGCACCAAGGTACACAGAGATCCCAAAGGGAAACACTGGTCTTCTGTCCTTTAAACCTACTGAGGTTTTAAGATGGAATCCTTGGCCCTAATATGGTGACCTCAACATGCAGTACTATTTAAAATTATAGTACTGCAATAGAATTAAAAAATGACCTCTCCATTTAAGTGGCCAAACTATATCGGCACACTTGTAGTAATCCAAATATTCTCACAGAAGTGGTTTGGAAAATACATCAATTCTAAATAAATAGGGCAATTATTGTCATAAACTGTTAAACCAATTTTTTTTTACCATCGATGTAATGTAATTAAAAGCCTGCTTGTTACCTGAAGGTCACCTGTATTCCAACACGAGGAAGACAGTAGGGATCCTTGATCTGGGTGGAGGATCTACTCAGATTACATTTCTTCCCAAGTCAAAGGTGAGTAAACACAGAATATTTGGAAATATTTAAATAATGAATATAGTCAATCACACACAACTAAATATTTGTATTTTATCCAACAGAAAACCGTTTTCTCTGCTCCACCCAGCTATATTGCCAATTTCAATATGTTCAATCACACATACCAGCTGTACACACACAGGTAAATGATTGATGCAAGATTGCTATACTAGCACGGAATATTAATAGAATGCAATTTCTACATTACCATTAAACATGTGTTCTGACCACAACAGCTACCTTGGGAATGGATTGTTTGTGGCCCGGCTGGCAACCCTTGGGGCACTAGGAGCAGATGGTAAAGTGTCCAGTACCGTGTTATTAAAGTAATTTATCTGTATGTTGGTAGAATGTATATGGTGGCTGAATTCATGTTATGATTCCTCAGGCCTCGACTGGAAAATTTTCAAAAGTTCCTGCCTGCCTAAGAAGTTTCGAGAGGACATGACTTTTGGAGGAATCACATACAAACTTAGCGGAAATCCAGAAGGTAAGATTAAAGAAGGTATAAAACATGTCATTGCCTACCTAGTCCCCTGGACCCAAGAAATCCCTCCTTTCCCAGATTCAGACATAGAATATGATACAGTACACTGCTGTCTCAGATGAGTTCCAGGGATCTTGGCGCCAAACGCATGTTTTGTCATCCTTCCCTTTTCCGCTTGACTTTCAAGCAATTATACTGCGACCAAGCTTGTATTTAAATGCATTTAAAACTGACAGTTAACTTCACAAATAAGACAGTTAACTCCCATACCGCGGTCAAGTTGCCAAAAGATACTGGGCTAGTCCGGGAGCGGATTTTTTCCTGTGTAACAAGCGGCAGGATCTTGACCGCTCCCAATTATGTGGTAAAATTAGACAACGCGGCAGGGACAGCACTAAGCGCATGTCATGTCAGCACACGGCTTCTCTGTGCTCCACTAACCCCAACGAACCACACAGGACTGTGTGAAAAGGGGCCTTGTCAGGCAACCCCTTGTACAACTTCATGTTAAAATCTTGGAGGCTAACAGCCCACGCTTGACCTCAGACTGAGGCTTGGGGTTCTTTCTATTGCAATCCATGTAACATAGCCTCTACATACACCCTTCCTTGAGAGAGGGTGTGTTTGGCTTCTAGTTTTTACAGTTAGTTATTATGTACTACTGTACTCATTTCACCTATTGATTCCTCAGGCTATGCAGGCTACAAGCTGTGCTACTATGAGGTCATGAGGGTTATCAAAGGAATCGTGCACCAGCCCTTTGAAGTCAAGGGCAGCAGTATCTTCTATGCCTTCTCTTACTACTATGACAGGGCTGTGGAGTCAGGCCTAATTGGTGAGTACACTCAGAGTATAGTATACATTAAATAGTCTTCTGTTTCAGAAAGAGGCATGAAGTTTTGCATGTTGTCTCACAGATGGCGATCGCGGTGGTGTGGTTGAAGTCAGGGATTTCAAGAAGCGAGCCAAGGAAGGTGAGTCAAACATTGTTTTTTTCTCTCTGCAGCTGAATGGATAATGCCTGTATTTATTCAGAACACATACTAACAAGGAATCCCACAGTTTATTTACATACTTTAGAGCCCAATAATTCCACAGCCTTTACATATCACTCATCTAACTGCTAAATCTTTCTGTAAATACACACTGTACATAAACACTCAGCCTTGTTTCTGCCCAAACACCTGTGCTGATATGTTCCAAACTGGTAAAGCTTGTAACGTACTGTACGCTTAGTTTATATTTGCTTACCGAATCTTTGCTGTTGAGCTCAGTTAATACATAATTCTTTAAGCAAGAAAGATAGCAACGATACAAATGATTAATATTAAATAAAATAAAAAGATTGACACAAAAGCGATCTTTATTTTGACAGTTACACTGTGCTTATCACTGGTGTACCACTGCTGCTGTCCATCTGGAGCCACATTTATACCAAACAGCATTAGGCTGCTGTGTTATGTAAGTGAGTTCAGGTTGCAAAAACAACAGCGTCACATGTCCCTGAGGAACGCGTCTGGCATGAGCTGTGCTGGCAGGAGAGCTGAAACCGTCTGCCTGGCCCAGGCAGGAGGGCACCTGGCAGCCACACGCCACTCGGGGGCTGAAACATACCGAGGCTCGTTGTGTACGAGACTGCCACCCGCCCACCCCTCAGCCCCGCTCTGACCCTCGACCATTCACTTCGCACCTCCCTGCTGATTCAGCGAAACAAAACACAGCGGCCATCATCTCATCGCGTCACGCGTTTTCGTTAGAAAAACTTGTTTTGAATGTAAACCTAACGCAGACTGTGCTGTGTGAAACCTGCCAATGGTGGTGGTCCCGCCCACATGTCTGAAAGACTTAATACATCCATGCTTGTTATGCTTGCAGTGTGCAACAAGATGACCAAGTACCGTGCTATCAGCCCCTACCTCTGCATGGACATGACATATATCACCTGCCTGCTGAAGGAGGGCTTTGGCTTCAAGGAGAACACTGTGTTACAGGTGAGCAACCAGGGGCTTGGATAAGGGGAACAAGCTACTGTAGACAAAGATATCACTGACAGATGATATGTTCAATGTTTGTTCTGTTAGTAGGCGTGGCTAACTGGTTATTGTTTTGATGAAAATTCACAGCTCACCAAGAAAGTCAACAATGTAGAGACAAGCTGGGCGCTGGGGGCCACCTTTGACCACTTCCGCAACTTCAACATCCACTGAGGGTAGCTAGTTGTCACTGCAGCAGGCACTGAGAGGGACACCCTCTTCCATCTCCCTAGTCACACCTACCTTTGCGAACACAGCCGCTCCCATTGCACTCCTCCTCCCCTCCATAAACCTTCAGCACCCTGCAAACACCCAGGAGAACTGTCAAAAGAAGAAATCACTATATTTTTATAAGGCCAGCTATTTCTACTGTATGTTTAGCCCATAATTAGTGAGCTGACTGTTTTTGTTAACCAACACGTTTACATTTTTTTGCTATCTTTTGGGTATATGAACCTAAATGCTGTTTTACTTACCTACCTTTAAGAGTGTGCAGGGGGTTGTTTAGAAGCAAAGATGCGTCCTGGTAATTAGAGAATATTGGTGCTGTCTGTGGTCCTGATGTGTAGCGTTTTCTTTTTTTTCTCTCTCAAAAGTGGCTGCAAATGCAACTTTAGTAGATTTGGGAATACTTTCTATCTTCATACTACAGGAGAACATAATTTGCCATAACAAGGTGTGAGACCATAATGTGACCCATACTAAGACAGTATTGTTTAGGATCACAATCAAAAAAACTGATTTATTAATTTCAACTTTGCACATAACACTTTAATTGCAGTTATAGTTGGGGTTGATGTCTGTTGCTTGATGTCTGCAGAACTGTTTAGATTCCTTATACAGTACGTTCGATTTGCATGACTCTGGAAGGAAGTGTCGAGTAGGTAGGAGAGATGTCTCAGTGTGTGTTGGATGAAGGCTGAATGCTAGAATGTGTGAAGGTAATGCCTGTATTTGAAGGTTCAGTCATGTATACTTGTTTTGTCTACAGTTCCTATCAAGCCTGGTTAAATTGCAGTGCCCCATAGTCTAAACTGTATTTAAGACTAGCAATGTAGGAACCCATCATCAAGGCTAGTTAGTATATCCCACAACAGAATTTAAAGACAAAAATGAAAATAGCAATTTTGTTTAAAAAATTGAATCCTACAGTGCTTGATGTTCTATTACACTAAATATGTCATTTTATTTCTTGTGAATTGTACAAATATTTAAATAACTGAGGGAAAAAGTCTAATTCTAGTATTTTAAAATAACCATTGTCTACTTTTAAACACTGCTCTCCTTTACAGTATTCAACATGTTCAATAACTACTGCTGTATATAATACCATAATGTAAACCATTTTAAGTGAAGTATTGACTAAAACTGCTTATACATTGCAAGAATACTTAATGCTGCACAACTGCTACGAAATGCCTCTATATTCATCAGCTGAATCACCTGATGATTGACTTGTAAATTCTGTTTGAAAAAACAATCTTGCCAGTGAAATGTATATACATTACATTTATGTTCTAATAAAACATTTAAAATAATTATTTGTGCAATGTTTCAGTCTGCACTTGCAAGTTCAAAAAAATGTAAGTTCACCGTTAACATTTAAATATAATATTTATTTATATATATGTTTAAAAAAATAGTATATATATAATAATACGTGTGAAATGTTGACACCATCTGTAGACCTAATATACTAATATCACTCACATGCATCATTCTCATGTCTTTACATGAAAACATAACTACACACCTTAGAGTTCATGTGCTCTAAGTTATAGGGCATCAGATCACACCTTTGTGTAACTTCACTCAAAAAAATATTTTAAAAATGGGTAAAATATAACTTTATTAATTTACAGTTTTACATTCAGTTCGCATCCTCGACAGCAAGACACTACCAAACGGCTGCTGCATGATCAAGGCATCACTTGCTTGCAAAATTCATTATCTGCTCCTGCAGAGGTAAAAGAGAAGAAGAATTTAAAACTCAACCATCATATCAAGTTAGTGGCCTTTCAGACCAACATTATGTTACAAGTTAGTGGCCCTTTAGACCAACATTATGTTACAAGTTAGTGGCCCTTTAGACCAACATTATGTTACAAGTTAGTGGCCCTTCAGACCAACATTATGTTACAAGTTAGTGGCCCTTCAGACCAACATTACATTTCTAGTTAGTGGCTCTTCAGACCTCGAGACCGGTGAGTAAAACCGGTGAACATGTTATATAGGAAAAAAAAAATGCAAAGCTCAACTCAGCTTCTGTGCCTCTATAGCGAAATGCCTTTATGACCAGTTATAGTTGCTTTAGGGTCTGAATCACTTAGTAGTGAATAAAGCCATTTCACATGAGTGGTCTGTAATAAAAGGGGTGTGAAAACACAAGCCAACACCGCTGTCCGCTGTCCGAGGGCCAGGCCTGCACCCCGCCCACACACTTTCGGTAACAGTAAATTTGGGGCTAAACTTAGATGGCATAGTAGTATGTTCAGAACCTTGGAAATTATAGACATGGCTGAAGTAAAGCCCCATGTAATCAGAATAGTGGGTGGAGCAGGGTGTGGTCTCGCTGGGGGCGGGACCTACCTCTCACAGGTGGTGGATGCTACAAGAGTACAGTACATCTGACCTATATGGGTGGTGCACCAAATGAATGATGAATTATAAATGAATGATAAAATTAGTATTTTCGTTCTTGCCCAAATCTATTCCCGTTGTCGTAAAACATACGCCCAAATCAGTGCATGCTTGGGAGGCAGACCCAATGTTAAAATCGATAATACGGAAATGGTAGAGAAACGTTTTTATCATACAAGAACTCAATTGTAGGACCATTGTTGGCAGACTAGTGCTCGTTCAGTACAGTATTTACACATGCCTTCCATTGTTTATCAGATTAAGCCATCTTGTTTATAAAAAGCTCATCATTATGTCTGCTGGTAGTACTGTATGTACTGGTATGTTAGTCCAGTTTGCTGTATCAAATTGTTGCATTTTGAATTAAAACTTTAAACCTGGAGTAACATGAAACTGGAGTAACATGAAAATACATACAGTAAAACTAGACAGATCAGCTTTGTAGCTATGGAACCTACAGAAGTACATTTTTGAGAAGTTAAAGGCAAATTAATACAACGGTGAGCAGTTGGTGTTGCACATACGGTCAACAACTGGTTAATTTATGGCGAACATCAATGTGGGGACCTAATATGGTGGTAAGAAAGCTACAGTCTAGAGTTTCATAAACATGAGCCCTTCAAGAGAGTGTTTTCAAACATGTTTGAACTTGGACTTAAACTGGGAATTATATGAAATGATCACAAAAGTATGTTGTGCAAGCAAGTTGCACAAGTCACAAGAACATCGATGAGCAACAGTAAATGACAGTGCGAGAGGAAACCAGGGGTATAACAATATGTGTTGCCTGCGTCTCCCTAACCATTCTCTCCTCTATAATTTAATATGCTTCCATTTTTCTACAGAAATGATCGCGCAAACCATGGCACAAACAACTTAAATGGCAAGCAGCTCTTCCTTTTCAGGCTCAACATAGGCAAAGTCACATGAAAACATGAAACAGCCAGAAAAAAACATGTTTACATCCTGGAGACAACAGCCTTTCGTGATTAGATCCTCTTTGTTATGGAAGATCTAGTAATTTGTGAACCTCGTCTGGTCTCCATTGTGTAGTGTGCTCGCCACTATGTTGACAACAACAGATTACAAGAAAGGATGTTGTGAATAGTGAGCAGTACAACGATTTGGGGGGTTTTTGAATTCATGTTGTGTGACCTCCCATAATATACACACCCTCATAGCTCATGTACAACATTATGAGGAAGATCCAAGTGCCTTTTAACCCTCGTAATGTCCTCCGGGTCAAAATTACCCAAATCGCTACAGTAGCTCTTTGTGGCAGAT
>JAODUG010000015.1:3074734-3085485 GCA_027564795.1 Aphredoderus sayanus | reverse complement strand
ATATGATGTGCACTGCTGGCACAACAAGGTGTGTGTTTGAAACCCGAGGACAACAGGAGGGTTAAAAGGCACAAACACAAGTACATAAAGAAAGCATTAACAAATAAATAAATACACTCAGCAATGACAATTGAAAAACACACAAATCAAACATAATCAGATGGCGCCGCCATGTGGCCAAATGTGAGATTTTTGAGTACATTACGAGGGTTCAAATGTGGAGAAAGAGCTCACTTTTAACGTCGGCAGCATATTGGTGGCCTGCAGCCCGAAGGTGCGGAGGAGAACGACGGGTGGTGCGTTGGTAGAATAAAGGCGCTTCATGAGATCTATGGCAGCCATCATGGGGAGGTTGTGTCGCTGGCGCTCCGTCTCATACTCCAGCAAGTGCTGCATCGCTCCTGCACACATGAAGACAACGTGTACCATATAATGCTCAAAGACAGCTTTTATGGATGTCCTGCAATAAGGCAAAACCCAGTGGAACTATTTTGAACATTCAGCAGTAAAACAAATCAAATACATTTTTATATGACAGCAGTGGGTTTTCAATTTTGTGAATGCTTCAGATAATATACAGTATACAGTAAATATATACAGTATATATATATATATATATATATATAAACTCATGCAGGAACAGATGAACAAAAAAGTCAAATAGAAAGCAGGAATACAGTAAAAGACAATTCTATTCATAACAGACAGAAACTAGCGATGGAAAAGTGCTTAGGGAAGAAAAACTTGGCTCCGGCTGCTGCAGTTGTGTCTGTTTAGAGTTTGCACTGACCAAGGTCTTTGCCGTTAAAAACTGCTTGGCTCAGGAGCTGCGTGAGGCAGGCCACATCCCCAAAGCCCAGGTTGGCACCCTGACCAGCCAGAGGGTGAACGCGGTGGGCTGCGTCCCTACAAAGATAAACATGTTCACCATGCCAGCACTGCCCAGAGATTTCCCCCCCCTACAGTGTAAGAAGTAACATGCGATAAATGTGAAGCATGAATTCTCTTTTACATTCAAGGAAACAAATAAGCTGAAAATAATATATTTATTAACAAATAAACAATAACAAAAATGCCCAACAATAACTTGGAAAGTGGACTATGGGAGTTTACTGTTCCTCAAGGAGTGACCAAAAGGTTGCGTTCTCTCAACACAACTCCACGGCCAACAATGCTCATGGGTGCCGCCTTACCCAATGAGCGCAACCCGGTGCCTGATGTACTCTGAAGCGTGACCCATGCCCAAGGGAAACATGACCCGGCTCTTCGGGCCGATTCCCGCCACACTAGGAGGAAGCTGGCGGGCGGAGCCGGCAGACGGCATGAGAGCCGACAGGGCACTGCGGAACAGAGAGCCAGCTGTCTCTATCAGCTCAGACTGGTTCTCATTGCTCCACTGTCAGATCACGCACACACACACACACACACACACACACACACACACACACACACACACACACACACACCGATGAGTGGCAGGAACCCGGGGAAAATAAAATACATTTTTCTTTCAAGTGGACAAAGGAGTCTGCTAACAATGGAGCAAGGTTTAAGTACAGGCCAGCAAGTGTACTACCCCCCTCCCTAAATGGTTTGGCGGTCCCTCGGGAGCAGGGCTAATTAAAAGAAGACGCTGGCCAGGCCATGCAGTTGAATTAGCTCTGTTTGAAAAACATTCCATGCAGTAATGGTCGACACTGGCAGACCACAGGTTTAATTAGCAAACCATGCATGAAACCGAGCGTGACTCAGCCACGGTGACCCCATCCATCGGCAGGGCCATGTAAAAATAGCCCGCTTGGGAAAGAGGAGTTTCTCCAAACACATAAAGGGGATAGGTGTGTTTTATTGTACACACATCAGTTTTACATTGTGTTGGCCACAGCTGAGTCAAATCCACTGTATTTATATCAGATACTAATAGCTCATATAAATATAGTGGATAGACGTATTTATTAGCTAGTTATTAAGTGAGCTCTAGCACTTTGGTACTTGCTTTGGTGACACTTACAAAGGCAGAGTTGATGGCATCCACAAAGCTCTCCTCGTCCAGCTCCAGGAGCTCCTCGGCATGGCGGTGACTGGTAGACCACACCAGGGAGCTCTGTGTGTCCGACAACTGTAGTAATCAGAAAGTAGCTGCTGATGTTATATCACATCCAGGTTTAATGTCTAGATACCATATGAGCTTTAGGTAATATGGTGGCTTACAGGTAGCATTGCTATGGGTCCTGTTGGGAGGAACCTCTGCCATGCAACAACATTTTCTGTGGGCTGACAGACAAGTTGGGACAATAGATATGAGAACGAAAACAATAAATATGAGAATGATCTAAATACAGAAATGCTACTGTGTTCCAAAGCACAAATCACTGTCAGTGATTTCATCTTGCTACATTGAAATTGCATCACAAATCCTTGGCCAGAAAATCTGAAAATGAGTCCTCCAAATGTGGTGATATAACTTAACGAATGATGTGAAAGAAAACTTCCACTGCAGAATTAAAGGTTCTGAATTGACCATAACACCATCAAAATTATTGAAAGAAGTTCAGATTTATGTGCCTTATGATATTTAACATAATTTATTACAGTACATATATTGTGCACACAGAGAGAGCATACAGTTGTCCTCTGCTATATTAAGCAACACTTTGTACTGAACAGTATTCAGTACTTAAGATCAGTAGTTTTACCTCTGATAGGTGCAGGACAGCCACCACCGCAGACTGGTCGTAATTCCACTTGACAGTTGGTATGCCAGATTCCCGCCTCACCATTGAGTTTGGTCCATCAGCACCAATCTGAAAAACAGTGCTTGTATAGATAGCATTGTTCAGGAAGACTATGAGAATATGTCCGAATGTAAGAATTTGCTTCTTCCACACTAACCAATAGCCTGGTTTGAAGGGTCTCGCCACTGGCCAAGGTGACTTGAACCCAAGGGATGGAAACAGCTGCTTGGTGTGACATGGGCCATGTATACTTCACCACCTTAGATCTGTAGTTAACCTTCACATTTTCTACAAGAAAAAAGCCCAGAGAGCTAAAGTTACAAGAAAGACAGAAAAAGAAGAGAAAATGTTGTATTCCTGTAAATGCAGTGGCCTTGGCTCAGCTGGTGCCACTGTACTCTGGTAACAAAAGTATCATGCTGGGTTCTGTATATTATCACAATGGAAGCCACTAAATCAGAGCTTTGCTACTTTTCTCCTTCAAAAGCAGGGAAAAAAAGGAGTACGATTTGGCTGTGAGCAAGGCAGTGGAAGATCTATAAACCACTTCATAAAACACCATTGGTTTTCCTCCTGGGCACAGGCTAGCTGTCAAAGCACACATTGACAATCTGCTTAATCGCCTCGGCTTGCCACATCGCATGGCTTAATAGTGTTTATCTGCAAGCACATCACTGTGTACACAGCCAGCTTTTTGGGGGGAGGGGGTGGGGGATTGCACTGAAACACCCACTTTTGCTAAAATATCAGTGCAGGTCAACCTAAACATGAAAGTATCATCAAATAGCGCTTGAAACAAGGCCCGGCCTTTAAGCAGATTTTACAGTACTAGTGCTTCCCGAACATGAGTTCAATATTGGCCTGCAGCAATTGGGAAGGGCCATTACGATGCAAGCTGCTGGAGTACAGTGCAGTTTTCAGGTCTTCAACAGCACTAAAGCATGAAGAGAGAGGCGATGTACTGTAATGCACATGGTGGCAAAACGTGCAGCCACCACACATCTGTTGTTGAGCTCGTTGAAAGGCTCAAAAGTTGTTTATAAATAGCCTAGTTTAAACTTTCAAGCACGTGGCTGAAAGGGTTTAATTTGCTAGCCTCACTAAAGTCAGTCTAATGTCAACAATTGACGACAAACAAGAAACGACACCAAAGGCAGCGCTGCTGTCAGCACTTTGGTGTCTTAAAAAGGTGGCAAGGGAGCACATGGCCCTTTTAAATAGGTCACTGGACCACTGCACGTGTCACGCAGAGATGCCGGGCCTCTGGAGCGCCCAAGACCGGGAAGAAAAGTGCCGCTTGATTGAAATAGCAGAAAAAACAGGAACTGCTCCAAGGGCTGAGCTAGACCTTTTAAAAACAGACACTGGGAAAAGTACAAATAAACAAATCCCAGGGTAAAGGATGGAACAAACTGTGGAGCCATTAGCGACCAGACCAAGCGGCCCTTAACGCGATGGCAGAGGGATCAAGAGAGGTCTCGTGATAATTCCCAACACGGGTGTGGGGGTGAGCTCAGGGCGTAAATGACGTGACTTTGCTTACCAGAGAGGCTGTCCAGCTGCTTAGTGAGCGCAGCCACAATGATGTCGTTCTCCACAATGTATGCCATCCCATCCTGCAGGTTCTCCTTATCGAATGTAATCAGGGCATCCGAGCAGGCGTCCCAGACCTAAATGAAAGGCCAATTATCCCTGCGGTCTACAACGGCCTGCCTTAAATGTCCCTATATATAGCTGGGCAAAGAGGAACAGCCTCGTTGAACTGAACACATCAAAGCAGTTGCAGTCAAAGCACGGCAGTGCCTGCATTAAGCGCCAGGCTGAGACCTCCAAGGTCCACCGACACTCTTGGCGGCTTAACGCTTGACTTCAGGAGCCTACCGAGGCTACAGGAGGACCCAATTACATTTTTGATGTGGAAGTTATGACATATTTTCTCAGAAAGCCAAACAACAAATGGCGTATTTTTGACCATTACAAAGAGACTCAATATTTACCATGAACAGTAACAGACAGAATGAGTAGATTTATGCTACGGTGTCCTGAAGACACTGTTTGACTCAAGCCATGAGTTGAGTTGGGGTGGTGTGTGTGTGTGTGGGGAGGTGGGGTTATGTGTTTGCACAAGACTAATCTTCTCTTGGCTTGTAACTATGGTGACAGACCCCATCATTCTACAGTAATATGCTGCTGCACTACTTTTTTCCCCAACTCGCCATAAAGTAGGGGGATATACCCTCCAGAAAACCACTAATGGTAGTGGCTTAGCAACTTGTGATAAGCGGTTGGGAAGAAAGATTTATTGACACCAAACCCAAAATTGTTTGGGCTTTTTTATACGCGACAAAAAGATGCAACTTCAGAAACGAGTATATAAAAAAAAAAAAGGCAAGATTTACACCACATGCCTCCATGGGGGTAAACTGTTGAAAAGGGATGCTTAATGCCTCTGGCTTCCTTACATAGTATACAAACAGTATGTCATAGTTAGGGGACAATTATGTGGGAAGGGCATTTTGTTGTGTGGAAGGGATCTTATTTAGACCTGACCTCAACATATTCTGATAGTATAGCTGTGATGCATTATGCAGACAAACATGCCAAAACAGCAGCAGAATAGTGCCAGCATTATGGGAGAGGTATATCACCATAATCACCATACAGGACTTCATGATGACATCTTAGGCCCACAGTGAAACCCTGTGGTTGGGTGTTTGGTACACATATACCACATCTTACAGGACGGACCCAGCCTGCTACCGCAGCTGTAAAACGGATTGCCTCTGCTGCCGACAACCCCCTCTCATAATCTTTCATCTTCCTCCTATTTTTCATATGAACCTCCGTAAATAGAAGACAGAAGGATTGCGCGCCAATTTGAACACATCAAAAAGATATATTCTTCATAGTGAACATGACTATAATATAAACAAGGTCAGCGTGGAAGCAGTGAAAGACATGTATGTGAAGATGTCAGTGGAAGGTCTTGAGCTGTATAAAACGCACAAGGGAATGAATGAAATATATGCTATTGTAAACTAATGCTAGGGTTTCCATTTTAATGTGAACAATTACATTATATGCCAGTGAAATGGCATTGTGCTTGTTCATTAAACTACATGATTAAGAGGTGTTTTTCCCTTCTCACACTGAACTGAAAACAGGATAACAATAATAAAATAAGTAAATAGAAGGATAATATACTGACAGTTTTGTTGACCATTCAATTTACTCTCAATCCCTTTTTATTCATCCATGTATCTTTCCATGGGCTGTGCCATCTAATTAAACAGAAATGATGGAAAAACAGCATTAAAAAGAAATATATAAGAATATAGAAACAAATCCCTGAGCCACATGTTTAGCTTATGGCATTGTACTTTGTTTAATGGCTCGTCAATGCTACCTTTTCTCTCATTAATTCTACACTGAAGCAACTACTGTAATGTTAAATGGTTACAACCCACTGTGTGGCGGCAGAAGTATAATACCTGCATCCTCTGATAAGGCTTGCACCTCATGTTTATAATGTGATCCCATGCTCCAATGCCTGTATTGGCATACAAAACAAAAAAAAACACATTAAATATGCAAATATTTATAGATATTCTCAAGGAATTTCTTTACAGTGTTCAATTTGGTTAAAACTGCAAAATCTTTTGGTGTTCTTGCAGCTAGTTCTAAACTACTGATTTTGAGGTTGAACTATATCTACAACACCAACTTGCTCTAGTTGCCCTTGAAATAATCATTTTTTTATCAAAGTTTCTAAAACCTATTATATCAGTAGATAATATAACCAGTCACATACTGTTGTGTGCAGCACCAACCATTCCAGAGAGACACAAGGTTACTTGTGCCATGCTGATTCAAAGGTCCCCGTTGGTTAAGAAACCGCTATTTAGCCACCATGCACTCTACTGTATATGTATACAATATAGACAGGTGGCCCAGCATACACATCCATTTCTAACCTGATGACATCCCAGGAACAATTACAGTAGCTAAACTTAAGTTGATATATCAACGGCATCTGACAGTTGAATATACACTTAGTTTTCAGAAATGTGTGGAAATACAGTATTACATCATGCTGGCATAAAGAGTAGCAAAGTCTTTTGTGACTGCATACAAATAAACAGTGATGAAATTTTGGAAAGCACACGCACAAATGTACACACATAGGGGAGGTTACCAAAAGTTCCCCACCTTGCACTTCTATGGAAGTGCACTGAAATAGATTTTCACACATATGCATGCATGCACATTCAGTAAATGCAGTAGTGATTGTCACAGTCCTTGGTAACTTTAACTGGACAAAAAAAACAAAAAAACAGAAAGGCATCTGCCAAGGTGAAATGGACCACATCAGGGACAACGGAAACCAGGTATGACCCCTGCTAAGCCTCATCAGTGATTAGACAGTAGGTGATCCCCGGCCTACTCTATGGAAACAATGTATATACAGTAAATGTGCAACCATGACAGGCTTTATGTCAAGCAGCAAGCTTATCTGCTCTTTAAGATACAAAGAATAGCATTCCATTGTAAGTGCCTGCCAACAAATTAGCTTATACTTAATATAATATATCTATAATATATCTAACTTCATGGTTCAGTGGTTCTTATTGCCTCCCCCAAAAATAAGTTGTTTTGCTAAACAATTTATTTTTATAACATAAACAACAGCATAATACACACAAAACAACGGTAAACACAATTGGAAAACATTGAACTACACGATTTAGTAAAAATAATAGTAAAAGTTAAAATATTATTTTAAAATCCAACATGTTGAGCTAAATGCAGGGCCAACACCAACCCATTGCTGTTTGTGTAACTGTTTACAGTACCAGTGAGGAGTGTGGCAGAACCGGGACTGATAGAGCTAACTCTGGTGCTGTAGGTGTCTGGAACCTTGTCCAGGACTTTCTTGTTTCCTGCTTCCAGCAGCAGAATCCTCTTGCCAGTTAGGTGGGGTTCCATACCTGTCAAGAGAGAGGTTCATCAATCACAAACCCAACATGATGAATAAACATGCCAGCGTTATTATTATGATGATGATAATTATTATGACTATGACTGCCATTTAACTAAATAATACATTTAATTTCAATCTGGTGTTGTAATAGAAAAGTTAAAGAGTAATCTTTTGTTGTTATATTTCAGTGTCCTACACATATGTGACCTGTGCAGCATATTTATCAAACATCGGACATTTGACTAATGCTGTGGGGAAAATGACCAATGACTCATAGTGGTTGCTATTATCACAGAAACATTTTACATATTGTACTGATAGCAAATTTTGAAACAATATATGAATATTTTGAAAAAGGTTTGCTACACAACTTACATTAGTGGCAACATATTGTTGCCAAATGCTTACTTGTGGTTCACACTGGCAAAGCAACTATGTAACTGAAGCGAACTGAAGACACTTTAGAGGGGTGTGTCTCAGTTGTGAGTGTGTATGGAGTTTTTACATACACACTCACAACCAAGGCCAGTGTGGAGTCAGAGAAGTAAGAGAAAGAAAGAAAGAAAGTTGCACTGAATGTCGACTGCCCGTTTCATACATGTTTACTTTATTTACGCTTTAAATGGAAGGGATTTAACTCCGGAAACATTTAACTTACCTAAAGAACATGCCATTGCGGATCCAACCATACCTCCTCCGGATATAATAACATCATAAACATCATTCCTACCACAGTCATCCCTGTGTTCTGCACAAACTAATCCTCTACTGTAGATTTTGGTAGGCAACGAGTAGTTTATTGCAATATAACGCCGCCCAATTCCACTGAAGGCCAATGTTGCTTTTACAAGGTTATGCATTATATGATCGCTAAGAGATATAGGATGTGTCCAGCATAAAAACAATTCCCTTTTGAAGTGGGACGTTTTCGATAAACTGTTTGACGATAACCCTAACGTTAATATGACCTATCAATATCAAACGAAAGTCTTTTACCCAACCATGTTGTTGACATGCGTAGCCGCCAGATGAAGTACTTCCTGTATGTGTCATCCAATCATAATTGCACGCGGCAGTACTCTGTCTGTCCACATATGGTGCTAATGTTGCAGTAACACTGGGAAGTTCATATCCTGTCCTGGCTATCCTGAACTGTCTGTAACTCTATGGTCAACTTTCAAGCAGGTTTAAGCAGGACTTCAAAATAGGAACGATTGCAATTGCAACATTATTAGATCGAATAAAGAACAATAGTGATTGTCTGGGAGTCTGGGACATTCTGCGCGGTGGTAAAGTATAGATCTGCGGTGTAACGTAACAGTACAGGTTTGTTGCGTTACAGTATTTTAGGTGTTTTGTTATATGATTGTGTGGTCCTAAAATGATTTGATGTTTCTATGTGAATTATATTTTATTTGTATTAAACGTGTGTCTTAGCATTTGCCCATGGCCAATGTTGTATCCTGGTTACTATAGTAACCCCCTAGCACAGGTTAGTTGAGCTCGTCGTGAGGTTTGAGATTACATGTGATCTTGTAAATAAATAAATAAAAATAACAATATTTCCCAATTAAAAATTATCAGATAGCATGCATATAATGTGTTGTTGGTTGCACGCAGGAATGCGTGGATTCTAATGGTTTTGGTGTTTCAACATATCAGCAATACATTATTATGATGATTTGTAACCTCAGGCTTTTTATATTGTTTTAATGAATGCAAAATAAGAAAACGATGTCAGGGTTGAGAGCCTTGCTCGCCGATGCAGAGAAAAACTTCCAGGACAACCTGAAGGCACTAGAAGAGGCCCATAGACTGCAGCTGCAGGAGGCAGAAAATAGACAGCGAGAAGAACTTGACAAAAGGATACACCAGGATTCACTGCTTCCAATAAAAAAAGAGTCCAGCAACGAAGGACAGCTTGATACTTTCTTCAACTCTCATAGAAGGTTACATTTTCACTCAGTGTTTTTATTATTTTTTTATTTATTAATATGGCTGTAAAATTAACAATTTTACTCCAATTGAATGTTGTCTAGATGTAGATCTTCATCTTCCCTGGCATCTAAGGGCACTTCACAACAGCTCAGAAAGTTAGAGAGGACTGCGTTATCTTCGCCCTGTGTGTCATTGCCTTCTAAGGCAGTTAGGACCTCACAAGAGGCACAGCAGAATACTCGGTTGAATACACAGCCTTCATACGTGAGGAAAGAGGAGGAAGCCTTTGCAGAATGTCAGAAGCAGTTCCATGCTGCTCCTGTCCCAAGCCATGTGAGTCTGCCCCTGTTCCACGACATGATGAAGGCCAGAGATGCAGACAGGAAGCACGGCCTTGAGCAGCGGAGGAGCTTCCTGCTCTCCAAACAGAAGCCGTTCAGTTTCTTGGAGAGAGATAAAGAGAAGAGAGACATGCTGATGGAGATGTTGAGCAAAGTTGAACAAACTAGGAAAAGCAAAAAGAAGGATGTCACTGCTAAGAATCCCAAAGTCATAAAGGACGCAACCGTTTCTGAAACACGTGGAGGTGTGTGTTTTATTTACATACGTGGAATTGTTTTGTCTGAAACACCTCTAGAATTTGAGAGATTTTACATTATAAAGACGTTCTAAAGATAAAGCATGCAATATTACAATAAGTGCACTTCAGTTTTTCTGATGTAAAATGTTTTGTATAGTAAGTGCGCAGGTTTGCATGGAAATCCACAAACAGTCAAAGGGAAGGGATACTTCACAAGGACCCAGGGAGAATCAAAATGGCCTCAGACCTCGTTGTGCGGAACGCGCCAAGCAGGAAAAGCTGTCATTCCTGGATGAGAAGCCTACCTTCCAGCCAAAGATCAACCAGCAGGTCCCTGATTTTAGCAGGCTTTACAAGACCTTCCAGGCAGAATCACAGAGGAAGGCAGAGTACAAGGATGTGACAAAATGTAAGCCCTTCAACCTTCGGACATCACTTATTCTTCAAAGGCAGAGCAGGATGAGTCCTGAAAAGACACAGGTTTGACCTTGATAATTGTTGAATTTTATTTATTTAA
>JAODUG010000015.1:3056890-3071473 GCA_027564795.1 Aphredoderus sayanus | reverse complement strand
TTAAGAATGTGCACAGATCTATTACTGTACGCTTCTGTGATTTGCAATAGGATCACATTGCTTTTGGTTTGCAGCGTCATTTCACTTACTGTTCAGTATTTGCTAATATAGTTTTAAATAATAAAATGTTTTGTAAAATATAACGGCAGTGTAAAATGAAATACTTTGCATGCTCCTGGACATTAATTCCCTCATGTTTAGGAACTAGGAGAAAGCAACAATTTGAAGCGAAGCCGCTCATTAGGGGCGTTAACATCGCTGTCTGCAGACACTCTTCCAGTGTACATTAGTGATGCTGCAATGAAGCGCTCTATGGCCATCAGGTGAGTTACAACATGTCAGACTTGTACATCAGCATTACACTGTACATGTCTCCCAACATGGGGGTTGGGACCACCCAGTGTTTGTCAAGATACTTTTTGGGGGCCATGAGAAGATTTCCAAATAATCTTTAAGTTTTTGCTTTTACTAGATGTTTTAAATGGTGATTATGGTTGTTCATATGTTTGATGCAAATTCTTGCCATTGAAGGAAGTTGTTAACCCTTGTTAATGGCTCTGGTGTCTCTCTGGAGTAAGTGAGGGCTTTTTCTTTGTGGCCGATTTGAATCACTGCTGTAGATTATTATGGAAGTTACTTTATAGCAACAGTAGACCTACAGTAGAGTATGCATGCAATGCAGAAGGTCAGTGGAGCTGAGAGACAGTAAGCAGCAAGAAAGTGGCGAATGGATGAAAAGCTACCGGACAAGGGCGGAAGCCATGAAGAAGGCCGTTTCCCTCCGTGCCAAGGTCATGGACCCACACAGCAGTTTGAAAGAAGTGTATCATGAAAAGTTACAGCAGCATCGGTATGTACTGGTGTGTTTTTATGAAACAAGAATTTCATTGGGCTCACATCACAGCAACCGCACACTCATGCCCCATCTATAATCTTCTTTTCTGACATATAGAGAGGCTGACCAACAAAGGGTGAGAGACTATACCAGGGAGCTGCAGAACATGAAAGCACGAGTGACCATGCAGCCGTTTCTGTTTGAACGATTGAAACAGGTAAAGGACACTTAAATCATTCAACTTTAAAGGTGTAGTAGATAAAATGTATAGTAAATTCTTGTCAGGTATCTTGTAGCCACTGTAATACCTATTGTGCGCAATCTGTGGCTGTGGCATTACTTTTAATAAGCAATTTCTCAACAACTGTATTTTTCCCACTGACAAATCCGTTCCTTAATGACTTTTAACAAGTTATGCAATATCTGACCTATATATGACATCTCATTTTCAGAAAAATGCCATAGCTCAGGCTGAACAGATATACAGAAACAAGCTCAAGGAAGTTGGATTGAATGAAAGTTTCGTTGAAGCAAAAGGAGTTGGATCAACCCCAGTAACATGCAGCTCTGAGGAGGATTCAGACACGGAACAGGAACTACAATACAGTGAAATCACGTATGTAAAGTAAAAAAATGTTTTACCATAGTGGCATTCTTCAAGATTTATTCTTACACTATGTAATACCACGGTGTCCGCTGAATGTACAAATAGCAATGGCACGAAAGTCAAGGGTGCGGTTTGGTCATGTTGCATTACATAATGCTGTGAGTTTGGTGGCGAAAAGACAAACGCTGTAGCCAAGTTAAAGTTCAATGTAATTACAATATAGGCATGCTCTAACCCAACATGTCTGATTTAGGGCAGAAAATGTAGACGACGGGAGGAAAATTGAAGACGTAGAAGAAAAGAGCGTGAAGTCCAAGGCAGAAGAATTGTCATGATCATAAAGGTTCGGGCGGCATGGGGCCCCTTGTGGCATTGCTGGCAGCAACCAGCGCTCTACTCCAAAGTCGGCACATTTGACAGTTTAACATGCGCACATGTACATTATGAACTTAACCATGCACGGGATCATACATTTGAACCTTTACTGTTGTACGAAAAATAATCAATTAATATACATATTTATGGGTTGCTTATATGTTTATACATTAACATGTTTAGAAACATGTTTTACATTTTACAGTTAAATAATTGTGCATGTTTTATACATTTATATGTCTGTACTTATATTTTAACCTTGAAAATAGGCTATATATTTTGTATGGCAATATTATCATTGCAGTTTAGAGTAGGCCTATGAACATTTGGTTTCCAGAGAAACATTGAATAAACAAAATGAGAATACAAGTTTAGCCCAGAGGGTCTGCAATACGAAGAAGATTCCAAAAGACATAAAAGTGATGGTATAATGATATGTTTCCCATTTATTCTGACAGTTGTATTGCCTTCAGTTCTGTTCAAGTAATCAAATAAATATTGTGTAAATGGACGGGTCCCATAAGGACAGCAAACATCTGAAATGGACATTTCTCGGATGGTTTGGTTAAAGTCCCCAGCTATTTCTAGAGCCACACTGCCAGTTAAATAAATAGCCCTCACTGTTCATCTGCCATCACAAAGACCATTTCAGTGCTGTGCTCCAAGACCATAGACCCACATCAAATGGGCTTTTACACTCGCCTCCACTATGAGCTTCTGCTGAAGCGGCAAACTTCCAAGAATTCAAGGGATCTTTTTTTCTGACCAGATGGAAATGTCTGACAAAGGTACATAGCAAAAATCCATATTGCGCTCGCTGCCTAACGTTTTTCTGCCCTGACCACTGTGCTATAGTCTGAACTGACCACTGTCCAGACTGTAATTCTACAGCAATGTATGTTCCCATGGATATCAACAGTGCACCATAAGTGTCTCTTTATTGCTTTATAAGGTCGCATTAATAGAAGTAAAGTATGTGTGCAGGGTCAGATCCATATGTAAACATACTATATTTAAAACATACAGTAAACACGGTAAAGTTGAATATGCATAATCCACTGTAGCAATAGATAATGTCCTATTCAGTTACAAATGTGTATATCAAACCAATAAACACCATGAGCTTAGAAAAGTTTATTTTTGTTAAGGACAAAAAATTTTTTATTCCAGATGTTCTGAATTATGAGAGATAAAGTTGTTTCCTAGAACATATTGATGTGCTAGTCGCCTGTATGCAGTCACAAAGACCCTTCCTTGAGCTCTCAAATATCACATGATAAAGCTTCAAGGGCTCTGGTAGGGTTGCCATGGGAACCACGTATCCCTCCCCATGATGCATAGTGGTCCGTAAGGAGAGCTGTGTGCAGCCCGCGTTACATGACTGAAAGCATAACCGGTCCCTTGTCTAATGTCTCAGAAACCTCTTAGATAATGCCTTAGCAGAGACCTACAATAATGAGCTGTGTGTGTGTGTGTGTGTGTGTGTGTGTGTGCATGTGCGTGCAAACACCATTGACATCAAACCAGCTGCAGTGTTTTCAAATGTGGGGGCTGAAAGTGGGCACAAGACATCTCATTTAGATTAATGAGGGGATATGAGTGAGGTTACCAAATATTATGATCAGGGTGCTTTAGGAGTGGCCTCGTGAGCAGATAAACAATATAATCTAACTATGGTCGAGCGTTCAGCTCTCATTATTTCAACCGCAATATTAAATTTCCCACACATTTCATTCAGAAAGTGCAAAGGTCTATCTTTGCTGTAGCTGCAGACACACCCTAGAAGAGATGGTTAGGCCTCAGTTGAATGTACGTTGCCTTTTTGGAAGCATATCATTCAGTGCACCGTATTGTTAAGATTCAATATGCTGGTTATTCTGCAGTGCAAAAGATCCCGGTGGTCATTATTCAGCGTAAAGGGAGGTCAGCACGCAAATACAAAGTGTTTGTTTTTTACTGCTTAGTGCAGTGCATGTTTGTGTCCTCGCTTCACCTGCAGGAGGAGCTGTGGCTCAGTGAAGCCTCAGTGGAGCACAAAAAAAAAAACATCCCTCTTTTTCTCCTTCAGTGGCATGAATAATATCCCTACTGCTGGAGAGAGAGCGTATTAAACAGGGAGGGGGAGAGAGATAACAGTCCGTCTGACAGATAAGAGCACTGTAGAACTTGTCTCGCTCAGACAAGGCTGCTGCCCGGACACACACACACACACACACACACACGCGCACACACGCACACACACACACAACACACACAAGAACCCTGGCTGTAAACAGGAGAAGTTGAAAGCAGAGTGGCATAACTAGGTATTGTATACCTCTGGCAGGGCTCATGTTTTTCATCTGTTCCAATTGTATCCTCTCAAAGTGTGTATGTTTGTGTGTCTATGACCTCAACCACTTTTGTTTGTTCCAGGTGGGCTAAAGCGTATTGCTTGTGGGGCTTCACCGTGGCGTAATGGCTTTCCTCCAACTGAGCCTGCCTCTGGTCAAATAGAAGACTTGCTTCGGTTGCTTTTGCCCTACTTAGAAGACCTCTTCCTGTGTAAGCGCTGAGGAAGGATGGAGAAACTGACGGAGAAGGACAAGGAGCTGATACGAGGCAGCTGGGAGAGCCTGGGCAGGAACAAAGTTCCTCACGGCATCATCATGTTTTCCAGGTAGAGTCTGATCCGTGACATGCGTGATATATCCTGCTGGCGCAGTGATCATCTCATTCACTTAAAGGCACCCTCCCCTACTGAAGTTGCATTACATTTCTAAAGCAGTGGATGCTTTTTTTACTTCCTTTCACGCTCAAGTTGACAGCCTCGGTGTGTGTATGACAGTAGTAGTACAGGTGTGGAAAGGAATATCACGGCAGCCGACTCACTAATCTCTCGCAGGGGGAGCAGAGGCTTGACTTGTTGCTTGGCGACAGAGACAGACCGCGACAATGTACAATTTACTTTGAGAGAAGTGCCACTGACAAAAAAAATAAAAATAATTGCCAGACAGGGATGTACAGTGTTACCTTGGGAGCAAAACACATGTACAGAAGCATCATATGCTTTGACGTGCCTCGTTTAGGCTACATTTCTGCTCGTGTGTTTGTGTTGCACACATTTTGAACTTGTGCATGCACGTGTTTGTGTGTGTGTGTGTGTGTATGTGTGTGTGGCAGGTTGTTTGAGCTGGACCCAGCATTGTTGAGTCTCTTTAACTACAACTCAAACTATGGCACCCCACAAGAGTGCCTCTCCAGCCCTGAGTTCCTGGAACATGTCACTAAGGTGAGTCGTCGACAACCACGACTATTTGAATCCGGATGCGAGACTCCCAGTTGAGCCCTTCAATCCACGCACATGCTTATGATGCTCCCCGCCTGTTTGTCATGTGTCACGTACATGCGTGCTTTGTTCCCTAGGTAATGCTCGTCATCGACGCAGCAGTCAGTCACCTTGACGACCTTCACACGCTGGAGGACTTTCTGCTGAACCTGGGGAGGAAGCATCAAGCTGCAGGGGTTGCCACCCAGTCCTTTGCTGTATGACTGCTAAATAGCCTGTACAACACTGTGTGTGTGTGTGTGTGTCTGTGTGTGTGTCTGTGTGTGTGTATGCAGCCGTGCTTGTGTGTGGGTATACGTGCGTATGCGTGCATTTATGTGCATGCTTGTGTGTGAGTATGTGAGTTTTTGTGTGTGTGTGTGTGTGTGTGATGTGCTGTGTTGTGGCTCTGCTCTAGGTGGTGGGGGAGTCCCTGCTCTACATGCTGCAGTGCAGCCTGGGCCAGGCCTACACCACCCCTCTGCGCCAAGCCTGGCTCAACATGTACGGCATCGTCATGGCCGCCATGAGCCGCGGCTGGGTCAAGAATGGCGAGCGCAAGGGCGAGTGAGGTGAGCAGGGCGGCCGAAGACTGCCGGCCAGTTGCTGCGAGGACACTCGACACCGTTGCCATGGAGTGAGGGTTGTGTAATTGCGTGCGCGGAGAGGCTTCGGCTTGGCTGCTGTACTGTGAGTGGTTGTGGTAGTGGCGGAGGTGTGGGGGGGGAGGGGGTCTCATGGTGACATTGTGCTGTACAATAGCTAATGAGTGCAGCGAATGATCACAGAGCCACCAGGTCTTGATGCTGTTTTGAATCAACAGCAGCCTCCTTTGGACGTGATAACGAGCTAATGAGCCGAGGTCCTTGCGCTAGCAGGAGACCAGGGCGGTAACTGTTAGCGCGGAAACCGCTTTGTACATAACAGCTTTGATATACAGTATCTACTCAGTTGATAACCAATGACTGCGGTGGTCTTTGTGATGTTATGTTTAAAAACAAAAAGAAAAGGGTAAAAAAAATTTAAATAAAAGGTGCACAGTTGTGAAACACTGGATTTTACAATAGTGTACAGTATGTTAACACAGGTGTCACGGCACTTCTCAAACTGTGCTGATTATTGTGGCACATGTAGGCAGCTCTTCATTAACACTGGACACTGAAATTCTGTAACGAAATTGTGATTTAACATTTGATCACCTCCATCATGCTCGTTATGGTGAATCTCAAACAGAAACACATCAAATGTATTAATACCTCTTTTATTCTTTTGACCTGAGATTAAATTAATTTATCCAAAGTAAATGTATGGATTATTCAAATTCACGATTTTTTTAAAACATTAAATTCAGTCAATTCTGACAAGAACTGTTATTTTCTATGATAGCTTTCTTCTGCAATCTCTATGACTGTTATGGCATCAAAGTGCACCATCCTTAAACCGTTGTGATGGCCTCTTCTGTAGAGGTGTAAGGATATCTTTATTCTCATTTTTCCATAGGCTTAAGCTGTTAAAATGTTGACTGGTAGACTGTTAGACAGTTATTGTACTGTTTTTGAATTTGAGTATCCTTACCTAATGGCTTGTTTTCACTCATTGGTGTGAAGTAGTTGAGCTTTACATTAGGTTTTACCTTTCAATAATTGAAACAGAAGAGAAACATTTATATTTGCTGGGATAATTAACTATTTGTGTATAATTATTGCTGCTATAACACTGTATGTTTCTTTCTCAGCTGTTATTTACATATTTTGTTATAATGCCAAAAGTCAAGTTTTAGCAACAATATTTAACAATAATACGGCACGTTTTTGATGATACTGTAACCACAACTCAACCACACAACTGTATATCCAAACTGCTGATATGTGGCTATTGTCGCTTTAGTCTGAGTTTCATTTCAAACATTTATATTTGTATTCTGAAGTGTAAGTGTAGTGGTAGGAGCACTCATTTGCCAAATATAATATATACACATTATGAAAATCATAATATATATGATTTTCATTCATTTGTCAGTGCAGAACAACTAAATTGTGTGTGCTGTGAAATTAAAGTTAATTTGTCAATGTTGCTGCATTCCAAGTAACCAATTAGCAAGAGTAGAACAATTCTCTTAATGAAAATAATGGTTTTATAACTTCTAAATGAAGTAGCGTCTGTGTTATCTGTGTAGGTGGTGTATTTATAGTTACTCAATTCTTAGTATCAGTACATGGCCCTGTGCAGATTGCAGCATAAGCAATGACTGGTACATTAACTACTAAACATCCAGGTCGGTATTTATTGGGTGTGTACATGTCTACCTCATCAGATCAGCTGCTACTGAATAGTGATGACTTTGCATAGTTATCCTTTAACCAAAAACACCCATTTGACACCCAAAACACCCAGTTACTGCAAACACACTCAACCAAACCACTTGTACATTGGATCCCACTTTACACTTTATGTAACATGTATTGTGCTTACTGAAAACTCAATAAAGTGATGTTCTGTGGATAAACCACCAGAAGAGCCTTGAGTGTTTTTCCTTCGCGCCTCTCAAATGATTTGCTTGTCAATAACAGATGATGTTTAAATACTGTGGTGGAAATCAATCATACTAACATCCCATGCCCGAACATTATGTAAGAACTGTGCACTAACTGGCTCATTCCCCTTGGCGGCAGCTTTGAGGGCAATTTTCAGTGAAATATCACAGCACACATCCACCCACTTAGTCATTCCACTAAACAGTGTCACATCAGGACTGTGCCCATGATCGTACAATGTGTAATTACTTACAATTCAGCCTTTCATTTGTTTTTAATATCCCATTTAATGCTTAGAGAATTCATGTGTTCAGTTTGGCTGCATGTTGATAAAGTAGTGTCCATGGGCAGCCTGTCTCTGCTGCTAAGATAAGTGGCTCACATACAGCTGTAGATGCTCTTTTCACTCTCGTAGTGCAATTGAAATCAATTTTTATGCATTACATGTTTCACATAGCTCCAGACAAGTCAGACATGTCTAGTCAAAATATCGGTTTTGGGACTTTTAGGTTACCAACTTGATTTTGTTTAGATTTTTAATTAAATGTTACTGTAACTGACAGCCCATTATTTATTTCCATGTACAGTAGCCTATACTGTGCTGTTTAAATTGATGGTCTGACTGTTCCCTTGGTGCAACTGGAAGATATATTCTTATAGCACTCTAACCTTACCTGTGAGAGCTGAAGGATTGGTTCTGAAGGCTGTTATCTAGAGAAATGTCTGAGAAAAACAACAAAAATTATTTTTAGAAAGTCTGCAATGTGTTTTGGAATGGGGGGAAGGGGGGTGAATGTTGTCATGGCAACTGGTAAATGATGGTCCAGTCTAGCATAGTGTGTATGTGTTTGTTTTGGGTTATGGCAGAAAGCAAGGCAATTTTCAGATGATAAATTATACTGGGAGCAAAGGGAGAAGTGCAGATTGATGTTACACTTGTGGAGCAAAGGGCTAATCGTGTTAGCTTTGATAATGCCTGGAGCGGAGATGCAGCCAAGCAAGAAAGAAGTCTGGAAGGTTCCCACAGCAAGTTTTCCAACCTAATTAACCATAGAGTATTAGTGAGCATGGACCCTTAGCAGCTCCAAAGCAGCCAGTTAACACAATGCCCAGAGCTGACAATTGTCAGAATTGGTTAATTCAATTCAATAGATCTAGTACGGTGTAAAGTTACCCATGAATTATTTTAGTATTATTTAGTTTTAACCCTCCTGTCGCCCTATGGTTAGGGTTAGGAAACAAGGTTAGAGAAGAGGTTTTATGCATGTCATTATTGTGGGGTTAATCCTCCTATTACATTTAACCCTCCTGTCACCCTGGGGTAAAAATGACCTGCATAAGGCCCAAATCTATATTACAACAGGAGGGTTAATAGTAAATAATAATAAAATAATTAAGAATTTTTAACCTATTTTTAACCCAACCATTTGACCAAAGGACAACGGGAGGATTAACCCGCAAAAGACCTCTTCTCTAACCTTATTTCCTAAACCTAACACTAACCCTAGGGGGACAGGAGGGTTAATGTGTACACTATTTGTGTATTGTATATTGTATTGTATAGTGTATATAACAATGTTGAAATCATTATCCTCTGTTAAATAACCAAATACATGATAAAGAATAACATTTAATTAATGGAACATGCATTTTATTTGAATGGATTTTCCAACTGAATTTTAACAAAACAAAACAGCACATTCCGTATTCACCTTTAAATGCATATTTTCCATTAAATACCAGAAAACAGTAAACAGGTGCTTGAGTTGAGTGGGGTTGTGCTCTAGGAGGAAAACAGATGCCTTCTGAAAAAACCACAGAGGGATGAAGGACATCTTGCACACAGTTCTGCAGAGGTTCAGACAATCTCTCCATAGCCAGGCCAAGGAGGAGCAGTGGGCCACGGGTAACTGGAAGATGAAGGCAGTCAAGGACAACTCCATGTCACATCCAGCCAGCAGCCAGACCTGTGACTGGTAGACAGTAGCACAGCGAGGCAAGACATGCTCTTTGAACCAGGGAAGGTTTGGTACAACGTGACAGGACTAGCGATGCTGGCTAATGACCAACCCCTCATTTCAACCCCTTCCCCTCTCTGCCCTCACATCACCCCAACACACCCATATTTCATATTTCAACTTTCTTTTTGTGTCTTTATTGAGATTAAATTATCAAATTATTTTACTTTGACAACCTGTAGTCACTTCCAGACGAAATAATGTTTCCTCTTGAAGGGACTACGATGCTACTGACAAATACAGACAACATCCTCAGGATCAAAGACTCAGTTGAGAATTGAATATACTGTAAACTTGTTCACATTAAATGTAATATTTAATGTAATACCTCACCATGCTACTAATGAAAGAAAATAAATCACATACAACACAATATCCTATTCTGCAACCCTTTGAGCAACAACATTATGTAAACAAACAGCAGTCACAGATTAAACCGATGTATTTGCATTTTAACTGTAATACACAAGGGACTAAAACAACATGTTTACAGCAGGAAGTAAAGTAATTTACTCTTCTAGCATCTGGTCAGGACAGAGGAGAGCGATGTGACACACACACTCAGAGGAATTCACCTGAAAAGGTCACTCTGAACAGTTGCCAAGGGTGACAGGGGAAAATGTCAGGCATTTACAGTACCTTTCTTCTTCTTTTAGAAGTCTTGCCAACGAAAACATTACTTGTATGCATGTGGCAGTTTGTTATAGAGAATTCTAAATCCTATGAGGGGGAGATGGCATTCGTTCAATGGATAGGGTTTCTCTTCAGAAGCCTATTTGTAATATCGTAATCCAAATGTGCACCGTTGTTACGGCCTTATGTCAATAACTGTCTTTGTCAACCTGCCAGTGAGGCTCTAGGGACCAATGAGGTCTGGTGTATGCACAGCAGCTTGTCCCAGAGCTAGTTTGTATGCAAGCACACTGGTTTCAGTGGCAGGCTATCATAGAGGTGAGCACCTGCATTCATTAGCACTGTATACCATATGGTTCTGGTTGGGCTCTCTGGGATTCATGTCTGTGGAGTTGAGATACAATCAGGAAGACAATTAAGTTATATAATATGTTGTACAGTACATTTCTATAACAGAGGAAGTATGGCACTAAAATACTTCTGAAAATGATAACATTCACAGAATTTCTTGATAATGTACTGTGAAGTAACTTAACACATGCTATTTGGTGTAACTCCCTGATTAAGGCATGACACCAGCTTTGTTTCAATATGAATGCTTTAAAACCTTTGGCGTTTGGTGAGGTTTCATGGCCAAATATTTACTCATGCATGGAAACATGATATGCCAAGATAGCACATTATGTGCCCGTGCCAGGGTCATGCCTTCTCTACCTACCACTCAACTGTGACTCAGTTTCCTTCAACACACTTTACCCTAAACCACAGCAGAGGAGGGCAATAACCACCTCATAGCACAAGGATCGGTGGCATGACTGGATTTCATTATAATTTCAGATCACAGCACATCACTTTTGACAGATGCAGATCCATCAGCTTGACAGAGGTCAATTACACATGCTGTCCCCTTAACCTCAACCTTGAGGAAAAACAGTCTCCATTTACAACACGCTAGCCAAATGTATGTTCTGATTTCCCGGCAAAACTCTGGGAAATCTATAATAAGTATCCAACACACAAGTTTCATAACAAAGAGAAAAAGGGCAGGGACAAAGTCGGCAAACCACTGTACCTACAAATAGCTCTTGTATGGCCAAGCCAACAGCATTTATTTCACTGTGAACATAAAAGATGGATTTACAGTTAAGGTCAAATATTTTAGTAATGTAATTATCACATTAGTATTTGTTTTACATATACTGCAGGCTGTCTGTGTATGGTCTTTTCTTGCACTGTATGTATGACTGCTGGCTGCTACCATGAATGCTATTCAACGCCATTCAAATAGCGTTGGTCTACAGTAGGTTCTTGTTTTATAGTGGTAAGTCATCTTGTTGCTTCTGTGATCCTATGAGTGAATTAGAAATCTTGGAGGAAAGATTATTGTAATAGCCTGCGAAAGAACAAGTTGAAACTCACAGCCAGCTTTGAGAGCTCAGAGGCTGGCGTAATCTTCTCTTTAAAACTTTTTGCTGCCTCACTGTTAATTTCTGTACAAGAGCAGCTATAGACTTCTTGCTATCATTTGTTTACAGTGATACAGAAAGACAATTTAATTTCCTTTCATGTAAAACAAATACCTTTAATTTAAGACATACGTCTAAATTGTACCATCTATTTTATGAAACCACAACAGAATAATCCTCTCCGGGAGTCATCACCTTATTGTGGTGGAGAGGTTTGTGTGCCCCTATGAACCTGAGAGTTGTGTTGTCTGGAGTCTTGTGCTCCTGGTAGGGTCTCCCAAGGCAAAGTGGTCTCAGGAGAGGGGCCAGACAAAGAATGGTTCACAAAACCACTTATGGAAGACAACTATAGAGGAAGCATTACCCTGCCCAGAGAAAGCCCGGGGCCCCCGTCTGGAGCCAGGCCCAGAGGGAGGGCTTGTCAGAAAATGCCTGTTGGCCAGGTTTGCCACTGCACAGGCCGAAGAAGCAACGTGGCGCACTCCTCTCCCTCCTATGGGCCCACCACTTGTGGGATGAACCGTGGGGTTCGGTGCGCTGCCATATGGGTGGCAGTGAAGGTCAGGGACCTCAACGGACCAAACCTGGGCGGCAGAGACTGGCTCTGGGGACATGGAACGTCACCTCTCTGTGGGGGAAGGACCCAACTAGATCTGGTGGGGCTTACCTCTACGTACATTCTCGGTTCTGGAACTGTACTCCTTGAGAGGGGTTGGACTCTATTCTACTCTGGAGTTGCCCAGGGTGCGAGGCACCGGGCAGGTGTGGGGATACTCACAAGCCCCCGGCTGACCGCTGTTACGTTGGAGTTTACCCCGGTGGACGAGAGGGTCGCCTCCTTACGCCTCCGGGTTGTGGAGGGGAAAACTGTTGTCTGTGCATATGCACCGAACAGCAGTTCAGAGTATTCGGCTTGGACTTCTGTGCTAGTCATGGACTGTCTATAACAAATAACATGTTCGAACATAAGGATGCTGATAAGTGTACGTGGTACCAGACCACCCTAGCCAAAGATGTTCTGGACATGGGCGGACTGGTCAACTGATCACCACCTGGTGGTGAGTTGGGTCAAGGGGTGGGAAAAGACTAGACAGACCTGGTAAGCCCAAGCGGATGGTGATGGTGTCCTGGGAACATCTTGAGGAGGCCCCTATCCGTGAGATCTTCAACTCACACCTCCGGCTGAGGCTTTCTGGCACCCCTGTGGAGGTTGGGAACATTGAACCTGAGTGGGCAATGTTCAAAGCCTCCATTGATGAAGCTGTGGCAGAAAGATGTGGTCTTAGTCACTGCTCCTTTACGTCCTCCTTCACCTCCTTCACCCCTGGGCGCCTCCATAGGGAGGTGTTCCAGGCACGTCCAACTGGGAGAAGATTATATCTCCAAGATGGCCTGGGAACGCCTCGGGATCCTCTAGTCGGAGCTGGCCAATGTGGCTAGGGAAAGGGAAGTTTGGGGTCCCCTGCTGGAGCTGCTACCCCCGCGACTCAACTCCGGATAAGCGGTTGAGGGTGGATGGACAACAGAATAATCTCCTAAAAGATCATTGATTAT
The DNA here is from genome assembly GCA_027564795.1 of Aphredoderus sayanus. NCBI lineage: Eukaryota > Metazoa > Chordata > Actinopteri > Percopsiformes > Aphredoderidae > Aphredoderus > Aphredoderus sayanus. The sequence continues at coordinate 3,058,144 of JAODUG010000015.1, read as the reverse complement.
GAGATAAAATAACAAGGTGAAACGCACAGTCCTGTACTGTAGGTTATTACAACAGCACCAAAGCTGCACGCTGACAACCACCGCCATTCCGATAGCGTCCTTGCTCACATAGTATGCAACTGGATTTCAGTCTCTGTACTATGTACTTCTAAACAGTTTGTTTCCTGTCTGAATCAATATCACAAACAGCAGGAAGACAGTACAGTAAGTACAAGTAGCCTACTGTAATCATATACTGTAATGTATATAGGCTACAGCTTGGCTGTAGCTAGTCGTCCACCCCACCTCACACACACCTGTGCTCCACTTGCCTCAAAATTTTTTACCTAAATAATAAATAATTAGACTGCAGGACACCCCTATTCAAGCAATTACAATATATATACAGTATATATATATATATATATATATATATATACTGTATATAATGTATATTTCACACACACAGAATAGCCTGGCCATATAGCCATAATATCGTTCAGACTCCACATATTTGTACAGGAAAACATAATTTAATGCCATACATTTTTTTACTTCTTCGGTGGAGCAGAATGTGGCCATACAGGAAGGTTTTAAGCTTTAAGATACTGTAATTTACTTAATTATTTTCATAGTGTAACCACCATTAAAAAGAAAACAGACAAGAAAATACACAATAAATAAACAGTTCCCTGTAGACGGGGCTCACTCTGTCTAACTTATGAAATAATATCATGAAATATGATATGTTCTGGAATGGAATATTAATATTTGTTGCAGTTATTTCGTTTTCCTGCTCTTTAGATTTGAATCCATGCTGCATTATTCAGGCCATGCTGGATTGTCACACAAAATTAGTTTTTTCAAGGCACAGCAAGATAACATGATAAGAAACCACCATCAATATACATTCAGTTTGGCTGTCATAAACATATTATGTATAGCTAGTTGAAACTGCTGGACATAAAAAATAGAAGCAAGAAAATACAAATGCACAATCTTTCTTCCAGAATATAGCTGTATAGTAAAATATGGTTAGATCTTGAAATTAAGAAATTAACGCAAGAGCAATAGAAACAATGGGTAGCCACAATGTGGTGACCAGTGCCTTGGTTAATGGCAACAGCATAAAGCTTGTTGCTCACTTCAAGTGGAGCTGAAGCAGAGTGGATCCGCTTTGAATCTGCTTCCTTGTTAAGTTAACCCTCGTAATGTACTCCGGGTCAGAATGACCCAAATCACTAGCTTTTGTGGCAGATAGAAGGCGCTAAACCT
>JAODUG010000015.1:3028071-3056790 GCA_027564795.1 Aphredoderus sayanus | reverse complement strand
CCCCCCCCCCCCCCCCCCACACACACACACACACACACACCCCACCCAGATACCTGCCCCCGTCTCATCCCCTGCTTACACCTGACCATCAGCTTTAGCCATGCTTACACAACACTGGGTTCTTTGTCCATGCCATTATTCAAAGCAATTCCATTAACACAAAGCTCATTGAATCATAATAAGTGACAGCAGGAAACAGGGGATGTATGCATGCTTGTGCTGTGCCAACAAATCCTGCAAGAAAATTGGCTCCTTAAAACTGGCCATCAAACACATAAATGTCCTCAAGGCTGGTGGGACGTGAGGCAATGCACTTTGTCTTATTTAATGAGCAATCAAACACAAACATGGTGCTGCATTGGACTGGAAAAGCACATTGAAGAGACTGAAGCTCATCTACTGCTACAGTATTTGCCCCTCAGAACAGACCATATCACACCACTGTGTCAGACTTGCATATCGATTGGTCAGGGGCGGGGTTGGGGTAAGATTAGGATTATATTACAGTGCAAACCATTGTGTGTGTCTGCTTACTGTATAAACTGAGAGGCCACAGCCACAGCAAAGTTGCCCATTACACCCTGAAGTAGAAAAAACAGACAGTCACAGGAATATGATGACCAGGGGGAGGGTGCATGTTGAAATGGAAACGTCTGACCACAAACCTCATAATGGCCTGGGCTCACCCCTTTGTTGCATGTAATTGTATTGGTAGACTCATTCACTGTAGAGACTATGGAGAATAATAGCAGCAGCAATAATAATACAATTATATACCATGTGATGCCAGAACCTTGTTTTAACCATAAACACTAGGGAATTACAGACTTTTTTTAACAATTTAAGGAGTTTCCTATACTGTAGATTTATGCTGGGTTGGAAAAGTAAGAGTAGTAGATTGTACATTATTTTATCATTTACTGTACATAATGCATTCAAATAATTATACTTTATAAAGGTGGATTCTATTTTGCTCACAGAACCGCACATTAGCAGCTCAGCTCACACATTTGTGAGCCAAAACAACACATTTGTACCATCAGGGAAATATTGAGGAGTGTCTCTTTAACAGATTGTATGCATTGTTTTCCAAACATGGTTTTCAACTCTTTCTCAACTTGGTGCTGAAGTTAGACTGTAGCTCAAGCAGTAGCATGCAGCTGTGTGGTACAGTACAGACTAGCTTAACATCACAGAGCAGGCTTTTGTGGTTGGGATGGCGTCGTCTGGACGCACGGAGTGGCCATGAGTGTGCGTCATGAGTGTGTCCTCTTCCACAGATCGGTTCAACTGTGTTGCAGCGGCACAGACAACAAGGGGAGACCTCGACAAATAATCTAAGTCTCAAGGAGTGGTGAAGTGTGCCAAGCAGAAAGAGAGTGATTAGAACATGGAGGACAAGCGAGAGAGAGTGAGAGAGAGAGAGAGAGAGAGAGAGAGAGAGAGTAAGAGAGAGTAAGAGAGAGAGAGAGAGAGAGAGAGAGAAAGAGAGAGAGAGAAAGAGAGAGAGAGAGACAGAGATGCCCCAGAATAACACAGAGCATAATTAGCTGGGGCTGCTAGGCTACCTTCCAAACAAAGTCGCTGATTTGTGGAGCGAAGGAAGAGGTGGGGAATAGTGTGTGTGTGTGTGTGTGTGTGTGTGTGTGTGAGAGAGAGAGAGAGAGATCGAGATGAGAGGAGTGATTGCGCTGAGCCACACACACTCACACGCACTTGAAGCTCAGTCTCCCATGGAGATGGTTGTGTGATCACAGCATGCCAGGGCAACAGTAGGGTCTCCACTCCAACACACACCAAGTAGACGTATAGGGAGCGAGCGGCTGGCAGTCAGAGCCAGAGGAAGAGTTGACAGAGCTCTGAGAGGAGGACGAGGAGGAGGTGGTGGTGGAGGTGGATGAGGAGGAGGAGGAAGAGTAGAGGTTGGGGGGGTGGGGGGGGGGTATTTGAGAGCGTGAAGAAGCCAGCGGAGGAGACCAGGAGTCTGAGGATGCACAGAGCAGGCAGTAGGAGCTGCTGAGCTAGCAGCAGCTGAGCCAGACAGACACACATACTGTACACACACACACACACACGTCCAAAGGGAAGGACAGTGGGCTTTTAGTGGAGGATGAAGAAGCACTCGGCCCGGGTGGCTCCACTCAGGTCCTATAGCTCCCAGGTCCTGACTTGCCCAATATCTGAAGGTCTGTACCCTGTATATGTTTGTGTGTGTGTGTGTGTGTGTGTGTGTGTGTGTGTGCGTACACACTCATATGACAGTGTGTCAAATTAATCTTCTGGTTCCATAACGCTACTGCTAGCTTGCATTATGTGCAGTGCATAGTCTAATTGGTATTTTCCATGTGACAGATTCCTGAGAGGCATGTGTATTGTCATTTTGTACTTTCATGGTATTGTGATGGACTATTTAGACACATGATCTGGTTGATTTCACTAGTGTGTCGGGCCTTTGCACTGACACAATAGTGTCTCTCTACGTGGGATTAAAATACTTAGACTGAAGTGCCTCGAGAATGCAATGTGATAAGCTCTACTTTATTAGATTTGTCTGTCTATTTAGTGGGCTCATCTGGATGAAAGATGTGCACTATTTTAAGTTGGTTCTGCTATAGGCTTCTTGCTGGCAGGAATGAGCCGCTCAGCTCCTTGACAGGAGGTGTAGTAACATCAGCATATGTTTTGCTGCTTCCCTTTGGGACAGACCACGGATGTTAGCAAGGCCTATTTCATTTGTTGATATTCTGCATCAGCCTTGACCATTGCAGCGTCTACAGTACGGTGTCTTAGTGCCGACACTGCCGCAGTCATTACTGAACTGCAGATAGCACCAATCATCTTTAATCGCTAAGTCCACCCCCCTCTCCCCCTCCCCATGTACCTCTACTATAACTTGGGTAGGGATCTGATGTCTTGGCCTGCGGCACGGCTCTGTCTCTGCGCACGGCGGCGTGAGCTCCATGATGGATCCATCAGTGTCAGCCCATGGGCGGGGATAAAACACTGAATGGGTTGAAATGTGAGTTTCAAGCAGAGCACTGCGTCACGCTGTCAGGGCGGATAAGCTCTGTTAACGGGAAGGCCACTGGTGTATACTGTATGTGCCATGCAAATACAGCACAAATGGGATCTCCGTACAGTATATACTGTATGCTGTAACCATAATAATAATCAATAGACTGCTACTTTTATTTAGGGAACATTTAATCTTCAATATAAAAATAATGAGAATAATAAATGACACTGCATTAACACAGTCATGGAGTAAACCTGCTATAATTAACCACATGCATGAAATCCCTAATGAATATTCTTCAAAATTAAAAAAGAGACAGATCTTATTCTTATGAGGCTACTAATGAGCAGTCTGCTTAGCCAACACACTCTGACTGGAACAAAATGAAAGTGGACTAACACTTGTATTTGAGTGTAACATTACAGTAATCGCCTCTGCTGTTATATAATGCTTATGAGACTATTCAAGTTTTCTTTATTGCGCCAAAATTACTCCAAAAGATTTAAATAAAATTTTTATTATTCTGTCTGTTATGATATTTCAAATATAGCATTAAAGCTGCAGTAATGGCAAAGTGGAATACTTCTTCACTGCCAGTGAAGAAGTTGGCAGAGAAGTTGTGTCGAAGCAGTAGAAAAAGCTGTTTCTACAGTACAAACATTTGACCTTTGTTTTCTAGTTACAGGTAGACTCTTAGCATGCTGTGACCAAATCTGATTTGAATAAATCCCTACATATATGCAACAACAGTTATATTTTCAACTCTGGTTCTAAATGGAAAGCCTTGTAGTGTACATTTAGAGGAGATACAGTACTACTGTACTGTATATAACCTGTTACATACTGAATTGCATAAAATAACTGACTTGAGTTTGAAATGCCTCTAATGGTATTACAGTATGGACATAGCTCTGAAGACATACAGCCAAAAAAGCATTATACTATATGCTATATGTTAGTCATTCTCCCTTTTTACTGCAGTACACCAGACTCTTTTGTCTAAATAGGCATTTACACATTCAGGTTAAAATACAGCTGACTGTACATCGGCATGTTTCAGTCTTCTGTGATATTCTGTGATGTTCAGTATGAATTGGTTCACCACACTTACTCCTCCAGTATAAATGTTACAGCCAAAACTACAAACAATTATATCAATCTCTGAATGCCAGAAATCACTTTGACTAATTAAGCCTATAAGCAGGTTTGGCATGTAAGTTAAACCTTATGTCAGAGCCCGTTTTTCTGTGAATGTCTCTTAAAATGATACAATGGCCTTACTGAAGGCCTTAGGAAATTGATCAATTGACCGTACTGGATAATTTTGTATCTTCGTTTTTTGTATCTAGTAATTGTTTGGCATATAGCACATCTTAACACACAATAGTATAAAGCATGTTTTTTACTACTGTAGCTCAACGGTATATTCACTAATGAACGGCATCAAATAATCACGATTAGGATCATCATAAAGGTACTGTTATTTTCCTTTAGCTGGAAGATACAGTAATTGAAAACAGGTGAATTTCAAAACTATTTGTTTTTACTGAAGATGGTTATACACAGGTACAAAACAAAAGACCATTAGGGGAATGGGGGAGAGGAGCTTGCAGCACAGTGTCTCTAGCCACAGTGGAAATAGCAGTGCTTCTAGTGCTGAGCTTGCAAAGTGAGCACAAGTAGCAAACACCCAGCACATGTCATCTTTTATTCCTGCCCTGGTGTAAATTGATCGCACTGTTGAGAGCTCAAGAACGGATCTGAACTGTCTCTCCGGAACCGCCGCACGCCATCCAAAGCACATATGCGTGCACGTGCACATGCACACACAAACGAACACACACACACACACACACACACACCACACACAGAGTACTTGTGCTTATAAAACATACTGTAGTCCCACATTACATTTGCCACATGACTTTATGGCCAAAGGACAGGCGCAGGTAGATACAAAGATACAAAATAGTGTATATTTCCACCTTCACTTATCAGTTTGATGTTGGTATGTGCATGGTAAATATGGGGTTATTAATAGGTTAGTGCACTAGAATGCACATTAACAGAGTAAAGGACTATTAGAACCTGTTTCTACAGTTACATGCCTGTTCATTTAAAGTCTCTTTCTTTATAAATCAGATCTAGATCATGTTTTTTTCCTACACTCTATAATTGCTTAGCAATTCCAAAATATATGCTTGCTACACTGTCATTCAAACTAGGCTGCCACAAGTGACAAGGTTGACATGTTTTACTTGTGGGATGTCATGCGGTTAGGCTGGCATTCTTTCTCAGGTATATGTGCTCATCTCAGTGTAATAGGTGGCTATGGCATGCTACTGTACATCACGACCTTGTGGAGCTATTTATGACAAGGGCCACTGCCATGCTAGACCAACACATGTTTAAAAAGCCTTCTCTTTTGTGTCATTGCCTTTACAACAGCTAATGCAAACTGTACTCACAAATGGAAAAATTATCAGTGTATGCTTACCTACACTGATACGGAAGGAAGGCTACATTCCAAAATTAGCTTAAACTTATGCTTCTAAGATCACTCACAGTGTCTTGGAGATGGAGGTGTTCTCAAACTGGCAAGTTAAATATTCTGTAACCTTATAGTTTTCAGTAGGCAACTTGGAAGATTATCTTGTAGCGCCTTAAAGTAATAAAAAAAGGACTCACTTTTAAATAGAAGAATTGTACATAAAGGTCCAATAAGCACTTTAACTACAAAGATCAATGGCTCTTTAACTGTATATGTTGGTGTAGATGCAGCTGTGCCTGTGCGTACCCTGTTTGTAGGCATGGCATCCTCTTTTAGGCCTACCTGTGACCTGTAAATAAAACAGCTACAATACCCTAATTCTGTCTCTACAAAACAATCTCCATCTCATGTGAGTGTACAGTTTTTAATACTTAGATGATATACAACTACACCTGATGAAAAATCTGATTGTATGCTTGTTTTGCTGGTCTAAAACATAATTTAGTGAACCTTCTGCACTCTCCTTTATCTATCTCCCTTCACACCAGGAGAAGATGGCTCAGAATCCCAAGCCGAGACGCCGGGCAGCGAGGCCAGTGTGGAGACAACCTCCCTGCAGACATGTGCCACCACTGTCCTGAAAGTGCTGGGGGGTCTTCTGGTGGTGCTGTGTGTCTCCTCGTCCTGGGTGGGCACTACCCAAGTGGTCAAGCTGACATTCCAGTCCTTCTCCTGCCCCTTCTTCATCTCCTGGTTCAGCAGCAACTGGAACCTCCTCTTCTTCCCCCTCTACTACTCCGGACATGTGGTCACCACCGGAGACAAGCAAACGCCCATCCAGAAGTTCCGGTAAATTCTCATCAAGGTTATGTTTCGGTACATATATATATATATATATATATATATATATATATATAGAGAGAGAGAGAGAGAGAGAGAGAGAGATACTACTAGAATAAGACAATTAAGACAAATAACATACTGTAAGCTTGTGTTAATCCTAACATGTAATGATGTGCTACTTTGTATTATATTAGACACCTGTAAGCAAAATGACACATGGCCACAGTGCAGTCATCCATGTCTTTTAATAAACAAATGTAATAAACACATTGCTAACCTGGGATATAATAGTGTACTTCCTGTTTACAACATCATGTTTTCTGCATGGATGGAGCAATCCAATAGTATTGAGTTATTTTTAGACTGTTTTTAAAGACCAGTGAGAAGTGACATCAGTGTTATGGTAATATACTGTATTTTATTAATGAAGTGATCCTTTCCTTTAAGTGATATTTGTGTCCAAATGAGACAAAGAATATATACACTGTAGGTTGCAATGAGGGAAAAGAAGTGTTCAGGACATAGCACCTCATCCCATCATCAATAATAAAAGTATTATACAGGCTGAGTCCTAGTAAAATACTTAAAATGGAATAATAGTTGACTTGTTCCTGACAGGGAGTGTGGCAAGCTCTTCGGTGAGGATGGGATGACCCTCAAGCTTTTTCTGAAAAGGACAGCACCCTTCTCCATCTTATGGACGCTCACCAACTATCTGTACCTGCTAGCCCTGAGGAAGCTGACAGCTACCGACGTCTCTGCCCTCTACTGCTGCCATAAGGCCTTTGTCTTTCTCCTGTCCTGGATCGTACTCAAGGACCGCTTTATGGGTGTTCGGGTCAGTATCAGTGCCAAACAGCCCAACAGCCAAACACCTTTTGTTTTAACTTTTGTTAATATCATTATTATTATTATTGTTGTTATTCATTGTTAATATCATTCTTATTATTATTGTTGTTATTCATTGTTAATATCATTATTATTATTATTGTTGTTATTCATTGTTAATATCATTATTACATTTTACATATACTTTACATTACCTTTACATTTACATTTACGGCATTTACGGCATTTACGGTAGTTGGACAGGTCATACACCAGCAATTGTAAGCAAACAGTATTTTAAATAGAACAATCACAGCATAATGTCATCTTGTATAATACCACTTCATCAACAATATAAACACACAATAGCTAAAGGCTTTACTAATGAAGTGCTTAGTACGTAGTTGTTTTTTTGTTTTTGTTTTTTTTAATAGAAGGCGAATAAGAGCATGACAAGTAAGAGCGAGAGCATGAGGAGTAAACAGTATTTTGTAGTTGTATTATTTTTAATATATGTTTATTTGATCTTTGCCTTATCTGCCTGTAACTGTCAAAACATTATTATTGTTATTACTGATGCCTGGTCATCTCTACCTGCAGATTGTGGCTGCCATAATGGCCATCACAGGTATTGTCATGATGGCTTACGCTGATGGTTTCCATGGTGACTCCTTCGTAGGTGTGGCCTTGGCTGTAGGCTCCGCCTCCACATCAGCTCTCTACAAGGTTAGTCTAGTGTTAAATACAGGAAAGACAATTTTTGTAATAATAATAATAATAATAATAATAATAATAATAATAATAATAATAATTATACTTTACATTACATTAAATACATTTTAGCCTCTGTTAGTGAGGGGAACAACATAACATTCAAAGCACAGACCATATCCTGAAGCTCTCATTCGTTTCTCTCCCATTAAAGTTTTCCCTCACAAAAAGGTAGAGAGGAGAAGCATACAGGAAGGCTGACATACAAGGGAGGTGTTAATTGACCATAGAGCAGACAAAATAGACGAATAGAGGGATAGATACATCTTGTATAAACGTTTGACTTGCTGGTCTCTTTCCATCACTTTGTCAGTGTGAAAATTTCAATCAAGGTACCTTAATGTTGTTCATAGCACAACATGGCATTTTGGCATCTCCATCTGGTCAGGAGAAGTAACTGCGCTCTGTACTGTATGTTTTTAGATATACTGTAATTATTTGGCTTTTAACAGGCATCTGAAAACTATTCACAAAAATCACTATAAATGTATAGCTTGGCAATGGCAAGCAATACATAGGGTCTTTGTTGTTTTCACTAGGGTTTGGTAAGAGCAGTTCCAACACCATATTAATATATTTGTTTATAGTGACCCTAGTCAGACACTGTGTGAGTCGCTGCCAAGCAGATTCTATTGATCCCCACGAGTAGGAGTTTCATTCTGTTTCCTCACACATAGGTGCTGTTTAAGATGTTCCTGGGCAGCGCTAACCTGGGAGAAGTGGCACATTTCCTCTCCACCATGGGCGTCTTCAACCTCATCTTCCTCTCCTGTGTGCCTCTCATCCTCTACTTCACCAAGGTGGAGCACTGGGGCTCTCTCTCCTCCCTGCCCTGGGGATATCTGTGTGGACTGGCTGGCCTGTGGCTAGGTGGGGGCGTGCACACACGCGCACACACACACGCGCACACACACACACACACGCACACACATACGCACACACACACACACACACACACACACACACACACACACACACACGGTTTATTATCCATCGCAAGCAATGATCTGCCATAGCCACTGTAGCTACTGGGCCATATGCAGGTTTTATTTGACAGACAAATGTTGCTCCACATTCTTAGAGTGGTCCATATGGACCATAGTGTACCATATTCTGTGTAAAGGTGTGTTGTGCCTCTCTTCCAGTGTTCAACATCTTGGTCAATGTTGGTGTGGTGCTGACCTACCCCATTCTCATCTCCATAGGAACACTGCTAAGTGTGCCCGGCAATGCAGGTAGGCACTGTATATAACATGGGTCCAGCAGCTCCTGCATAACCTCTCGACCTGAGCTAAAGCTGTGCGCGTGTGTTCTGATCACGGGAAATGTGTTGAACCTCTCTGAGCAGCCGCCAAGCAAATGAGAGTGAATGGGCACAGTGCAGCCCCTGCATGCGTCTGTGCTATACAGAGAGGTCAGCACTTCAGGCCGTGCTAGCAAACAGATGACACAGCAGCCCTGCGTCCCCCCTAACACCCCCCCCCCCCCACCACCACTCCCATCCCCCCGGAAAACCCAATCATCAGTGTGCCTCACCAGACGCTGCAACTATTCTCTCGTCGAGGGGAGGATCAGGTTGCTAAGGCGACACTATACGCCTGCAGACAAGTTATTTTCCTTAACCACAATGGACTGTAGGAAGGTCAGTGGGTTAGGGCGACTTGGCGACCACAGGGACTCAGGGGGACAGGCCACTTGTGCTGATCATAAGCTGCATCGGTTAAGCTCTGCTCATCCCCCTCTAGCCTTCAGTCTCCTCCTGCGGTTTATCTCACTCCATGTAATTAATCTCAATGTGTTTTTGTTCCCCGCCTAATTCCCCCGCACCCTCGTCCTATACAGTAGCTTGCCTTGCCTCTCTTTCCCCACACACTGGAGTCAACTTGGAGTTTGTATTTGACATCTGCGTTATAATCTGTTTTGCGTTGTAAATGTATCAATGTCTTGGTATTGATAGTATCTACATTATTTCTACAGGCATGTCTACTGTATATTATTTGGAATTAGTCCCATAGAAAGTTCTAGATATTGCTGTTATTATTACTGTTGCTACTTTCCTTTTTCACAGTAACCCATAACTGATGGGGGGTACACTTTCTCCTTGTCTATAAAATCTTAACGCAACTTTTACCTCTGAATCAAACGGTCAGTTTGACGTTAATTGGCAACGAATGCAGAGATTCCATACGAATAAAAACAAGCAGTGTGTGCACACTGTCTAATCAGCCGCGTGAACTCAAAACACCTGTGTGGACAGGGACGTCAACAATCCACTTAGACAAGACACGGTGAAAGTTCACCCCTCACGGTTGCACTTCCGGTGTGTTGACCGACCTGGGACACCCCTGTGAACTCTGGCGGTGGTTTCTCCTCCCCGTGCAGCCGTGGATGTGCTGAAGCACGAGGTGATCTTCAGCGTGGTGCGGCTGGCGGCCACCTGCATCATCTGCCTGGGCTTCCTGCTGCTGCTGCTGCCGGAGGAGTGGGACTCGGTCACGCTGCGCTTCCTGGCCAACATGGCTGACAAGAAGTCTGAGGACCACGGCGAGGAGCTGACCGAGTCCAGTGTGCACACCCGCAGCCGCAGCCGAGCCAATGGCACCGTGTCCATCCCGCTGGCGTGACCTCCCACCCACCCCTCCCTCCCCGCGAACCCCCTCACCTGGCCTCCAGGGGGCCAGTCCTCCCACCGCGAACCCCCTCACCTGGCCTCCAGGGGGCCAGTCCTCCCACCGCTAACCCCCTCACCTGGCCTCCAGGGGGCCAGTCCTCGCACGTTTCTGCATCGCCCGTGGAGGAGGAGGAGGCGTGGCAGCAGGTGCATGTGGAATGTGGATTGTGGACGTCGTCAGCCAAGACGTGATTGATTAACAAATCTGTGTGGCCTCCCCTGGAGGAGGGAAGATGATGCTGTTTATGGATGTAGCTAATTGTGAGGCTGGAAATTGTTACTTTTTCTTTTTCTTTTTTTCTTTTTTTTTATTCCATGCCACGCCCACCAGCCCCACCCCTTGCACGCACCTAGGCAACGCAGAGCCGAGTGGCCAACCCAAGCTCCTTTGCAGACTGTATTCTGTGAATATAAATATTGGCAGAGCCAGTTTGGCTCAATCTTATATGTATTTATTGAATTTACTAGAGTTATATCAATAAGAGTATTTACATTTTAAGTCTTAATAAATGGTATTATATACAAGAATGGGAATTGTAAAATGCATAATGTACAGGCTCTTTTGTTTTCTAATAAAAAACTAAGACCATTTATAACTGTATTACTAGGCTATCATTATTTCTATGAAACATATTTTGAGAATATTACAATGTGTCTGAAATTACAAATTTCCAGATGGACACATCTAAAATGTACATACAGTACAATGTACAATGTACAATACATTTCATTTCTAATATAATATATATATATATATATATAATGAGGATTTAATCCAAGACCAGCTTACAGAACCAAAAATATACAAAGCTAGTAACAGAAACAGTACTGAATATAAAGAGCAGGGGAGTAATCATTAACAGGGCACAGGTGTGGGGAGGCCCTGGTTGCCACTTATCACAGACAGGTGATCAGTACTCCGGGGAAGGCGCACGGGAGCCCCCCCTCCATTATTATAAAATAGTTTAAACAATGAAAAAAATATAAACCTTCCAAATATGAATTAATTATTAAATCAACGTGTTTAATGTGTAAAATATCCTTGAGCAAAACAACTCAAAACTGCTTACTTACATATGTCTGTCTGTAAATTGTATGGGAATAGGTTTACTTAAAGAAACTGAATTGAAACAATTGAACGATTTCAAATCCACAACTTATCTGCAGTCCAATTATTATGTATTTACCGAATCATTTATGCAATGATACCACATCTAGTATGTGTCTTGGCTTGCTTTTACTGGGCTTTGGCAGACCTGACAAATGTGTTTAAAATGATAACAGATTGAATACCATTAATGGGATTTACTGTACTTTACAAACCTGGATTTTCTATAATACACATACTTTGTTGCAAACACACTGAGATTAATAATGTAATGAATATGATCAGACACAACATTTGGGTTGACACAAAAAACAAAGAGTTGTTTACCTCTGTTTTATTGTATAAAATAATGATTTATTCATGCAACAGAAGGAGTTCTCCAGTTAACTTGTCTGTTTGGCAAGGGTCACTCCTCTAGATGATGTTTTGACTGCAGAGCCTTGCTTTCAGCTCAGGACATATTAACGTGACTCTTAGAAATCACATATCAACACAGGACTATGACATTTCTGTAGTGTTGATGTGATGAGAGTGTTGGCAAACAGACCCTCAAGTGTCTCTACATCTGCATGCATACACACAGTCCCACATGGCCTACACCACAGTATGGTCGATGAAGGGTTGTGTCAGCTGGAGACATCTGAGTTGAGGCATCTAATGAAGCATTAGCTGAGGTGACAGTTTCAGCTAGCACATTGTAACCGATATATTAAATCAAATTAACTAGAAAAAGCAGTTATTGCCACATGGCTGAATGCACAGACACAAAGCATTTATCTTGTTCTGTTGTTTTAGCTAAAATCATTCAGACATCCTTCAGAGTCTACTAGTACTCCAGATGCTGTAGCTGCCTCAGTTGAATACTGCCTGGGCATTTTTAGAGGAGACGGACACAAATAAATAAATAAATAACAAATCTTTCAAGCATTAACTTACAAGTTACACAGTAACCTGTGGGGATGGTTGCCATAGAAACCTAGTTCATTATAATGAGAAAGTATGTAGGCAGAGATGAAACACGCACGTAACATTTCAACCACAATTCGGCACCAGGCAGAGAGGTTTCAGGACAAGACCACAGTAGTGCAGTTTGGGGGAAATGTGTTGTTTTGTTTGATTGGCAAGTAATAAGCTAGACGCCCACTCGTAACTTGGCGGTGAAACTAATAGGACTTGGTTATTCTGTGACGGATGCAGTCATACAAACACAAACACACACACACACACACACACACACGAGTTCACGGATTCAACAGCTACAAAAGGACAGTAAACTATGCTTTCAGTGAAGCTACAGGGGAGTGCCATGACTGATGAGAAGGCTGACCAAGTCAGATGAGGTTTATTCTCTGATTCACATCATACAGCAGTAAAACAAAGGTAACACTTGTTTTCTGTGTGGAATAAACATAGTGTTAGTGTAGTTCATATCCAAGGACAGTTGAAGGGCATAACTTCCTGGTTAGCCAGTTGCCCGGCAGGGAGAGTTGCTGGACAATGGGCTCCTCCAGATCCCGGCCCAGGCTGAGGAAGGTGGACCCTCGTCAGTGTCAGGGAGACCAGCTGGAGCCACAGCGGGGTGGTCCCAAACCACAATGGACCCTTCCAGCTCTGTTCGTCAATCGGGAGCAGCAGCCGGGAGCTCGAGGGCCGAGCAGGACAATGCTTCCCCCTCTGAAACGAGAAGCAACTCTGCCCACGCTCGCCGGTCAGTAGAAAGCCTTTTGGCTCACACGCTCCCAGCGAGCCCTTTGTTCAATACAATAGACAGGAGCTAGGTGTGTGTTGATTGGTGTGTATGTGTATGTGTGTGTGTGTGTGTGTGTGTGTGTGTGTGTGTGTGCGTGCTCTAAAGAGTCCTGCCACCAGCCAACCCACAGCAAACATCCCAGCATCATTCATTCTCACCCCCCTCAAAGACCCCAGGTCAGAATGTTGATGTTAAGCATAGAGACGCACACTTTTGTAATCTTGCTCGATTCTTTTGAATTGTGAATTCCAATCCTCTTAATCCTGACTCTCAGATTGTTGTTTCTGATTGGTGGAGATTTTTATTAAGGTAATATAAACATCCCATCATGATCTCTCCTTAGGGACTGCAGCCACTGGTGATTAATGTTGGCCATACAAGCCCTCCCAGTCAAATGTCCATGGTAATACAACAACCACACCATCGTGCCGTCACCATCCCAGTGTTGCTGTGGTCGTGTCAAGAAGCAGTGCGCTGAAATGACAACAAGGGGTTTGACGGTTCTCTTTGCAGGGCAAGGACCGCAGAAGTGGGTGCGTCCCGTTGTTTCCTACTCCCAGCCAGGTGGGGCGCTGTGACAACACTACACCTGTTCAGGTGTAGTATGTTGACAAAGTGAAGAATGGCTGTGATGTGATGCCACCATATTCAGAGAGAGAGAGAGAGAGAGAGAGAGAGAGAGAGAGAGATGTTGAGTTGTGAGAGCTGCATGGGTCCCTCTGGTCCCAGCAGGGCTGATTAAAGTGCTGGTGGAGTGGAAAGTGATGGGGGATACAGCTGTGACTGGCCCTCAATGGCCCTCTGCGTACAGGGAAAAGGAAAGACTCTGCTGTTAGGAGCACATTGACATACAAGGAGAGACATGCATATTTTGTGTCATTTGTATAAAAATGTGTATAATAATATGAAGTTGCGTGTATATAAAATCTTTGAGTGTTTTATGGTGCAGAGTCGTGAAATACCTTGTTTACCTGAACAAAGGCGCATTGTTTAAAGTTGGGTCTCTGGGTTGCTCAGGAAGGGGTTCTGAAGGCTCAGACAGCTCTTAGTCAACAGATTCATCGAAACCGGCGAGCCCACCAACGACAAGCCAGAGAACAGAGACGCCAGAGGACTTTCTACACAGTCAATGGTAAAAGTGTGATAGAGACATATCGTCTATATACAGTAACTGCCATCTTCATAGTTCTACTTCACTTTCTCCAGGTGGTGAGCCCAACACAGAAGGGGGCCAGAGGCTAAAGCTTGTGAGAAGGCCCACAGAGAGGGATATCTTCTGGGATGAGACCAAGGGAGAAAATATGGATCTTAGATATCTTCTACAGCCAAGCCCGTTGCCTTCCTTAGGGGAAGACACACACCATAACCTGCTGAACTCATGGCTCCTTTGCAAAGCGGACATTCCAACATGCAGAGATACAACATTTCCAGAAATTGACAGGAAACAACTAGCTAGGGAAAAGACAAGTGGTGGGACCTGCTGGAAAGACTTGCAGTGAAGCCCCTACTTCTCCAGAAGCATGTATCTTAAACAAAATCACCTTACTCCCCTCTATTCTGTTTCCCACTGTACCGTATCACCTGAATCAAGAATAAAGTGCTACAGCTGACTTGAGAAATCCATAAAAGGCAATGCCGATACACATAAAGACTTAGGTTGGTACTGTAGCCTGATCCTGTGAGAGGGTGGCAGAGATACAAGGTACAAGGTGTACATAACAGCGCAAGAGGGATTTGTAACCCTGAGCTGGAGTAACACCACAGGTTGTGTTTAGTAATCTGGATTAGAGTGGATCAGAAACCTCGGGGTCTGGTAATGCAAATTAATTTCCTAAAACGTTATTCAAGCCTTGTAACAAGACTGTGTTGAAAAGGAAATCTGACTCTAACCATTGGAAGGTTGAATATTTGTATTTATGGCGACAACCCTGCTTTTGTGTAGATCGTGTTTGGTCGTTTAGGCTGCAGAAGCTTGTCAATGGTGCCCTCTAGGGGCAAAAACAAATCGTCAAACATAAGGGCGTCTTCACATTCATTATATCAAAGACCAAATACAAACCGCAGACCACACAGATTTAATTCAAACAATTGCAATACGTTTTGAAGACAGGTATTATTCAATGTAGCCTATCTTTAGCATCTATTACCGCTTGGCTCAAAAAGACATAGACAAGCCTTTCAGTATTCAACGATACTTGAGGGATCAAACAGGAAATTGTTACTTGCTAGACAACTGTCCCAAGTGGCTTCTTAAAGACGGCTCTTAGAGCTGTGGGGGACTGAGAGCAGCTGGCCTTCATCAAACACCTGAGGCCACAGTGTTCAATTCAACGGAACACGTGTTAAGACCAAAATGAACAGAATCTAACTTTACCACTGGGTATCCTTAATTGGCTGAGAGACAAACACTGTTACACACAATCAGCTTCAGTACAGCAATAATTGCGGTAACATATTGACATGATACTGTAAAATGCTGCTAATGTCCTTACAATGTTTACATTTCTTAGTAATACATATATAAGTGTGTGTCTACATCCATCTTGTTCTTTCTAAAGACACACACATCAATTTCCAGGGTCAATACAACTTAACTAAATGTCATCACCTGTCGGCAACAGAGGCAGAAAGGCATTAAAATGAGTCTCATCTACTTAACAGGCCATTCAATCAACAAAGCAAAGTCTGCCAGCGAGGCTATTGACTGAAAAACTCCAGAGTGGGATACAGAGGAGACCTAGAGATCCTTACAACAACAAGAAAGTTCTCCTTTTCCAGTTCACTAGCCACATACAGTGAATCCTACGGCCAAGTGAACGCGTGGGTGGAGGGGTGGGGGGTGAGAGGTCCCGGTGTCTGCCACTCCACACAGCGACATAAAAAGAAGGTGAAGGATGCTGTGTGAGCAATTGGTTCCAATTGATGGAGAATTGGTCATGGTCAGCCTTCTAAGTTGAAATCCACGTGAGAATGGAGTGCCGGGACTGGCAGGAGGGCACAAGAGGCCAACAGCAAACAATAGAGCTCTCAGAGGAGTCTGGCCACAGCAGAAGACTGGAGCACAGTCTCCTCCAACTTAACCCTTCAGCAGCTACAGTAGTTATTCATAACCCCACACAAAATAAAGCAGCATGTAATAATTTAGTCGCAATCTCAAATATA
This sequence comes from Aphredoderus sayanus, assembly GCA_027564795.1. Taxonomy (NCBI): domain Eukaryota; kingdom Metazoa; phylum Chordata; class Actinopteri; order Percopsiformes; family Aphredoderidae; genus Aphredoderus; species Aphredoderus sayanus. The sequence goes on along the minus strand of JAODUG010000015.1, from coordinate 3,040,150 downwards.
TACACCTGTTCATATTGTTTTTTGGCAAACTGTACTTTTGCAGATAACTGTCTTTGTTTATACAAACATAAGACTGTTGAAATTATGCATTGATAAAAATGCACCTATATGCAATCCCAAGAGGCACCCTGTGGTCATTACTGTCCAATTAGTCTTGACTAGCTCGCTGAATGGCACAGGCCACTTTATGAGTGCCTGAGGGTCAGTGTTCAACCTCAGTCTGGTTAGAGTGTTTGAACTAGCTGCTGGTTGACAGGGGTGGGGTCAGAAGGGTAGGGGGAAACAGGGACTCACGCCAGTTCTCAAGAGGAGCCCTTTGTGGCCAAGACAGTGGCCAGCCTAGTCTGGCCTTTCACAGCCCAGGCCCCCTCTCGGTTAGCTGACAACAGCTGACGACAAGGCCCCAGCTGCTAATTTTCCGGCTGATGGAGAGTCACTGAAGTGGGACTGTCAGAGCCAAGGGAGGCCCCTCTGTCTAAAGACACTGTGGGGGCACCGGGTACATTTTAAAAGGGTATGGTTACGAGATAAAAGAAGTAGACATAAAGGGTGGGTAACTTCAACAAATGGTTACACACAAAACTCTTTTTACATTTTTAATTATGATTCTTTAAAAAAAACAAATCCACAGTTCTTGCAGTCATACAGTTGCACATACAATAAACACCAAGTTGTACCTTTAATCTATAAGATGAAAAACATAAGTATGTCTTCAACACCGGTCCTCTAGAGGTCATACAACATATAATTTACCATGTATTCATCAATTCTGTAATTTCTGACATGTGATCCAGCGTAACCATTATACTAACAAATAACAAATGCTTTCCAGTGTCAGATGTACAGCCTGGATACTTGTTTAAATATTATGGTTTATTATTTTTTATTATGAACCATATTGTTCACCGAGCTGCTTCAATCACCATGATTCTATAACATCATCCGACCAGATGAAACAGGACCAGGACTGGTGGAATTCCATATGAAATAATCTTTTGAGAGAAGATCTCTAGCTGTGGATAGAGGTGAATTTCAATTTTTACTTTACACATAAGGTAATTGACATCCAAACATTTGCAGTTTAAAAGAAGGCAGGGCACACTCACATGTGACAATCCGAGGTTTGGCAGAGGAATATACCTGCACAGAGTGCTGGTCTACACAGCACCCTGACAGAGTCAGGTCAGGCACTTTAAAATACAACTGGAAAGAAGAGATGACAGTGAAATTAGATTGGAGTTGGATGTACAGTACATGGGATTTTGGTGTTAAAAAGAATTGCATTACTTTCAGTTAGCCTTGTGAGACGCTTTTTGATAAGCTAACTTTTTTACACTAATAAATCTAACTTTAATGTTCAAACATCTGGTGACTAGTTATTTGTACACAATAGGCTGTAACTACAGTATATATTACCAGTATGTGGCTTTGGATGATGGCTAATGATTATCATTATGAATCCTGTCCTATAAATATGTAAGGAAGGTTCTGAACAGACTCCTAGATAAAAAAAAGGTCTATGCCCAATTCAACATACTTTGATGTAGGCAGTAAGTTCTGTGCAGAGCGGGTCAGTAGGTCCCGGAAGTGTGCCTGTAAAACTGATACTACCTTCCATGCTGACTTCACGAGATTTAGGAAACTTCTGGCCTGGACAGCAGAAACAAGGGTGTGCTGCAATTAGATTCCATTCATAGAACTATAGTCAAACTAGGATTTCGTGAGCAAGAGACCTACCGAGGACCCAGACAAGCAGGTTCTTCTCCTTGGTGACCTCCAACTGTCCAGAAGTGACCTTCATGTCAACACTACCCATCTGGTTTCTATACATACAGTCCACAAACAAATGTTCCAAATTACAAAGAGGAAAATATTTATAATATATCATATTGCCATGTCACCACAATCGTTAATAGTACAGTAGTATTACATTATATGCCAATGATATACGGACAGATACAGTATCGCACTACTGACATCTTGGGGAGAGGTAGAGGAACACAGGCTCTCTCTTCAACACAATTTGTTAGGGAACACTGTAAGATGTACTTTCTGCTTTCATGCTGAGTGAAGAGTATCTAACTTTTAGATGAGATTATCATTAGGACTATTGCATTACAGTTAATGGGATCCTTGGCCAGCTGTAGATGGCTGACATAATGAATAGTGAAACTAAGTCAGGTGTCACAGAAAGATACTGGAAGAATGCTCTTTTGCCTAAGAAAGCTGATATGTTTTACATAAATAATCATCATTTATTTTAATAAACAAACCATATGTGTACTATTGTTATTACTTGTGAAATTAAACTAATCAGATTGTTCTGTTTGATACAGTCTCCATATGTCTTGTCATTATGCTGTGGGGATGTACTTTGTATTTTGCATTGAACTGAGTGAGGATGAAAAGATGAATACAAATACTGATGTCTACAGCAGTGATATTACCTGTTGAAAAATGGCAGGCGGGCCTCACAGTACTCAAAACAATTGCGCACACTCTCGTGAAGTTTGAGTGTTACCAACACATGCAGCTGGGTTTCTCCTTCTTTCAGCTGATATGAACCCAGTATGGGCGGCACAGGAACCTGAACAAAAGATTAAACGTTAAATCAGATGCAAAGAAATGATTCCCAACAAATATATAACGAAATATAGCGTCACCATACCTCAGACGTATAGCTGCACAGTATGAACGGCTCCATAGGAGGCGAGAAGGGGAACTTGTAGGGCCCAGAGAAAGCTGAGCTGTCACAATCATCCACACTGCTTGCAGTCAGGATACTGGAATCCAATGAGGTGACGCACGGGTGGACCAGGATATCCTGGAGCGGCGAGCCGTTTGGCGGCAGCGTGAGGGTCACCGTCACATTCGGGAGAGCCCCCTCCACGTCACACTAACCCCACACGGAGGTGAAACGCACCGCAATGGTTGGCTTAGCTACTCAATAAGCAGTAATGGGAAGAGGAGACACGGGAGCTAAATATACGTGCGCTGTACTTACTTTGCACGTCACCGTGCCGTAGACGTCCCAGAGGTCCTGTCTGCTCCGGTTGCCGTACTGCATGGAGCGCACCGTCTCTTTCAGTGCCACGTTCACGGCAGCCCGACCGCGGTGCTGCCCGACTCTCCACGCCGGCTGTTTCTGAGTCCCAGCAGGCTGGGGCGCTGCAGTCACAGCGGCGGACAGCCCCAACTGGGGGACATCCGTGGGTGTTCCTAGTGGGCACACCTGCATGAGGACTGAAGGCAGCGTAGCCAGGCGAGAGGACAGCCCCTCAAAGTCAGGCTTAGCCCCAGGTCCACAGAGGAAGGTCTGCAGACCTTCCAGCAAGGTGAGACATTGTGAGACGGCAAAAAGGCTTGAAAGAGGTGGGCGCGGCTCAAGGGGAGCATCAACCAGAGGCAAGCCTGCCAGAATCAGCGGCCCCTGCAAGATGGTCAACACTGGCCAGAGGACTCCGTTAACAGGGCCTTCCACATGCAGCTCGTGAGCTGGCGACCGCTGCTGGCGGCTGCAATCGTCTCGTTGAAGAACATAGGGTTTGTCTAGATCTGACAAGCCCAGATCAGTGAGCAGCAGTTGGAGCACAGTGCTATCTTCAGGCACGGCTACATAGGAGGAACCTGCCTGGAAGTTTGCACGGTACTCAACGGTAGGAAACCTCCTGTTGAAGGAGACATAATAGCAACATAACAGAGTGAAACCATGTACTAGACAGTACACAATCACTACATTTACCCCCGGTAATATTACCTGTACGTGTGTGAAACAGAATATCAACGTTACAAACCTTGAAAATCGCATCGAAACATTTTCTCCCTTCTCGTGTGTAATAATCCATAAGGCACGCAAACTCATTTGGTCAGCAGAAATATAGTCTTAAATCTTAAACAACAGGAATATTATCATCTTGTATAATAACGCTCACAAGCGCATCTCAGTGAAGTTGGTTTAAGCATAGTGCTACACAAAGCCACTTCCTACTAATTGTTTCATGTGACAGACACAGTCAATCAGCTGACATGTACGCATGCGCAGTGTGGAGCACCTATCCCCACCCTTTTCTCCCATACAGGAAGCTGGGTTATTCACTAGCTATCTGTCAACAAAGGGCAAAACTGTGAATAATCATCGGGTTCACCTGGTGGTCGGCATCACTGCCGACACACTCTTTCTAAATATACATTGTACTTGTATATATCGCTAACGGAAAGTGGACAATGTCGACGACTGCTCAACTGTTCGAGGTATGACTGCTGCATCAGTGCTGTGTTAGCAGGCTAGGCAGATAGCTAACTCCTGTAAGGCTAGCTAAAGTGCTCTTATTCATTTTTTACGAGTGCGGGTTAGCAGTGTTACTATACGATATGATACGCAGCGTGTTTTGTTCTTGTGGTACACTTCACGTAACATACAGATAACATGTTCATTTTTCTAACTAGTTTTACACATTTATCTCGGGTAACCTGTACAAATGTCACGTACAGTATAACAGTTTTGACCACTAGTCCTGTTGTGTTGGGTTAATTCATGGGGTTGCTTTGCTTTTTCCAGATTAATCACAGTTATTTTCGAGAGGTTATTAGTGGAATACTACATTTTATGTTTTTATCTGTTATTCTCTAGGAGCCTTTTGATGCAGACGAGTACATAGAGAGGTTGGCCTGGAGAACCCCTGGGGGTGGCTCTAAAGGAGGAGCTGAGGGATTTGACCCCAAAAGGTAGAATAGTGATATTTAAGTCACACTATGTCTACAGTGTGTCTGTCTATGTGTACAACCCACGGTTGAATATTAAAACTATATTGTAACTCCTAAACTCCATAAACAAAGGTTAACCTTTTTATAACCAGTTATAGTTTAACCTTTGTTTAACAACCTGTACCAGCGTTTTCTTGTTAAGTCTTATATTCACAATGGCTAGGTAGGATGTTATAATTTGTCTACTTACCACGGTAATATTGTGAAATGTTTGTATTCAAATGTAGAAATAGCAAGACCGGCATTTTTATGAATATACTGCATTCAATGTTAATTCTGCTGTACTCACACTGGAACAATAGTAGTAGTGTGTGTGCTTCCAAAAAAAACTCTAGGTGGGGTCAAAGAGCAAATCTTACAGCACTGTGACATTACTTTTAAATTCTAACATACATGTAGTATAATTAACATCAGGTAGTAGTATCAACACTACATGCATAAAACATGTAAATACTTTCTCAAAAAAGAACTTTGATCTATGCTATTTTACTGTTATTTGTGAATGCTGCCTATCAAGGTATTTTACTTGCTCATCTTTCCTAATATGGCTTGGTTTTATGACCTCACATTTGGGTTGCAACATTTTCTATTAGGCACACATGCCATACACTGTATCTCCTTTTAAGAACCCTAACTACACCATAGATTCCATCCAGCCTTATCTACTTCTTTCACAAAACCATTTCCTCAACCTCATCTGGAGCTGTTTAAAACCTCCAGTGAAGACTCAGAGACAACATATCTTTGGAGGCCGCCATGCTGTGAGTCACCAGCCAGGGACCGAGTGTGTATTGGGAAGGGATGGGAGATGTGTTTAAGCTGTAGCTAGTGCTGAAGGAATTAGTCAGGAGATTATATACTCATCATTTTGGGATGTTTCCTACCAGTGTAAAATGTGGTGCTGACTTAGAACATTTGCTCTGCAGTCCTGATGGCACTTAAAATGCAGCTGACGAAAGCTCCTGGTTCTCAGATCTTCTTAAGTCTGGGGTCCCAGGAATTAAGCACGCCACACGATTCTTTAACTAATAACTCCAAAGTGGTAGGTCAGTGGGACAGATTTAAAGCCGCTTTCCCAATTACTCCTTCAGACTTAGGTTTTTGTTTGTTGTTTAGACCCAATCTGTTCTGGGTCTTCAAACCTTTCCCTTCTCTCTGGTAGGCTGCTTGAGGAGTTTGAGAACCACATCGAGGAGCTGAAGCAGTTGGATGAGAAGATCCAACGTCGGGTGGAGAAGTTGGAGCACCAGTGCCACCGTGAAGCCAAGGAGTTTGCACACAAAGTACAAGACTTGCAGAGGAGCAATCAGGTTAGCTGGGCAACCAAAGTCTCCCACCTGACACTTAAGATTGCTCGCTGTTGAGGGTCAGGATCACAAGACAATTTAGTATTTAGTTTGAAGAGTTTTCATTGTTAATCACGCTTTATGATTTGGCCAAGCATTACTGTTTTATGGTTGTCTGTGTGTGTATTAGTTTAATAATATTAATATACTTAGATTTGTTAGCAGAAAGCTGACAAATGCACATAATAGCCTGTTTCCCCTTCTGTCGTGGTAACAGTGCCACAGTGGGTAGAGCAGGGCAACAGGTAATTGAGAAGTCGCTGGTTCGAACCCCGCTAACTCCTCACCAAGTGTCGAGGTGTCCCTGAGCAAGACACCTAACCCTAACCGCTCCCGGTGGTTAGATGGCGCCTTGCATGGCAGGCAGCACCATCGGTGTATGAATGTGTGTGTGAATGTGAGGCTAAACTGTAAAGCGCTTTGGAGTGGCCGAAAGGTTCAAAAAGCGCTATATAAATGCAGTCCATTTACCATTTACCATTCTGTACACCACATCTCTTTGGCTGTCAGGGCTAAAGAGGCTTGAGCACTGCTGCTTTCATTCCCTTATCCATCCAGGTGGCCTTCCAGCATTTCCAGGAACTTGATGAGCACATCAGCTATGTGGCCACCAAGGTCTGTCACCTTGGCGACCAGCTGGAGGGGGTCAACACACCTCGCCAGAGGGCTGTGGAAGCACAGCGCCTTATGACCTACTTCAATGAGTTCCTGGACGGGGAGCTACGCAGTGACGTCTTCAACAACCCCGACAAGGTCAGTACACAGCGTGTACTGCTATGTATGTGATCAGTGACCACTGAGAAGCCCCCCCCCCTTCCCCCCTTCGTGCTGTATGTGTTCCTGTTGGAGGTAAAGTGGGAGAGAACAGGATTATGTGTTAAAGCATCCATATTAATTTGGCAAGTTTATCCCGTTAGTTGGATCCCTTAGCTAATTTGGATTAATAAGCTGTCATTTGCATTGTGACAATACTTGGCTGATTGACTAGTATGGGTGTCAACATGCTCTTGTCAAGTCTAATTGCAGTAATTGCAGGATATTTTCCAAGAAGAATTTGTTAACAGTTTTTCCTCGGCTCTGTCACACGTTAGAGCGGGAGGAGGCTGGCAGCAGTAAGAAGCAGGTGTGAAACTGTGCATACATGCGCTAGTTTCCAGCTACACGTATAAGCCTAATCGATATTAGATGCTGCCGTGACCCCACTGTCCACCCCTCAAAGTTTTCTGTTGCTGCTGTTTGCTGTGCCGGTGCCGTGCTCTAGCTTAGTCGCTGTTAGCAAAAACATTAGCGAAAGCAGAGCAGGGGGTCCTGGTGGCAGTGGCGGCGGTGGGGCCTCAATCCCAGAGACGAGAGCCGGAGATGGGTCTGGGTTTCTGGAGAGGCGTGCGGGAATATCTGGCCACATTCCTTTAAAAAAAATAAAAAAAGCTTTTCCTGAGCGTACCTCCAGACGAGGGGCGAGGAGGAAAGCTGCAAGTGAATAGCTGAAGGGGTATGGCTCTGCTAATCCTTCTGAAAGGGAGGGCTGGGCCGCCAGCGTGGAGACAAGTGCTGCTAAACCCTGACTGCAGGGAGACGGCTACATTACTTACATGGGATTTAGCTAATCTTAGCTGGGGGACAGATACTTAGAAAACCTTTGCCGAGCAGAAAGACTGTATCCTCCTCACGGGGGCAGAGTAATGATGTTAGCTGAGGCAGGCATCTGCGGGAACAGAGGAGTTGTGGACGCCGGGCATTTTCCTGGGTCTGGGGCTTTTTCAGCCAGCGTGTATGTCAGGGGAGGGGTGGGGGAGGGGTGGGGGAGGGGGGAGTGTTCTCGACAGGGCCTCCTTTTTTTTTCTTCTTCTTTTTTTTGAGAGTGGTGTATCCCTGGCCGGCCAGATTATTGAAGGCGATTTAAACTCCTGCGGGATTACAGGCCATTCAGAAAAGGCGTGTGCCAATAAAGACTCTGATATGCTGCGGCTGTGGCGATGTCCAGGTGTGCGCTGCTTTCTCGTTATCTGCACCTGGGCCAACATGGAGAGGCTAAGAAGAAGCAGGCAGGCTAAAATGATGATCCCTCCCTACACCCACCAAATAGAGGTGCTGCCGGCAGCCTCCATGTCTGCTCTGTGTGGATGACCACCTCTAAGGGTCCTCTATCTCTGTCTCTCCCCCCTCCACAGATTAAGGAGGCTGCTGACATCATTCAGAAGCTGCACCTCATCGCCCAGGAGCTGCCATTCGACAGGTGAGCTAAGCTCCATCTTGATTGACAGTGCTGTGTCATCTGCCATATCCAATATGATCATTGCATGTTTAATCATTTTAAATGTTAATATTTGTTGCTGCAGTGTACCGCAGTGTGCCTGCCATTAATGCTAATTTTCCTCTCCCACAGATTTGCAGATGTCAAGGCAAAGATCGCAAGTAAGTTGATAACATGTTTACATCTGCTGCTGTTCACACTTAATGTTCGAACAAAGGACACAAAAAGTAATCTGCAGATTAAACTGTTTGTGTGTCTGTGTGTGCGCACGCATTTCCAGGTAAGTACCATGACCTGGAGCGACAGTTAATCCAAGAGTTCACAGCTGCCCAGTGGAGGGGGGAGATTGGACGTATGAAGGAAGTGGCAGCAGTCCTCCTACATTTCAAGGTGACTGAGAAACCCTCATGTTCAATGATGTTCAATGTTGTTGTCTTTTTTGTTTTGTTTGCTATTCCATGTGTGAAATTGTATATACTGTACAGTGTACTAAACTCACTTATGTTGATATTGGACTGTATCTGCCCAAAGCTTATGTACTATAATGTTTCAGGTCATATAACTGTTTATTTGTGTGACAGGGCTATGCACACTGTGTAGACGTCTACATCAAGCAGTGTCAGGAAGTGAGTGTTATCCCATTTTTTAATTCTTCATTTGAGTTTTTAGCACAGGCCCAGGAGCATTAAACCAGCCTTTCCTTTCCCAGGGTGCCTACATAAGGAATGACGTCTTCGAGGATACTGCACTCCTGTGCCAGAGAGTCAACAAGCAGGTGGGAGAAGTCTTCAGCAACCCGGAGGCTGTTATGGCCAAACTCATCCAGAACATCTTCGAGAACAAATTGCAGGTAAGCCTGCTGCTAGCGGTTGGTTCAGTGTTTTCTAGAGGCTCTGCTCACACACATGGCACCGGCATATGTTACAGCCAATCATCTCCCTCTGTGTTCTCCATGCAGGCCCACATCAAAGGGAAATTGGAAGAGACACGGCACTCTGATGTGGAGCAGTACCTCAGGAACCTCTACGAGCTTTACACTAGGTAAATGTGTTTCTAGTATTTCAATGCTGTAGTTTTATTTTTTGCTTAATTAAATTTATTTTGAGTGTGTGTATATTTTTTGTTTTGTTTTTGTTTATCATGTTAACTCCAGGACCACGGCGTTGACGGCCAAGCTGATGGAGTTCAACCTGGGCTCAGACAAGCACACCTTCCTGTCCAAGCTGATCAAGAACATATTCTCCTCCTACCTGGAGAGCTACATCGACATGGAGAGGGAATACCTTCGCACCCGCAGTGCCATGATCCTGCAGCGCTTCTATGACTCCAAGAACCACCAGAAACGCCCCATAGGCACTGGCAGGTCAGATCAGGGCTTATGTCGAGATTGAAGCCTTCCACTATTTCCATCAGTAGAGGCTATGTTCATTATCTTCAAGAACCAACCATCCATATCTCTGATAAAAGGTAGAGATAGTAGCTATATGCTCACAATAGCAACTTTGGCTGCGCTTTGTCAGACTGCTATGGAAAGCAAGGCAAATCTTAGAGGTGGAGCTTGCAAATTCAGAATTTCTTTTACCAGGCTACATTAAAGCCACTGTACACCCTCACAGGTGTTTTAATTGAAAGTGCTTTGGCCATGTAGACTTCTTGCAGCGCATATATAGTAAAATAACCTATAACAGTGCCTGCCCTTATATACATACATACATACATAAATACATACATACATACATACCAATCAGCGTCGTACTGGGTGCATGGTTTAGACGAAAGCGACTTGAAAACAACAATGGAGGTTCCTACTGATAGATGGTTGTGTGCATATAATTACGTTCTGCGAGTGTAACTACCATCTGACGTGTCAGGTTAGGTGTACAGGGCCATTAACATCAACTGTTACTTTATGCACCCATATTTAGGCCATGGAAGTTATGATGGGGTAAAACCATAATCAGTGCATTTATGATGTTTTTAAAGAGCATTTAAAATGTTTTGTTTATTTACTGTGTGGTTGACTAGTGCTTCTTGCATTAATATGCTCCTACAGTATCCAGGAGCTGAAGGAGCGGATCAGGCAGCGCACCAACCTGGGCCCCAGCCTGGACACCCACGGGGAGACCTTCCTCTCCCAGGAAGTGGTGGTCAACCTGCTGCAGGAGACACGTCATGCCTTTGAGCGATGCCACAGGGTGGGGATCAGGAGGATGTCGCCTTGGAAAGAGATGTTTCTGTGAGCTAGCGTGAATGGAAGCCCCGCTGGACAGACACAGCTAATTGCTCCCTCTCCCTCTGTTTGCTTTGACACAGCTGTCAGACCCCTCCGACCTGCCCAAGAATGCTTACTCTATTTTCCTGCTGCTTGTGGAGCACCTTTGTGTGGACCACATCGACTACGCCCTAGAGATTGGCCTATCAGGTGCTTATCCCTCAACTACTAGGGTAGAATTATGGATTAGAAACATGTTCTTTTTGTTCACTGTAGTGGTCTCTAGGGGATATGTTTAAACTGCAGTAAAGCTAGGTCAATGGTTTGGTTACATGAAATCCTTAGTTTCTGTTCCATGTTGTATTTTTACTCTGTCGTGAACAGAAGAGGGAATGTCAAATTATATGTATATGTGTGTATGTATGTATGTGTGAGAAAGAGAGAGGTTAAACAAATAGTCACAGTTGTACATCTTCCCGAACCCCCCCCCGTCTCTTTGAATTACAGCTATCCCGTCAGCTGATGCCAAAAACGCCAACCTGTACTTCCTGGATGTGGTCCAGCAGGCAAACACTATCTTCCACCTGTTTGACAAGCAATTCAATGACCACCTCATGCCTCTCATAAGGTTAGGAAACCACCTTAGCTATTGGCTGCTCTCTGAGGCCTTTCCTAGCCCCTCCCAGATGATTATAGTAATCAACCTCTGTCTCCAGCTCATCTCCAAAGTTGACTGAATGCCTGCAGAAGAAGAAAGAGGTGATAGAACAAATGGAAGTCAAACTAGACACAGGAATTGACAGGTCAGTGACTTCCACAGACTAATACGATCCCGTTTTGGTTTGTTACCAGTTTATACTTGAATAGCTTTAAGAGCAGATTAATAACTTTCCCTGAATGTAATGCCTTGTCAACCGTGTTGTAGCCCCCAAGATCCCCAAAGGTCTGCCCCGGCTGTCTCACAAACGTCTGTGTGTGTGTGTGGTTATAAAGTGCGGTGTAGAAAATGGTAACTATAGGGGGAGAAGTAGAGAGCAATGCAAGCCATGTGGTACTCTGGGGCATGCACACTGAGTATCTGTTGTGAGCAATGTTCGCCGCTTTGTGTTGCTATTTAGGCTGTGTAGAAGTACCTGATTATATTTTAACGGTAAGCTAGCGGAGTACGAGGAGATATTTGGTGAATTTGACAGTGTATTAGCTTACAATCGCTAACTATACCTTTTTTAAGGAATGACAGGTGAGCACTGTATATCGCACAAGCTATAGTCTAAAGCATTGCCACATGTTTCTGACCCGCCAGAACACTGAACTGCATGGTTGGTCAGATGAAGCACATCCTGGCCACGGAGCAGAAGAAGACGGACTTCAGGCCGGAGGACGAGAACAATGTCATGATGCAGTACACCACAGTGAGTGCTGCAGTAGTACACCACAGTGAGTGCTGCAGTAGTACACCACAGTGAGTGCTGCAGTAGTACACCACAGTGAGTGCTGCAGTAG
>JAODUG010000015.1:2981238-3005835 GCA_027564795.1 Aphredoderus sayanus | reverse complement strand
GAGAGAGAGGGAGAAAGAGAGAAAGAGAGGGAGCAAGAGAGAGAGAGTGAGAGGGAGAGAGAGAGAGAGAGAGAGAGAGAGAAAAGGCTCGGAGGGAAGCGGGCAGCATGCTGGGCAACCCTGCCATCAGCAGGCCCCCCACCCACCCCGGGTAAGGTGCCAGTGCAGATGCTGACAAGCGGAGGGGTGAGGAGTGGGGGAGGAGGCCGGTGGGAGGGTGGGGGTGGGGGTGGGGGGGACAGTGGGGACCGGGCACGGGAGATGGAGGGAGATGGAAGGGGAGCTGGAGGAGCCGGGGAGAGGGTACCCTCCCTGCCGCTCTTTATCGCAGCCATTGATCGTGGCGTGTGCGCATTGATCCAAGTCGACCATCTGCTAGCGTTAGATAAGCGTGCGAGGGCCTGGGCATTGTGCTGTCATTCATGGAGTGTGCACTAAGAGAGAGGGAGAGAGAGAGGGAGGGGGGGAGAGAGAGAGAGAGGGAGAGGGAGATAGCAGGAGCTAGCGGGATGGTGGTGGTGGCGGGGGGCGGTATGGATGTTGAGGAGGGAGGGGTGCTTTGGCTGCAGGGAATTATGGGGGCAGGATTAGCCTCCTCACTTGCAGGAAACAGAATTTTAAACGGCTGTCTCCTGGCTCCCTCACACAGACACACGCACCCATACCACCCCTTCCCCCCACACGGTGTCTCTCCTCCACCCCCAGCCTGACTCCTCACACACACACACACACACACACACACGCATACTCCCCGGGTATAGTCAACTTCATCAGCACCACTGCATGTATGTGTGTGTATGCATGTGTGTGTGTGTGTGTGTGTGTGCATGTGGCAACAGGGTGGATAGCATCTATACTCTATGTCCTTGAGCTGTGCCTGCCATTGTATTGTCATCATCATCCTCATCATCCTCATCTAATAATCATTACTGTACTACATGAGCAATAGAACCCTGCACACCGTGAACATGAGTGGATGAATCCCTATCTGTGCTATTAATCGTAAATGAGATATAGGAAGAGCTATAAAGTTAGCTGGCTGCAGCTAGCCACAAGCGCTTCAGCAGCTGCTACTAAATTAACTCATTAGTTAATTATTAACTAAGATATGGTATTAAAGGCTAACTAGTCAGTTAATCCATGGCGTCTACACTTGACTACAAATCCCACTTTTTATTTATGCAGCTAATGCGGATTCAGAAAGAAACAATATGGCATCTGCCAGTGTGTATTTATGTGCAGAAGAAAGTCAATGCAGTCATCTGAGTGACACCTGTCACCTTCGACCTGGCTTGTAGTCTCAAAACAGAAACCACGCAGGATTTGGGAAATATTTTGGTTGCCAGGGTGACCTGTAAAGGAGCAACTGCAGCAGCATCAGGCCCAGTGTGCGGGGGGGTTGTTGGCAGCAGATAGAGCATGTCTTCTTGCTACCAAGGAGCCACCCCCTCCACAAACCCCCTTCTTCCACCAACACACACCCCCCCAAAACGTAGAGATCACCCATCTTCTGTCTTTATGTCGACTCTGTTGATGAAACTCTTTCTTTGCTCTATTTTCCTCTTTAGAATTGGCACATTGGGGTCCAACTCAGAAGGCTGCTGCATTGTGGGAGGGTGGGGGTGTTTTTGATGTGGAGGCGAGTGGGGTATGGGGGGATTAGTGTGGCCGGTTGGATCATCTTACAGCCGCCGACCCCCCCTCCAGTCTCCTGGACAATGGGGATTAAAACTTCTCTTATTCTCCGGCCCCAAACGGCAGGATGACAAAGACAGTATTCCTCTGGGTCTTTTAACACCGGGCTGCACAGCTGAAGTTGCGGACCGGGTGGGGGCTGGTGCCTGGGCAGGGGTCTTACACAGAAAATTAATCCTATGGAATTTTCTCCTTATTGCAAATGGAGATTTGTAGCTTCAGCTTTGCTATCTATGCCAATCCCACACAACGCATCGATGTCACTCAGTAGAGGATAACAGCATCCGGTGGAGCCAGTGTTTACATGTGAGGCTCCCAATGGCTGGACACAGCTGATAGCCATCTACATCCTCACAGCAGCACCAGTTCAAAGGCAAAGGTGTCGTTTTGGACTAGATGTGATAGATTCATTCAATTTCACATTCAGCGCCTGTCTGACTGGATAGGCCCTTTGTTGGTCACAAGGCCCAGCCAAGACCATCATTTCACCAAGCGGTGCTGAACTGGAGGCATCTTGGGAAAGCAAATACAGATACTATTAAAAACAGATCTGAACCTGATTATAATACGTTACAGTATGATGCATATATGTAAATGTGTGTGTGTTGTGAAAACAAGTAAATACTACAGTATATTTCCCTTACTAAAAACCAAAAGCCAACTGCTTAAGATGCAAAACTGTTCATGTCCACCAGGCGCTTGTCAACACAATAGATCTTTAGCTAGTCAATGCAAAATAAATTATGTTTAGTAGAAGATATTAATACTTAAACAAACGTATTTTTATAGCTAACACGATAGGTCACTCCCCCAGAAAACCATTTGCAAGAGGGTTAAACACAAAATCATCTTCAATACTAACATAATGGAGCTGCTCCTAAAGAAAAATAGCCACCATTTACGGCCTTTTCATTCACCTGAAAGTCTATTACCTGTTCATTAGTAGCTGATTCCGAGCCTAGGAAACTGGATAAGTAGACAAAGGTTACTGCAGGGCTCAATTATGGCTCTGTGTAAAAATCGTTCTACCATCATCACATTGTATTGTGTTGCTGTTGTTGGTCACCATTATCCTGCCACAGGAACCTCACAATGTCATTCTGTTCTCCTTCTCTGATGAATGGAGAAATGCAATGTTGTCTTTTGAAGGGTTGGGTGGGTGGGGGGTTGAAGCCGAGCAATCTCCAACAACAAATGACAAACTAAACACCCCCCCCCCCAACCCGTGTGGCTAAATCGTTTCTCTAATAAAAAAAATACATCTTTTGATTGTAAGGGTGGGGATATTTTAAATATATGCATATTAACAGTCTCTCTCTCTCTCTCTCTCACTCTCCCCCTCCCCCCTCTATCGCTCGTCCTACTCTGCGTCTTCCATGTTACCCCCTCTTCCCCCGTCCTCTGTCGTTTTCTCCCCCCTTGCAGTAAATAAAAGATTAAATGACTGTTCTAAAAACACCGACTGGTCACCAGAAGATAATTGTTTCAGCTTTGTTTACTGTGCGGGAATGTTTTCTGCCTTTTTAGTTTTCTTTTTTTTTCTTTTTTCATTGTGTCCATAATTAAAATTCCTTTATTTTCAAAGTAGTTCTAAAAGAAGCAGCTAAATTGCCTTTTCTGTGTTTATGTTGTTATTAGCCCACTGTCAGGACGGGTTGTTGGAGGGGGGGCAGCTATGTGTCCTTGGGCTGGATAGGAACCTCAGGTTTTGTGTATGTGAGAGCTTGTGCACTTGCAAACACCCATACATGTATGTGCTTGTCTCATCCATGCTACAGTATGTGCAACTGTGTCCTACATGTGTTAAAAACAACAAATAATAATGCTATCCCATGCTCCTGCATACCATTGACATACCTACTGTCTAATCTAGGCTAATATAGGTGGTGTCTAATATAGGTGTTGATGCACCCCAATGAAACAAACTGTCGTATGTAAGTGTAAATTACAAGAGGCACTCTAACACCTTGTAATGAACGCCGCATATTCTCAAAGCACAAAACAGACAGACAGAGACCTGCAACATGCTTATGTGGCAGACACAACAGAAACAAATTTCCGGAAGCTTGATGAAGCTAGTCGTCCTCCCCCCCCCCCCCCCCCAACTGAGCACAGCGAGTGTATCTGCACCCGCCTCCCTCAACCACAGCCAGGATGGTGCACACCGCCCTGCGCGTCAATGTCAGAACTGAGAATCTTGACGACCGGGGACCTCATTAGAAAAAAGGTGACAATGAGGTTTTGCGACTCCGAATTTCCACCAATTTTCCACGTCTTCCTTTGCTATCCAGGGCACGGCCCGGGAGGCCCACCAGCGTGACGCTGGCTGCCTTTGAATTGGAACTGCGACTGCAGAGTCCAGAGAGCTGTTACCCCCCCACCTCCTCACGTACACACACACCCAAGTTGGCGAGGGGCCCGATGCCACATTATAATCCCTCATATAAGTCAGACCTCAGTCGCAGGTCCAACACCATACTGTGTCCAACAAATCTTCACTCGTGCATACATACAATACACACAGGTCCACAGTACACACATCCTACTGCCCCCCCTTCCCCCTTCCTCCCTGACCCTCCCACAAGCATCCGCACACCCACACCTCACCACCCCTGGTCCTCTCACTAGCGTGTTCAACGCCATGCCTCTTCTGCTTAGCCAGGCGCCTATAATTGAATCTCAGGTCGGGATTAATTCTAGGAGCTGCACTTGACTCGGTCAAAAACAACTATTACAGGGAGGCAATATATTTTTTTACACAGCACTTCACATTGATTAGTCAGTGCACACCGATGAGAGATGGCCTGGCTTCTAGATGACAGTCATTTGCATTAAGTGAGGGGTTTGCAGCAGCCAGGGGAGTACGACTGCCTGCCATCAAGCGGAACAGACGGAATAACACTTTCCATAATGTAGCCTACTGAGAAATGTACACACACATACATGCACACGCACACCTACACACACACACACACACACACACACACACACACACACACACGCACACCTACACAAACATACATACACACACACACACACACACACGCACGCACGCACGCACGCACACAAACACACACGCACACACACACACACACCTACATAAACATACACACACACACACACACGGTGGTATTACACAGAGACAAACACTGGGTCTACAAATAATTGCTATTTATACATTTGATATATTGATATACTGTATTGTTATTTTGTTATAAAATAGTCCCCTTGGTAAACACAATACATAAAACCAACAGTCCAAGTAAGACATGCAGTAAACTTTTATTCAGTGCATCTAACATTGCATCTAATGTAATAATGTAATAATTACATAATGTAATAATGTAATAATTGCACTAATTGCATCTAATATTTCCAGATATACAGTATCTGAAGACAGAAGGCTCCTGCAAGGAAGCTCCTTCAAGGAAGCTCCTGCAAGGAGGCTCCTTCAAGGAGGCTCCTGCAGGCTGCTGGTGAGAACACGACCACCAGCGCCACTGTGCGTTGTTCACACCTCGCCGGTTGTCATTCCAGGGATGAGCTCAATGAGAAGCCTCAGTGTGATCTCAGGGGAGTTAGTGGAGAGCCTGCTCCATTGCAGGGAGAACAGAAGAGAAGGAGCTGTGGGGGGAG
The DNA here is from genome assembly GCA_027564795.1 of Aphredoderus sayanus. Classification (NCBI taxonomy): domain Eukaryota; kingdom Metazoa; phylum Chordata; class Actinopteri; order Percopsiformes; family Aphredoderidae; genus Aphredoderus; species Aphredoderus sayanus. The sequence continues at coordinate 3,000,504 of JAODUG010000015.1, read as the reverse complement.
GGAGGGGGGAGGTGTGGGTGAAGGCCCAGATACAGAGGGGTGACTGAAAAAGGCCCTCTTTCAGTGCTGAATGAAAGCAAGAGAACCTTTTTCTTGCCTCCTCCCGACGCGCTGTCAAACTCGATCAGCGCCGGGTAGCGGTGACACCGCTCGCCTCCCAGACACCCCCCCTCCGCACAATGGAGTCTGCGAGGACCCACCATGCATTTCACATTCAATTTAGCCCTCCCCGGGACATGGTTGGCAGGGTCACCGCCGGCCGGCCAAGTGAAGGCCCATGTCTTGGACTGTGGCAGGTCCCGGAGCACTGGGCTTGGGCTCTTATTCCTGGGGTGTGTGTGTGTGTGGGGTGGGGGGGTGGGAATAGACGTGAGGTTTTCAGGGTGACAACAGGGGTGAGGGAGGGTGGCCTCTTCCCAATAATAATAAAATAAATCTCCAAAAGAAAGGTCTGTCCGGAGCCTTTATTCATAGAGCTTATGCAGTTTTCCATGGGGTCCTCAATAGGGACTGGAGGAACATTATTCTGCCGAAGCCCATTAGCCAGCATTAGGAGCATCCACACACACACACACACACACACACACACACACACACACACACACAGACAAACGCACAAGGAGATTTGAGACAAACCCCAAACAGCCCACAATAACCGCGAGGTACAAGCGCTGAGCCTTAAGACCTCGGCTTGCCCCAAAAGGGCCTTGAATAGATGTGCCCCAAATCATGTTGTTGAACAAATCAGGTATTAAGGAGAGAGGAGTTTGTCTGAATTTACTTTACTTAAAGACTTTAGTTAAGCTAGTTACTGCGGAGCTTTACTTAGGCGTGGGTTAAGTGTGTGTGTGTGTGAGTGTGTGTGTGAGGGGACATCATTCTACAGCCATCTTACACTGTGACACCCTAACCCCCCCCTTCAGCATAAACCCTCTCACCAACCCTCCGACACCCAACACACACGCACACACACATAAACCAGTCTATAGCCTATACTCACCCACTCCAAACAATGACCTGCTACTGGCAATTAAATGCCATTTGGCGATCCAGGGTGCATGTTAATGGTATTACTCGTGCGATTCATCCCATGAATGGTAAAAGGGATTTCCCTCTTCACCAATAAAACCCCACTCACTGTCTTAGTAGCATTACATAGCTTACCTTAGGCTTATCATTCACGGCTTTCCGATTACCATTTGAATATTTCCTTTTTTTCCGTGGCAGTGGCAGATGTCGTTTGAGGTGCTTTTGAGCCTGTGGCTTTTTATGGGTGAAGGAACTGGACTGTCATCACCTTTCGCAAGCCTGTCAGTCAAGAAAGCCTGCTCTCTCCTGTGCAGCTCATCATTGGACAACCACCCAGGTAGGCAGGCTATATGCTCTGCCCACCCTGTCACTCAAACAATGTAAAACTTTAAAGCATCACATTCTTGTAGCAAGCATTGGAGTACTGTACCTTCCAGGCCTGTTAACATAGTGGTGAATCTTTATATATCCCGGCAAGACTTAACACAATCATATATAATTACATTAAAGTATCTCATATCTGTAATGAAATAAAGTGTGCTCTGGCTTATCTTTGGTTTCAGTCTTGGTTGCGACTGCCAAGATAAACATTATTGATAGATCAAAAAGCTGAGAGACAGATGCGAGCATAAAAGGACACATTTATATTCTTATAATTTGCGTCCAGTTGGTCCTGCATCTCCTTTCTCTGCCTTGTTTGTCCAGAGAGCCCCTGTTTTGGCAGTTGCCTTTTTCTATGGACAAGGAGCTTTGAGAGGAATATGAAAAGGCAGATTTAAAGGTGACGGTCGGTCAGAGGGGAGGGGGACAGACAGCCTTGTTATCGCTGCTGTGTGGCTACATTTAGAAAGTACCTCCTGTTTCCACCCCCTTCCCCCCAGCCCCCGAGACATGAGAGGAAATGCTGAAATTGAACAAAGTCACAGCTAGAAAGCCTCTTGTCCCATCCAAGACGAAGGAAATGACTCAAAAGACCGCAACGCGCCAAAGAAATATCTAAATACGTTTCTCTACTACTCTATTCATTCCCTCTTCTTTTCCATATTGTATGAGACACATTCTCGCAACCTGAAATCAGCCGCATTGCAGAAATTCTTTCACATGGAGTCGTGCTGCTACTGCCAAAAAACTTGAATGCGCGCGTGCTGGAAATGTAATCATCCTGCTCCAATATGGCAAAAATAACCAAGCGTTTTCTAGCAGGAGCCAATTAAGTAATGACTCCATTTGAGGGAGTGGGGGATGATCATTGCTTGAGAACAATACGGTGAAAAAGCTTTGAGATCTGCAGAGGGTTTGTTTTGTCGGTTTGGTTTCCCCAAGCGCTAGAGGGGCTCCCTTAACTTGACACACCAAACAGATCGGGAAGAGAACAGAGCCGAGTTCTGTCAATAGTGAGGATTATAGGAACGGCTGTTTGGCCTCCAACCATTTTGCCCGCCAGGAGACACAAGAGGGCTCCCATTTGATTCAGCCCCTCTCTTACTGTCAAGTGTCTCTGGCGCATAGCAGGGCCAAGCACTAGCAGAGGAACCGAGAGGGATTTGGCTATTGACCTACTGTACGGAAATGTCACGGCTCTCATGACGTTATTAATGCTTCCCTCATTTAAAATATTCTACCGTTAATCATGTGATGATATGATTTTTAAAATGTCACTTTGGATCGTACCATTTGGGTATGATTTGGGACCACATTAGGACAAGCAATCACACCTGCACTTTGATGGTGTGGCCCTTCATCATGGTCTATTAACAGTCATAAATGCATGGCAGGGAGTAATGCAATCGTCACACACAGTGCCTGCACCCTTAACCCACTGCGTCTTAGCTGCCATTGCCCTTATCGCCTAATGTGCACATTCACGGGCTGCAGGAAGACGGTGTCTCGCTTGGCATTATGCTTTCTCCCATGGGACTTTGGTATTGCTGTGTAGTTTAAGCCATTTCAGCCACAGCTATGATCTTAATTAGCTACACCTAAACCCTGTCTCTTCCCCAGACAAGCCTAATTAAGCCCAGTGCCTCTCCCCAGCCAGGGCCCCTATGCTGGCTGAAAGGGAACCCACAATCTCTTGTCCAGGGATTACAACCTGGGTACATCACAAGCAATCATCCTCCCCAACACAAACCGCACCCTGCGATCCACAAGAAACCCCAGGTTAATGCTCACTATACCCCCACCCATTGTCATGAAAAGCACAACACTACTTTCTCTACTAATTTGCTGTGAGTATTAAACAGCCTCTTCAGCTGAGTCAAACAAGGGAAATCCCTCTCACAGAAACCTTAATAAGTCCAGGCCAGAGAGACTAACCACACAGCAAAGAGCAGTAGCTCCCTTTGTGCGTGGCTGGCAGGCGCTCGAGCTAAACGGCTTGTTATTAGCGGCCGGGGATGTAGCTTGCCTGCACTGGCTCAAACAGTGTCACTCGCCTCACTTGCGATGATCCAACTTGGTGGGGAATACTTTCAAAGGCGAGCTTTCTTAATTGGATAGTCCCTTTAACCCTGTGAGAATCTTTGATCCTTATTGTACACTTTCATTGTGGTCCGTCTGTCTTATGGCAGCTATTGCAATTGCTCTGTGGCATCTTAGCATCCTAAACTCCTTAGTGTTAGTATCAGCTCAAGCTCTTAGCAGTGGATAAGCTCTGCTAATGTCATAATGGTGATGATTTGTCGGAGCCCTCTGGCGTTATGTCAATTCATCAGAGGGCAAGTTAACATCCACAATTAACAGAAATCAGACAACTTCTATGCAGAAGTGTAGATGATGGCAAAGCACTACAATTTGTAAATATTCACAGGTAGGCCAGTGTGTGGGATGGAACCTAGAACCTCTCAGCTGGGTGATGCCAACCTACACAGATCTTGAAGAATACACACTCAGAAATAAAAGTACCTTACAGATATGTACTTAAAATGGTACAAATGCTGGGGAGGTACCTTTCCGAGAGACATTTTTGTACCTCGACAGTCCATGTTAAAACCTTATCAAACTGTGTGAACATTCTTCAGAAGTGTACCTGTAAGTACATTTGGTCTTGTCTCATACTTGTCTCATTCTAAGAGTGAATATCCACTTGTCAGGCGTAAATTCAACATTTAAGTCATTTCTTTCTTTCTTCTTATTCTACATTTCTAGCCTCCTCCTGCTGGCAAAACACCCTCATAATGAATTGTCTATAGGAAAGACATCCAACTTTTCTCAAGACATACAAAGGCAATATATTCTGTGTATCAATATAGGTAATTCCCCTTATTATAATTCAACTTCTTAAGGACAATAATAAGAGTGTGTTTAACTCAGTCATGAGATATCGCATGATACTGTGGACCATTATCACGACTCAGTCAGCTAACATGCAGTTAGCTGAAGGACAAATCCTGGTGTTTATGAAGCTAAACTCTATGTATGGCTGAGTATGGGTGATGCCATGTGCAGTGCATTCATATTTTAATACTGTTTCTACCTTTGGGTCTTGGGGAGATTTGGTACTACACAAGATGAATCAAGAGTTAAAGACACTTGCACTGCAGGTGTCACCGGATTGTCTTCCCACTGAAACATCTGAGAATACTCTCTGTGCACCAGCTTTGAAGTTCCTCGACTGACTCAGGGTCAGACCTCCTGAAGAGAGAGGGAGTCTCAATTCATCAGGAAGCGAGAAAACCAACCTCTTCCTGTCCAATCATGGCGGGGCTGAAGAAGAACAAGTGTGCGAGGCAAGCAGTGAGATTGTATGGGGATCTCTTGTGAGAAGGCCACTGGGTGGTTCTGACTGAAAGCCTATTTGGGGATAAAAGAGCGGCAGCCCTGGGGTCCACTCGCCCAGAGAGACCAAGCCAGTGATTAAGGGGGCGCAAGGGCAGGACGGCCCTTTAATTTTGGGCTGCGGAAGGGGGGGGTGGGGGGCAGCACTGGTGTATCTGTAGCCAGACAATGGCGATTACCTTCCTCTTTATCTGGCAGAGAGGGGGCTTTGAGAGAGCAATCTGAGGAGCCGAGGAAATGGCACGACATGGGATTAGCGGCACAACAGGACGGTAAATTAAATGTTGGAGATGAAAGAATGAGCCTCTGACATGCATCAATAGAGAGCATTCGCTGCATTCTAATAACAGCAGCCGAGGAGAAATACCTGTAGAGATTAGTGTGTGAGAGGCCCTGAGAGAAGGAGGAAAGATACACAATAAAATAAATGACTTTTGACGTCTTTTGCCATCCAACAACGGACTCATTCTGGCAGCATGTGGGAAGGGTGTGTTTGTGAACATGAATGCAACTGCTGCTGCTGTATCTTTCTTCATGCATCCATTGCAGCCATTTATAACGCAACTGTAACTCTGTGTGTGTGTGTGTGTGTGTGTGTGTGTGTGTGTGGGGAGACCCACTGCCCTGCATGTTTTAGATGTCTACCTACTTCAACACACCTGATTCAAAGGAATGGGTTGTTATCAATCTCTGCAGAAGCCCTGATAACGACCCATTCATTTGAATCAGGTGTGTTGAATCAGATATCTAAAACATGCAGGTTGAGTACCACTGGTTTAAAGGTATACTCATCGATTGGTTATAGTGGGGGCAGGGTCTGACTCTAGGTTTGAAGCAGCCGTGTCTTGTGGTGACGGGTGGTACTGCACCTGGAAGAACCAACTATACACAGCTGTACACACATTCAAAAATGTATAATCAGATTTACTGCTACGTTCAAAAAATGTCAGGTACCACATTTGGCTCATATGGTGCTTCATAATATTCTCTCGGTGGTTATGTATCTATTTTATTTCTGACAATGGCTATATAGCCAGTTTGGACTTTTATTTTGCATGACGTAATAACCATGCTGTTGCTTGTGCATCTCTCATGCACGAGCAATAGCCGGCGTATTAGCAAGGACAAAATCTATTATACTTTTAGTATAAACGCACATTTTTAAACACAACATGCCTACAATTCTAATAATATAGTCTAAAACAAAAACAAAAATTCCTGTATGTATGCACGAGACTTTTGGTCGGGAAATCCCGTGTCGCAGGTTGTGACGTACTCGACTGTTTGTACTGTGCATGTGGCTTTAGAGCCACTTTAACGATGGCGCGACTCTTAAATTAGAATTGCGTGCTTCACTGCGGCAATGACTTTGTAGGTACGAGCCGCCATTTATTTCCCTGTGTCTATCTATTAATAGGTCTATGGTTATAGTGCCCCTAGTCTCAGCATCTTCCTTTCATTAGCACTACATCACAGAAGTCACTCCTGCTGAACATCTGAAACAGAAACGTAAGCATGTCAGCACTATCAGGAAGTGGGGTATTTGTAGTTCGGGTACCTCTTTCACTGTTAGCCTTGCTCCTAATAAGATTCTATACATAATTCTGGCATGATGCTAGTGTAGTGCTTTCATTTTTCTTTCCGTTTCTTTTTAGCAGTAACCATACTGCATAACTTATTTGACAGATTTGACAGAACTGCTAACAACCAGACTCATCCTTTAGTTTCCCAACATATTCCTCAACATTATTAATGTCCGATTTGGTCAGTGAGTGATGTATTTTGTTTTCAAGCATGTAAATCAGTTAGCCAACACTGTGTCCCAGACATTACACAAGTAAAGGCTGGCTCTACGAGACTATAGCATACCCAGAACCCTACATTTCTGCACCAGCTCAACTATGCACAAAGGTGTACAGTGTGAGCCAGTAGGAGGAAGGGTAGAGAATGTGTGTAGAGTTACAGTAGAGTCCTGCAATGGGAGAGGTAAAGAGGAGTGCGAGCTAAAAAACACTTATACAAACACAATATAGGAACATTTGAACAGTAGGGTAAATACCAGGTGAAATATCGTGTCTTTGACACAACAGACCCAAACAGATTCCACAGACCCAAATTGAACTTAAACACCTATTAGAGGCTTAATAATGACTTTTAAAAGTTCTTCTCTGTGCTAGCATATTCTATAAACAAACAAATATTATTGAAATACACACACATTTGTGGAAAACTATTTAAACCATGCTCATTAGCATCTAACACCTTGATTGACAGGTATTATGGCCAGCAAACAAATAAAATAACAAAGCAATCAAAACAAAAGGAAATAGGTAGATGAAAAAGAAACAATGCAGAGTTTTTGAATGAAGTGTCTGACACACTGGTGACAGACAGGAAGTGACAGAGAGAGCCGGTTCTGAATGCAAGCAGAAATGATTCAATCAGAGCAGCTTTATCTGGGTTATTACTATACCGAAGCACAAAGATGAAGAGGGGTTTTGCCTTAATCTCAGCTTCTATAGAAGGGAACAAAGGCACACTTACAAGCACTATCAGCCACAAATATCAAATCAGCTCTAGCTGCACCTAATCCTGCCAGACAGCATTGTTGATTCACTGAACCTGTGGTCAGAGACAGACACCGCCATATGTGCAAAGGAAATAAACACTGACGTGCACACACAGACACATACACACACACACACACACAGCATTTTTCTTTTGATAATGCAATGGTGAGATTCAAGTCTGCATTGTTATTTATGTTGTGTGTCTTTCTGACTATCGATACTGTATGTGGAAACAACAGAAGGTACATACCTCAGTTGTGCTATAGTGCCCACACAACCCCAAATTCACTCACTATTTTGATACACACTTGTGCTCTGTAGAGAGGAGCACCCCGTCTCGGAATTTCAAACCGAAACAACATAATTTACTGTAGGTAACACTGGCTGAGGTGAATTCTGACAATCAAGGTATGACACTTTAATTTTGTTGTGCTCTTTCCCAATCAAAATATTAAACTCAAACCTAGCTTAAGGCGTCAGTAGAGTGTGCTAGAAATTACGAGATCTATGCCACACTCGGTGACCTTTGAACTTCTGAACGCCCACAAGTCTCCAGGGTCTTATCCACGGTGACAGCAGCAATGGTGGGAATGTCCTTGTTCAGGATGCCACTTGGCAGAGGCAAGAGGACACAGGCAACTTCATTATCTGACAATAACAGGCTAATTATTGTGTTTGTTAGCAACAAATCAGAGCACAACAGACTGCATGTCCCTGTCCTGTTTTGAGCATCTTAATTACTTACCCCCCTCCCCACCACCTCCCATCAGTCTCTCTGTTCCCACTGATGGTCTTGTTATTTTGCATATAAAAGGCAACAGCTAATTGTCTGGGCTATAAATATTCGGCATGCAATTAGCGTCCTGGCCTGCCTTTTGCGCTGTTATCACCTCGTCGTTTGGTACACGGTGCAAACCGCACACTCAATTCTGCGTATCTAATGGGAGTTTGATAGCAGCACAGAACCTTTGTTTCTAAGAACAAATAACAGTTAGAATCCCGGCTATGGTTTTGCCCCTCCGTTTGCCTTTGAGGACCATGCACATTATCGTACACATATGACTACAAGGTGAATGCCACACAGATGATACCTCCAGGAGGTTACTGGGGAGGTTATGTCAGTGGTAAAGAGCGTAATGTTCATGTTTTGAGGCAGGGGAAAACAAGACAGGAGACCAAAATCCTGTGGACATTCTCAAGCTCAACACTGACCTTTGCTTATCTGCATTGGCATTTCTCAAAATGAGACACAAGAATTTCAGACGATTGCATATGACACCAGAGTCAACTCTGGGATAGCAAGCGTAATGTTGAAGAGGAGCTGGCGAAGTTCCTCACTAGGAATGAAAGGGGGAGAAGAGGAGTATTGAGAAAGACACAGGGAGGGGCCTGTAAAAAAGAGGGCTCCTAAGGCCAGGGGACTCTGCCACTTTCCTCCACCTCACCTAAAATCAAAGGAAAGTTGGGGGGTTGGGTGAAGAGCAGTGGAGAAGAGACACAGAGGGGGGGTGGAGGGGTTAGGGGGGTCTTCACGGATGACTGCAACCCAGTTTGAGCTGCTAAAGTGCAGACGTGAACTTCTTTCATCTCTCTTCAGGGTCACTGTCCGCAAGGGAATGAACCTGTCATCTAACTCCCACTTCCCTCCACCACCATTCCCAGCTCCTCCAGCTTCCCACCATACAGGACAGTGTACCAGCCAATATCCCCCCACACCCACCAGCCCAGCCACCCCCTTAGGGGCAACATCAGCCCCGAGCTAGCAGAATGTTAATTTTTTAATTATGGAAGTTCAAAAAGCACTTTGAATCCTTCCATTTTGGTCTGTATATTTTCAAGGGCTATACAGTACATGCATAATGCCTTAATGTGTGATTTGCCTACAATGGACCCTTTCATAAACCGTCATAGTAGGATAAACACAGCTAGTAGCAATATACATAATTGGGCTGTTTAAAGGAACAACTTATATTAACCCTGTAAATCATCTTCTATGCAAGGTCCAGGGGAACCAGAACTAAAGCAGACATAATATACTGGGTGGGTTTTGATGGTGGAGAGAGGCTGAGACATATTGAGGCTGACGCTGTGTGGAAGGGCTTGATGAAGCCCAGAGGCTTGTTAGAGACAGGCTCCTGAGGGCCGCTAATTGGGTACCGCCAGAGTCATGAGGTCTGGGAGAGACAGGGGAGTCAGCCTCAAGAGCTGCGTTTGCAGAGGGGATGAAGGGGGTGGGAGTTGATGGTGAAGGGGGCTTTCTGAGTCACATGAAAGTTTGTGGGGATGAATGTACCGTAATTAGATTAATAAGTAGCTTAATTTATCGCAGCAGAGGATATCAGCGGCTCCACATTAGAGGCAGGCCAGAAGATTAGCCTCGATCGGCGTTTCCAAAACACGATTAGCCCCCCGGCACAAAGACCAGGCTCTTTCACAGGTTCCTACCACAAGGGCTGGGATTACAGAAACGTGTTGAATAATCAGCAGTGCTCCCACATGCTCCTCTCAAGTCTGCACCAGCCAGGGGTGCAGAGCAAACCTTTGCTCCCTCTCCGCCCTGCTCACAACACTTATCAATTAGACCTTTGTGAGGCCAATTAAAATGAAGAGTGACTACACTAACATTAGGCTTCTCTTTTCTAACACCTACAGAATGTTCACTTTATCTACCTCTTTGAAACATCCAGTGGCTAGTGCATAATCACAACTTAGTATACAGTATTTACATGACTTGATGATAGCAACTATATCCAATACCATGTGAAGTAAAGCCCAGTCAGTAAACAGTTTGGGATAGGTGAGTGAGTGGTCATTAAGTCTGGTGGTTATCCTGAGAGTCTCTGGGGACACACAGCTTCATGGCTAATTGATTGTCCCTCCAATCTCCTCTAGAATGCCAATAAAGACCGTGGCATATGTTCACTTTAACTCCAGCCACATGCATCATGAATACTGGACTCTTACTAAGCTTTAGATCCCCTGATCCACTACATCCTTTACATCCGGCCTACTGGTTAAAAAAAGAAAAAAAAGGAGCAAAGAAAAAAGCAAGATCTTTGTGGAGGTTGCAGATGTCAGCCATGTCCTGATGGGATACTTCCCAAGGCAGCTGCCTTGGATTTATCCAATAGTCCAAACACAACTTAGGCACTACAAGGGCATTATTTTCCATGACCAGCCTGCTTCTTGGATTTGACAGGACAATATTTATTTAAAAAATACAAGCCTCGTCCTTCTCTGGAAATGACAGATCCGTAAGTCAGGTATCACCTCCTATGGCATTAACGGTATCCATGCTCGCCGATGGATGGAGGGTTTTGGCCAATGCACTAGTCCTGATCAGCCATGAATATGGACCTCGCCCACAAGCTAATGTTTATAAATGGTTCAGCTGTCGTCACCGCGCCTTGGATACGAGTCCTGTTTACCCTTGAAAAGCCAGCAACTTTTACATTTCCTGCTGCTATGCCAACAACGCGTCCCGATTATCCTGTGTGACTATGCAGCTCCATGCATTGGTGATAATGTGAACAGAGTCAACATGTCCTACAGACAGAGCCCGGGCCCTGCAAAACCCCAGCCCATCCTCCCAGGTGGGTTGTTTCAGCAAGGCTCCCCTCTGTTTCAACGGCCCTGGGTAGACACCCAGTTGACACCCCACTGTCTTACTCACATTATGGACCAGTCCCTTAGGAGGAGTGTGCCTGTTGAGAAGTTCTGGAAAACTCAATACCATTGATCCATTACAATATATAATGCCAGTGTGAGTACAATGCACCCATAATGTCAAACAGAAGTGTTTTCCTTAAGCTTTCCTATAAAAATATAACATGGTATATGATGACGTTATGGCTGTTTTTGTAGTAATAACATTACTCTTTCTTGTGTGTGCTCTATGTCAGCTGTTTCTTATCCACTATCATCCCTTAGACCGCTAAGTATCCCAAGCTCTTTATTCTACTTTGTTAGTTGAATTAGTTCTTTCAGCACAAATCAAGCTTAGTTGGGCTGTTTTAAGTGGTATCTTGACCTCAACAATCCCTCAATAGCATCAGATTGGTAGATTTAGGAGTTGAATGGAGGTGGGAAGATGACTTAGAAAGGAAAATGGCTGAACAGGAGTAGGCTGAGTGAGAGGTGAAAATCATCTGCCCACTTACCTACACACATGAACTACAACAAAATTCAGTAGTGATAAAGTACATTGTCATTTTAAAATACATACTCTAAGGCCTGGTAGTAGATTTGCCAGCTACGGTGGGATTAAAATTGATGTGTTGTTCTTTGCTTGTCTAATGCAAGTTCCACAACTGGGAAATCAAGTCACTCCAAAACCTCACCCCAAAGGTGCTATACCTTACTGCCCTATACCTCACTATAGCTACCACACTGCATCTAACTTGCTAGATAGCAGCTGTTCACCTCTGTTGTGGTGAAGCAATGTCTGCTCCTGAGCAAACAAGGGAAAAACAAACAAACCAGGGCTACATCAGGCCATGTGTGTGGCGTGCAGCGCACCCTGCTCCGCTTCGCTAGCTACCCCAGCAGTTAGCCTTCACCACACAAGCAAATTAGAAGCCCTTGCCATCAGGCAGACAGCTGGCAGCCTTCCCCAGGGAATGCCAATTAAGTTTGTAAAACATTTAAACAACAAAACTGTACAAGAGAAACCAGCCCACACGGGCAATCGTCCCCACAACTTCCAACAGCCCTCACCATGACCTTCTCTGCACCCCCCCATCTGCATCAACCTCCAAGAAATACCAGTGCGACATATACAGGCACCCAAGAGAGCAGCAAATATGCTCAGGGAAATACATTAATACTAAATCAAAGCCATTGATTTTGTCATGCTAAATTATTGAAATGGCAATTCAAGAGATGATGTTTTATTCATAATATGAATTTTACAATAAACAAATGACAATGTCAATGTGAAATATTATTCAAAATGGGAATATATAACATTGTATTTAACTAAACCAAAGTTGAGACAACAGATATGGGCTTTCAGATTGTGAAAGTATCAACACCTGATATCACTACAAGTGAACACAACCACAACTTCCAACTTTTTGACACTGTCTGATCAAGTTGTGCTATGATACATGACCAAGTGGTAACTCGAGTTTCTGGCCTTAGGAAAAAAAATCTGGGTGGGGATTAGAATAATACCTAAGTAGCTTTCGGAAAATCGAACCCTTGAGTAGGAAAAGAAAATGGTGTCCTCAGGATAGAGCATGACCCACGCTCTGTTGCTGAACGCTAGCACTCAGATGTTGTACCTTGATCCGGCAGCCCACTCAAGACTTGTCTCAGTGTGTCATACAGAGGTGTGACAGACTGACAGAGTAGTTAACTAATTGAGACAGCATAAATTCCCTAGACCTCGATCCACCCCGCCTTTATACACACACACTATCCCTGCTCAGGGCATCTCAATCAATGTTAATTAGTCAAGCAATAATTAATGTGGGAGCTAATTTAAGTAATTTAATGTAATCTGTTTTCTTTGAAAGATCATTTATTATGTCAATATCACTCTGTTTGAATTCCTTAAGACAACGAGGTTACGGAGCGAGGGGAGAGGTTCTTGACAGTGACAGAGGAGACGAAATGTACACACACAGTTCTCTGGCAAACCTTATCACTGATTAAAGAGGTAACACAGAACTAATTGTATGCAACTAATAGCTATTTGGAGGATAAAAATGGTTATTGATACATTTTCTCTTATCTAAACCCATCCCCATCTGTAGGCCTACTCAATTTACGGCAGTATGTATTTTCATATTACTTCAGTTTGCTGACAGTATTTTAAGGCAAATTGTAAATACAGTATCTTGAATTAGACACTACAACAAATTATGTCTGCAAACTTTAGGAACACACACACACACACACACGCACATACAGTATATACATACAGTACATATACTGTATATATAGTATAAGATTAGATATTATGGCAGTTGTAAATTGTAATACCACAAGCGATTATCTTTTAGCTAACGTAAGCGTAAGGAGATACTGTATACTGGCGTATAAGGAAGCTACAAAGTCACGCATTTAACAAATGTTCCGTATCTGTTGTTTTTTCCCCTCTGACAAATGTTGTGATGGTTAAATGTACCTAAAGGAAGAGAGTGTTCTTCGTCTTCCCAATAAATAAAAACAGCTCCTTTTCCAACTGAACACAATGCATATCAGCCGACTCAGCAGTCTCTGGAAAGCTTTGTTTTCTAACCTTAATGCCTCTCTCTCCTTCATGGTCTGATCTTATGCACACAAAAGAGTTGGATGGCATTTCAATTCATCCTCAGCAGCCGTAATACAACAGAGGCCTATCTCCTGCTGACAGGCCCTTATACTGTTTGCGTCTTCTGACAAATACACCTCTAGAGCAGTAAAAAAAACCTCTTTCTTAGTCTCTTCTTGCTGAACCACTGAATGGCACTGTGGCTGGTTCTAGTATATGAGGAAAGGTTGGGTAGAACATTGCCACAGCCACTAGAGGCAGTGTAACACAGCCACAGCAGGTAATATATAACTGCCCAGTGTCAACTAATGTCCTCTTGTATTGTAAAAGAAGAGGACTGATCAGTAGATTAAACTGTTGTCGTTGTCACTGTATGGCTCTGTGCCTCATTTCCACCCTTTCTCATGTAAGGCGGTATCTGATGACCTCTGTCCCAGAGATCGCACATAAGGAGACAGAAACAGATTTGTAATTCTCAAAACAAACCCCGCTCCGTCAATGATTAGTTTGCCTCTATGTTAACTGTCAGAGACAGCCTATTAAGGTGGGGGGGAATTCAGTGTCACCACACTGGAGAGAAATTATTCCAAACTGGTCATTTTATGTATATTATAGGAATTCATAGATAATTACTGCTGTTCATTTTTTGATAGGTCTTTTCCTTGTGGGCTTTTGCAATCTAATCTTAGTCTATTGTCAGCATGCCCAGGGTGTCTAATCACCCTTAACCTTGCATGACAGTGCCCTCAACCCCTCTGTTCCACTGCCCTCTGACAATTTAAACATACTTTTAACATAATACCAGCACTTTTATCAGCCCAGTGACTGCACCTTCTACCAGAATCACCACAACTAATGGGATCTAATCTCTACAATAAGGGACATTAATATATATGCAAATCAGCTTAGGGTACAGCAATACTCAGCGTCTTTCTGCGGCAACGGGCAGCGTGTGTTATACAGCTAATGTGTTTTTCATGTAACTTAATTGTACATTTGGACAAACCTGCCTCAATGCACATACACATTTAATGTAGAACTGTACGTTTTAGCAGTGATTTTCTTTCTTTGGTAAAAACAACAGGTACCCATCCCCCGTAAAAGGTCCAGTCGTAGGGAGAATTTAGGCATTGGGGGTTGAGGGTTGTAGGTCGGCTGTTCAAAGCCACTCTGTGCATTGTTGGCTTGTAGGGGATTAGGTCTCTCCAGGCTGCAGAATTTGCCTTCTAATTAAAAGGGATAAGAAGTAGAAAAATAGTGAGGGGCACTACTACTGTAGAGCAATGGGGGTGGAGAGGAGAAATGCTGAAAAGAAGGATAGAAGTTTCTAGTGTCACCGGGGGTGATCACAAGACTAGGCAAGAGTTACCAACTTCTTGTACTGACTCTCTGCCATTCCCCCCTCATCCCCCAACCCTTTAGTCCGCTGCCATCTCATTAACTTGCCTCACACTGGCAGCACACGTTGAACTTCAAATCAAAGATAAAGTGGTTGTGGTATTTCTGCTTTTGTATGCAGCCATTGGATTTGTGACGCTAATAAACTTGTATTTAGGTCAGCTGACAGGTGCTCCCTTCCATCCTTTGCATTGATGATAAATAAATAATTACCTACAGAATATGCATGTTGAAATTATAGAATGCTCACATGAAAATAAAGTGTGCTACAAAGCAACCTCTCTATATTAGTGACCTTTATTTCAAGTATAGTAATTCAAATCCAGGTACACATTGTCTTATTGTAATAAATTGTGAACATTAGTGGATATATTTTTCCAGAAAGAAAATTACTAATACTATTCATACTTTTCAATATACTGTATATTCAGTATATGAACAAGATTTAGTAAAATGATTGTCGTAAAATAAAATTGCTAGACCTTCAAGAGTGTTGATGTAATTCACACAAAGCACTTAACAGTAACTGACTTAAAGCAGGGTGCTGGTGTTAGTTTGTCACCCAGCATGTGGTTCTATTCAGCCCTGACTGGTGTCCATCTCTCCCTGTTCCCAGCATGCAGCTGTTTTGTTTCCCTGTCCCTCCAGTGGGGGTCCAGCTGTCCTTAGGCACCTGACAAACGAAGCCCGACTCTTAAGTGCGCACGCAGGCCCGACTCTTTTCCCATGAGCCCTGGGAGGTTAACGACATGTCAGCTAAGAACAAGAACCTCCTCCACCCCTTCTCCACCCCCTCACCTAATGCCCAAAAGCCTTTAGCTGTGTTTGTGTTGTGTTTGTGGCTGTTCTGTGGCACCACAAACATCCCTTAAACCTCAAGCCCCCCCCCGAAAAAACGGCAACGGGATCTCATTTGCTGGTTGGTGTCTGGTTGCTAAACCACAAACCCCCACCACCACCATTACTCTCCTCTCCTCTACCCCCACCCAGCCCTGCCGAGCTCTCACCTTTTACTTGGGGGCAATCCGATCCTATTTGGAGTGTGTGACGGGGGCCATTCTCCCTCACCTCACTGATCAAGAGCCCCCTTGTTAAGCAGGCCCAGGGATGAGCAGGTACAGATTTAGGGGGAGGCCGGGAGGGGGTGTGTGTGTGTGTGTGCGTGTAGTGAAAGAATCTGCGGTGAGCCAAGGAGAAGATTAAACGGTGGGCCATCCCAACCCCAGCCATCCACCCCCTCCCCAACACTCCCTTCTTCTCCCCATGGTGTCCTGCGTGTGGGGATGGGAGGGGTGTGTACCAAAGGGAGCAAGGGGGAGGCCAGTGGCACAGTAGTAGCCGAGCCATCTTGTCATCATAGCAGGACAAGCACATTCAAGCGTATCCGTGGTACCCTCCCATCCTATTGCAGCCTCCATTGCCCTCCACTGAAACCCATCAAACACCCCTTCCCCTCCCCCCCTGAAAGAGTGCTCTGCTGGTGTCTTTTCTTCTCTTAAGGGCGGGGATGAGTCCCGGGACTCTCTGCTGTCCTTCCAGGCGTCCACATTCATTTGCGTCTGGACAGGCAGGCATGCACGGGGCGGTATGAGGGCACTGACATGCGTTGGCAGTCGGGTCTTGAGCTCTTTCTACAGTACCTTTCCTTTACACCAGTCTGAGCCACACAGAGCCACACATGCGAAAAGCTGCCCTTGTGCTTCAAAGGGTGCAACATCAATCAGTGTGGCTTAGAATGCACTGCAAATCTCTGGTGCTGTGTTTGTGCTCTTGAGAAGGCATAACATATCCTTCTTATTAACATGTAAAGACTCAACACCTATAAACAATTGCTGGAACATACCGTATCATCATTGAGAAATTATGTTCTTCAATGGGTCATTTCTGTAAATCTCCCTTCTGGTTTTATGATCAGTACTTCCTAAAATGTTGTTGCGTTATAATGTCCAGGCTAAGGATACCTACTGTACAAAATGGCATTCCTTCACGTCCATAAATGGATGTCAAAGTGAAAGTGATGCAATTTGACACACAATTGAAGTTGTGATGCAAAGGGAGAGGAGCGCGATTAGCACCTAATTAGCGTACTTAAATAATAAAGGAACTTACACTAATAATGAAGGCATGTACTTACGCTACCAGTTTCTACCAATTAACCTTTTTCAATTGGTGTTCTGCAATTTGAGTAAATCCTGTTATCAGCAAATATAACACATGGCACACCCACATTCTAAGCACTTCCCAAGGAAATCTATGCGGTGTTTATGTGTTAGGACGTAGAACAACTAAACAAACAGCAGATAGACACTTTCAGTAAACACCACCCAACCACTTATATCTTCCAAATAGCTTAGAGAGGGTGGAGAATCAACTTTAGGTGGCTGCTGTGAATGTCATTGAACTATTACGTGTTTACGCAGGCTTATTAACAACGTGACAAGGTCTATTTAAACACACAGCAAACGCTTCGAAATACACCAGGTCAGGTCCACCCGAGGGGCTGCTGCTAGGAATGCCCGGCGTTGCTGTCATTAAACTGACAATAACCATGAACTAATTCAATTTCAAAGCCTCAAGAGGGACTGTGAAACGAAAGGGGCAGCACCTTCTGAAGTCATTGTGCAGTCTGACTGTACTCAAGCAGGCATACAGTATGGTCCAAGTCTCTGATATTAAGATCACCGGAGCCAAAAACACAATTATCCAGGGATGGGATGAAGGTGAAAATAATTCATGATTTCTCTGAGTGTTTTCCCAAAATGCCTTTCCTTCGTCCCAATTTGGCAGCACTTGGCCCGGTGCCTACTCACATTGTGTTGAACGGCCCCTTGCCACTGTTGCCATGGGGATGTGTGGACTTGCACAGCACTGAAAGCACGGCGGAAAAGGTGGGGGTTATCGCCAGCAGCACGGCTCCACCCTGCCCCGTCCAGAGCTGGGGGTGCGTGTGTGTGTGTGTGTGTGTGGGGGGGACCCACGACAGCAGAGATCCGGCTTCGCCTCCCTCCATCTCCGGAGGGCCTCCGACTGCAGGACGGGTCTGCGGCGGGACTCCGGCCTGTCCGCTGGGGGCCGGCTGCCTGACTCCCGTAAGCCCCGGGCCAGACGGGGTGGGCTGGGGTGGGCTGGGGTGGGCTGGGGTGGGAAGGGGCCGGGCAACACAAGCTGGACGGTGGCCCAGTGCGGTGACTGCCTGTCTGCCCAGGCGCTGGGCCATGCTGCCACTCCTCCCTGGGCTCGTGCCCCTGCACTTGGATTTCAAAGGGATGTGACAAGGAGGGGGGGCACCGTCGCAGAACCCATGCCCCTCCGACTGCTCCTCCAAAGCCCCCCCACCTCCCTTAAAAACAGCTTTCACCCCCCCCACCCCACCCCTCCCCCGCCCTCCCGCCCTCTCCACCCTCTCCCAACCCCCAAATGCCCCTCCGACAGCTCTTCTGTGTTGGGCATGGGCCCAGGCTCCCTCTCACACTGTGCCATTCCCACCACTGCTGCCTCCCATTCGGGGTGGAGGATGGGGTGGGGGGGGGGTGGGGGGGTGGGGGGGTGGGGGTTGTGCTGCTACACTGCGCCCATCTGCCCCATGTCTCTCCATGCTGTGGACCATGATGCTGCAGCATGGCTCTCACGGCCGGCGGGGCCTGCCTGGGCCCCTCCCCCTCTGCCCCCCCCATCCCCCCCATCCCCCCCGTCCCGCGTCCCGTCCCGCGTCCCGTCCCGTGTCCCGTCCCGTGTCCCGTCCCGTCCGACACATGGGCACACTGACGCGCCCACACCTACCGCATGCTCCTGCTGTGCTCTAGAATGGAGGTGCAGTACAAGCAGGGACAGGCACCTCACTGTACACTGCTAGACCCCGCAGACCCCAGCCATGTATCTGACTGAGTGGGACGCGGTGCCACCTTGTCTGCGGGGCGGAGCAGGGCGGGGGCGGTTCATTTAGCGGACTGGCCCGTCATGGGCCAGCATCTGACAAACAACAATGGCTGACAGGCTGCGTTTCAATTGGCCAGGGGATGCCCTCGCTCCTCTAGCTGTGGTTTCTCTCTTCATCGCCGCCCTCATGGCATTTCTCTGGCAGCTTTCCTCCTGTAAAATTCTTCCCCTACTAGTTTGTTTCTTTCCAGCATTCCCGCGGCCATCCTCTTCGCCTGGGCAGAACGCAGTGGCTTCGGTGTGTGGGGGGGGGGGGGGGGGGGGGGGGGGGGGGGGGGGGGGGGGGGGGGGGGGGGG
>JAODUG010000015.1:2958116-2975667 GCA_027564795.1 Aphredoderus sayanus | reverse complement strand
ATAATAATAATAATAATAATAATATTATTATTATTATTATTATTATTATTATTATTATTATTATTATTATTATTATTTTCCACACAAAGCAAAACATAAACGTTATTGTAAAACATTTAAAATGAAATACTTGCCTTAAAAGTTGTTTTTTTTGTTTCAAAATAGCTTCTTCCTGTGTAGAAAATATAATATGGAACAATACAAAGTCACATGTAAAATATAGAGGCTAGGCATAGCTCGAGGTAAAGCGGAATCAGAATATTGTACATTTCCCCCCCAGTATATTTCACCTTCAGTCCGAAAAAAATATTTGTCGGCATGGTCTTGTATTCCCATGTAAATATTGTGACTAGGTTGTGGTAGGCCTTTATCAACATGGTCGAAGCACACTGGCAAGCTATATGGATGGGAGGACAGTTTTAAGGAAATAAGTCTCTCTAAATCCGCTTGCTACGCAATGGAATGTGAGAGGACGATACAGTCTTCACGGAGCAGCCAGTATTCATAGATGTTTTTCCCCCCTTTTTTTTTGTTATACAGAAAATGTTTTGTTTATTGAGGGAAAACTTTTTTTCTTCAATATTAATTTATATGTCAAATATCACAATTTCGAATAATAGTTTTCATGAAGGTGTTCTTTAGAGGTGTAGGCTATATACTGGCTTTTATTTGATATTACTTAATCGATTTTAAAATAGGAAATATGCCTTCAACTTAAAGAATATTCCATTTGTATAATTGTGGTGAACATTACAGAAAGCAATCTGTAAAAGTAACACTTTTTACTTAGGCCTATTGAAAAAGTTGCTTTTATTATGAATTTCCCCTCTGCTGAGATGGGAATGTTGTCAATAGCCCTCTCGCTGCCATTGGCTGAGGAGTTTGCGTCAAAAAGTAGCTGGTGACATTTGTTTCTCAGCAAACCTCCCCGCGAGTGCGCTAGACAGACCTCAGCTCAGTCCTCCCGCTCTCATTGGCCAGCAGTTTGTACAAATCCAACTCAAGCGACTTCAGTGAGAACAGACTCACAAACCCGAACCCTACGCAGCCTCCTCCAAGCTCATGACGCCGACATCGCCTCTGAACATTTTGACTTGAGCGCTGAACGTCCAACTTTTCTCCGTGTTTTGATATTCTGCTGTTAAAGGGCCTTTTTCTTCGCCAGGACACATCAGTTGACTCCAATTTATTCATCGGGAGGGAAAAGAACACCACATACAACTTTCGACTGGTCAATTTAAGAGTATGTTGATATTAACCTATTATTATTAGAATTATTATTGTTGTGTTATTATTAGCATCATTAGCCTATAATATTATTATGTTTCCATTTCTTGTTGTTCGGCCTAACATTTTTTTAAACCTCTGTAACCGCAAATACGTCGAGATAAACCAAAAGCTTTTATTAGGCCAAATTATATGCCAATTATATAATCAATTCTTAAAAGAAGAACAAACCATTTTAACGTATGCCTAGTATAGCCTTTGCTAGAATTTTGTTGTAATAAATATCAGTGGGAGACTGACGGTATTAGCATAAATAACCGGCAGGTTATTTTATAAACACAACATAAAAAACAAAAGTCCCATGGTCCCTCTTATGACTGATTTTATTGCAGGCAAAACATTACAGCATTTATTTATCTTAGTCGTATAATATATATATTTCTTCGATTTGCAGTTCAATAAATTTTTGCAGCTGAATTGGAGATAAAAGCTAACAAAGGGAGACGATTGAGGAGGCGTTTGGTTTGCTTTATTTGCAATGTGGACTTTCTTGCACCCTCTACGAACAGGAGGTGCAGACTCGCTACGTTAACATATTTAGTGATGCAGTAAATAATTGTAAGATTGTTCTCCTTTTGCTTGTCGTTGTCTTCAATGGGCTGAAATTGCATATATTATGACGAGGCTAATCTAATAAAAGACAGGCTACAATCTGATATTCGTAATAGCCTACATTTCACGGCATAACTTGTGTATCGAAGTCATAATTGCAGTTTTTAAAATAGCCTGCAGTGTGAAATTAAAATGTAGGCTATTTTTATGTATAATCCCTTTAACAACTTTTGATCGATTAGGCTACATTTAAAATTAGTTATTCTGACACAATGGCCAAAGCACGCTATTTGTAACGTTTCCATTATTAGGCCTATTTAAGAAAAGCAAAACGTTTTTAATAAATTGCTATTTATTAAATATGTAAATATGCTGATGAGGTTTAAAAATTTGTGAAATACTAAACATTATCCCAAAACGCACAAACATGGTGCAAACTCGAAGTGAGGGGCACATGCCATTGAGGATAGCTCAATAATTCATCAACACAAACATTTATTTTAATTATTCTTGGACAGGGTAATTATTATTGTACGGGTGTGCAACTGGTAGATGGTCTGATTTAAATGCAACAGATTGAGATGAGGGGGAAACGGCTGGATAATAAAAAAGAAGTGCAACTTTGGCAGAGCAGCCTAATCAAAAGGCCCAGAAGGTTTAAAAGATGAGGGTCACTCTAAGATGAAATGGAACCAATAAGATCATCTACTAAATGGCGATTTAAGTCAGTTTTAAAAAAGCATTAAAGTGAGAAATTTGAATAGGCATATTTTACAAGTTTTCTTTCCCTGAAATGTAGGCATATTTTCATAAAATAACAATTTTATTTTAACAAATGATCGAATTGCATTTTTATCTCCTCAGCACAGAGACAATGTTTGAAAAAATATGTTCATCATTTATCATTCATTTTAAGCTTAACCATTCTAAATAAGTACAAGAATGACCCAAAACTTATTTGGATCATTCTATCAGTCTATCAATGACTGTTTACGTGGTAGACATAATTGCAATATGAATGCACTTAAGAAGCAAGTTAAATGTAAAATGTATTTGTGATTGGGAATACCTCCGTTTTGCCACAGGGGTATATTGATGGCTCTCTTTTTATTTTTTATTGATCTGCTGTTTCTGAAAACCGCAGTTTTCTTACGTTGTTTTATTTTCAAGAGTTCCAATTTCAGATGACTTGTTGCAATTATAGAATGTTGCCCCGGGATGTGTGTACGTGTGTGTGTGTGTGTGTATTTGAGAGAGTGTGTGTGTGTGTGTGAGAGAGAGAGAGAGAGAGAGAGAGAGAGAGAGAGAGAGAGAGAGAGAGAGAGAGAGAGAGAAAAGTGGTCGGTGGTTGGTGGTTGTGTGTGATGGGGGAGGGCTAAACCACGCTCTCACCATGGGGACAGCTGGAGATGTGTTGCCTTTTAAGAGAGCCATGCGAATGAAGAGGGTTTATTTCGTTACAGTAACAGGTTTATAATCACCACTAACCTAGCACATAGTTAATGCAGTGTATGTTTTGGTTTTGGTTTTAGAAGCAGATCCAGTCTACCACGGACAAAGGGGCGATTACAATAAACCGAGCACATCTCTGGGACTTCACCAATTTTCAAAATTTTCTCCAACTTCAACCCCCAGACAAACATTAGCATGATGTCTTATCTCAAGCAACCACCTTATACAGTCAATGGACTGAGCTTAACTACATCCGGAATGGATCTTCTGCACCCATCAGTAGGATATCCAGGTAGGGTATAGTGCTATTATGCCGGAAAATATTATAATATTATTTAAGTAAAACAAAATGTAGGCCACAAGATTCGTGCGTAATTACGCAAATGCAAATTTTCGCTTTAATGGTATTTATAACCGGTGTCTTCTTACTTGTAGCAACACCGCGTAAGCAAAGACGAGAAAGAACTACTTTCACGCGGGCTCAGCTTGACGTTTTGGAGGCACTGTTCGCCAAAACCCGTTACCCAGACATCTTCATGCGGGAAGAGGTGGCGCTGAAAATTAACCTACCTGAATCTCGTGTACAGGTGAGCAAAAACAAGCATGCATGTCTTCGTAAAAATATAGTATAGCCCTAAAGAAACACACATAGGCTACACGAGAGTATCGTATAGGCCTAACTAGCCACGAGAGATTTCATCCAGGTAAATCGATATGTGATTCTAGGTCTGGTTTAAGAACCGGAGGGCCAAGTGTCGCCAGCAGCAGCAACAGCAGCAGAACGGCGGGCAGAACAAGGTGCGACCGGCCAAAAAGAAAAGTTCCCCTGCCAGAGAAGTGAGTTCAGAGAGCGGGGCTAGCGGCCAGTTCACACCCCCCACCAGTACCACCACAGTCCCCGCTATTTCGACGAGCAGCGCCGCGCCAGTATCAATCTGGAGCCCGGCGTCAATCTCTCCGCTGTCCGACCCTCTTTCTACCTCGTCGTCATGCATGCAAAGGTCCTATCCAATGACCTACACCCAGGCCTCGGGGTACAGCCAGGGCTACCCCGGCTCAACCTCCTACTTCGGCGGGATGGACTGTGGCTCTTACCTTACTCCCATGCACCACCAGTTGTCTGGGCCTGGCTCGACGCTCAGTCCCATGAGCACGAACGCCGTGACTAGCCACTTGAACCAGTCGCCGGCTTCCCTCTCCACTCAGGGCTATGGTACGTCGGGGCTGGGCTTCAACTCCACGGCCGACTGCTTGGATTATAAGGACCAAGCGGCGTCGTGGAAGCTGAACTTCAACGCCGATTGCTTGGATTATAAGGATCAAACTTCCTCGTGGAAATTCCAGGTCCTGTGAACATAATGATCACAAAAAAACTGACGATACATACACCATAAACCCTGCCATCTCCCAATATAAGCGTAACAGACTGATTCGTGGATGTCGTCGGTACAGCAGGGCGCTCTGTGGCCTCGCGTTTTGGCGTGACGGTGTTTGGTCTTCAAGAGAGGTTTAATTTATTTTTAGGCACTGGCAAAATATGTTACTTTCATTCCCAAGTTGTAGCCACTAATCTATGTTTGTCAGTGTGCGCCTCTATGCGTAAAACACCTGTTGGTAAATGCGGGGAAAGAGCGGACTCATTCCTGAAGTACTGCAGCCGCGGAACAAATGCTGATCTACGAACAAAACCGCTGGAGAAGCCCGTCTTTCAGTCGAGCGCTTCTGGACGGACATGTTTTACTTTTAAGCTTCTTATACACAACTTTGCCGGCCTATAGCCTATACTGGCAAACAGACAAGTTCACGAGGATGGTGTGTGGACTGCGCGCCCTCGAGGCGACATGGATGCACTACTTTATTTAAGAAAAAAAGGTGTTTATAAGGAATCAATATGTAGTTTCTAAGAGACAATCAGTGTGTGTCTTATATAAATGGTACATGTGTTTTTTATCTGTGCTATAGCCTTCGAAACTGTGATCTGTTGTAATTGTATGCAATTTGTGAGCCCCTCGCACCAGACACTGCTGTGATTTTATTAGATTTCTAACTTTTTTGAACAACAACAACGCTAATGGTTAATAATTAGCACTACAAAGACACAACACCTTATAAAGTACATAGTAGTAATATTCAAGGGATAGCCATACTGTAAGTGACTCTCTGGTTGCTTTCGCGCAGCTGCCCACAGTTGACCTCTGCGCACGGTGAATATGGATCCCTATTGGCTCCAAACAGTGTATTCCCCACCGAAAATACATGAATAAAGGTCCATTGAGCTGACCCCACGTGTTCATCAAGAAACTAAATCCGTGTGTGTATGCGTGTCTGTTTGTGTGCGTGGTGATTGCCCTATAACACGTGCGTTGGCGACTAAGGTACATTTGAAAGAAAATTACAGTAAAGCCATGTCTAGCTAACGCACCATATTTATTACACACGGGTCAAATTGAAATTACAAAGTTTTTGCGAAACTATTTTCAAAAAGCGCGAGGTCTATTCATCTGTAAATTAGCATTCTGCCAAATGGATCCTAAAGGGAAGAAAATAAGATAGTGGAGGCATGTTGGGCTATATATATATATATATTTACTAACCTACAAAAAGAAAAGTGGGGGGGGGGCTATTCGACTATTCTCACACTGTAACTGACAAGGTATCCCAGCAACGTGTAAAGAGCGTTAATTAGGCCAATTAAGGAGTCATTAGATTCTTCTCAATGGCAACACTCTGCGTCCTCTCGAGTCATTAGTCATTTCAACAGCCATTTAATAACATAGCACAATGTCAACTGTCATTTGCAAATTAAGCATGTCTGGATGAAGTGTGGTGTATGCACTCACGTACGTGCGCAACTATAGTCTTTTAATTAGTTTTTCGTATAAACTGTAGGCCAAGCCTATTTACTGTAGCCCATTGGACATATTACCATGGGTGTAACTCACTTTTTTTTCTTAGTTTCCGGTAGTTCAAACTTCAATTCAGATAGTCGCAACAATAGAATATGCGTTTTGTGAAAGCAGTATTAATCCTATAGCCTCAAAGAGATGCTAATCCCAATATTTTACCGGTGGGGTTTCTTGGGAGCACAGGACTGCAGTGCCCTCTTTCAAACCCACCGCATGGCTCTCTCTTACAATCCTGCATACCATTCTCTATAAAAAAAACAGTTACTCAAATCTAAATCAATTTAAATTATTCATGTATTAAAAAACAATGACGCAAGAAAACGAGACTGGAAACCTTTCTGATAATAACATTGGCTTCGAAAGGAGAAAGTTTTGAACGACAAATGTACAGTTGAAACAGCTCAGTCCAGTCATCCTGGAAGGAAATTCATGAGATTTAATCCAAATGTATGGAATATAAAAAGTATGTTTTAGACTATCTTTAAAGTTTGTTTTGAAACTTTATGTGAAGTGTAGTGTTCTTGCGACTTGATTGTAACAGACATAGCCAATGGGATCGTTCACAATGACTTGACATGGCTCAGCAGCAGGCTGATTGTTAGAAGTCCAACATTCAATTAGCATCCTTGACATTGCCAATAATCTCTCTTTCATTCAGTCTACATTGAAAGAGCACAATTAAAAGCATTGCTTGAAATAATCGAAGCGTTACAGAGGAGAATGACTTTGATCCTTGCCTCATGGGTCAGAAAATAGGTGTGTGTGTGTGTGTGTGTGTGTGCGAGCGCGCGCGTGTGTATCAGTCACCGTGCAATGTATAGCACTAATTTATTATTGTATAATTTCAGGCCTACAGTTTAGAACAGCCAATATATGAACAGACCAGTGTTTTACAAATGGGTCTGCATTTCACTGTACTTCTAAAAGTGATCATATGCATGAAACCTATCTGATTTAAAATGGAATGTATTGAGTTTACAGAAATAACTCGAATATGGTAGAGAGCTACAACGCATATCCTACTCATACTGTAGGTCCCATTTTTCTTGCTCCCTTGTAATGACAGTATCCTGATTCCTGACACACAGTTTTGTGTGTTATAACCTTGGAATCTCGTCCTTATACGAAAGTCAGTGGGATTAGATATCAAGTGTGTAGAAAACTCCATAAATACAATGATTTTTTTTATCAGGACGAAACATTGCTAAAGGAGCATATGGGATCGACAGACGCTGCATTAATCCCTCTTCGTTTTGGCGTAACAATAGGCCACAAAGCAGCCCTTGTTTAGTTGCTGTCTATACAGACACAAACACGGCTCGTCTTATCACACAAAGAAGCTTTAGGCAAAGTTTGGAAACGTAAATAGTATACTATAGTATTTACTATAGTTTTAATGGATACCCACATCCATTAGAGCAAACAAACATTATAATAATAATAATAAAATACATTTTATTTGTATTTTATACATTCTGGCCTTTCGAAATTATAGGCCTACGATCACCAAATATTTTCCCACGAGGGATCAATTAGAAAATAATTGCTAATTATGACAATGGACATTAAAAACTAACCAGGATATAATTACAGTAGCCATATGCATGGAAACGCAATAGTAATTTTATTATAGTATCGTGAAAGTAAATCTTAACACACGTTGCACCAAATCAAGGGATATGACGCTTTTAAAACCAACACTATCCAAACCTTCTCAATTAGACTTGTAAAAAGATGTATAATATTGGGAAAACTACTTGCGTGAAGTGCAGTTTTAATGTAACACATATTTAGGCTAAACACAAACATACACGCGCGTGCGCGCACACACTGTATATATAAATAACAATAACACACAAATACAAAAATATTCTTTAAGCCTTCACTTATCCTACATTACAATAGGAAGTGCTTGTGCCGGGCTGATTCTCTGAAGTAATTTACGTTCTGGTGTCAATGCACATTTCTTGTCAAATATGAATAATTATTATCCTTTTTTTACAAATGCTGTACAGTATAAAGCATGCTATTTTAATTTCTCATACCGCTTACGCAAGCCCAATGATTTATAAATGCAAAACTGACTAGTGTGCTATGTGTGACTAGCCCCAATAATTCCAAAACAACAAACATGTTAACTCTGGGCAACCGCTGCTTCATATGAAGGTGAATATATAGGCCTATGATCCCAAACGGCAAGTGAGGCACAGTTTTAACTAAAAAGAGAGTACATAACTCAAAGGAGTAATGTACAACGTTTTCATATGCATTCATAAATGTTACCATTTATATATAGTGAAGTATAATATAAACATATACTGTATAAAGTATGTGTATCTGTGATGCTTTTTACGTCCTGCAGTTCTATTCACTTAGGGTGCTTTGCATGTAGGAGAGTGCTCTCTAAAAGGTCTTAGACCAAAGGCCTGTAATGCTCATAAGCCCTCAGAACACAAAGGGTTTACCAGTTCACTTGATGACCTATATTAACTTATGGGGGGAGGGGGTTAGCGTCCATTACAGTCATATTTTGTTAAGAGATTCGGAAGGGTGAAATACTCAAACCTATAAGAAGATTATCAGATATTAGCATACGTTTAAAAAAAAACATTATTATTTTGGGTCAAGTTAATACCTAGTTATTAAAGCTCAGTTCTATACAGTCATTGAAGGGAAGATAATTTTACCCAAAAAACAGTTTGTGTTACTTTGAATCAGACCATAATAATATGGAACAAACAATAATGTTTCAAAGTCAGAATGTCTCTCTCAGATCAAGCTTTGACACCACTGTAATTTATAGATTTTGGTAAAACAAACAGCAAACTGATATCTCACTTCAAGCTTGAAGGTCTATAAAAATCCTTATGAGTGCATGTGGCTGCTATTCCTAAACCATTGCTAAAATCTCCTTAGAGGACAAATGGAAATACTTTTAGGGCGGATTAATGGCTCCAAACACAAGCATGGTTAAAGTATAAGAGTAAAGTGCTCAAATGTGAAATTATAATCGCCTGATCAACAAAAATTCCCATAACTGACAACTAATGGTCCTTATTGGAGCACAATAGGCCACTGGCCACAACATGTTGATGGGTGCAAGGATTTAAGAGTCCAAAGGTTTGTTGACTCTGGTGGATTGAAAGTTACAGTATTTAACATTCTTGTAGCATATAGTTTGAGAAAATAATTCAGCCACATTATTTAATCACAATGCCGTAATGGGCAGGACACAGGCCTCTACTAAAATTTAATTTGCGGCAAAAACCATTGCACACACACTCACACACGCACATGCACATGAGGAGCAACAATACCAGTATATTATTTTCATTTTAACCCCTTTGCCTAAGCATGCAATATAATGAAACATTTAAAAACATTTCAATAAAAAAATAATAAATAATAACAATCCGCCACTGGCTCTATAATTCATCGTTATAAATACCAAAATACAATAGTCCCCATAAATTAATCCCTAAGGTCTCTGATTATTACACGGTGTTAGGAGTACATTTTGTTTTTCTACATCTATCAAAGCATTAAGGCCCTTAGCTACCTGTGAAAGAGCCAGTTATGGTCTCCCTCCCGAGCCCAGTAAGCCCACGAGACTCCTCATTATGACAATTAAGCAGGTGCAAGCGACGAGGCCTCACTTATAATTGACACCTTTCTAACAAACACATGTATCTCTTAATCTCCTGCAAACAAGATTCTCTTGTGCGACAGAAGGCCTGTACCAGGAACCAAAAATTAATTAGCTGCGTCCAACAGATTATGGCTTAGAGACGACCACCCAACCTCCTAGAGGAACAGCCGTTAGCTATAGGCTACTACTGAGTGGGGAAGGCACATCAGCCCCCAAAGGAATCTCTTCCTTACTTCTTTCAATATTTCATTGAGTGTTATACATCAATGAACTGTTTCAAGTTGTCATCGGGCGAAGCTAAGCCTCTGGGATTCAGGGTGCACAAATGCATGCCCTTGTCCAACGTGCCTTGCATAAATGAAAGCAGGCATCTTTATCACACAAGTTCCCAAGCGCACAAGAACTTCTAGAAAGCCAGTGTCCAAAAGACCCACTGTTTTTCTGGCAGAGCAAACTTTCTAAACTTTTCTGCAGTTAAATACTATGAGCAGACAAACACAAATAAGTATTTATAATCACACACAAACAGAAATTGCTCTACATACCAAATTTATTCAGAGTAATATTAACATCAAGCCAAATATACAGTAAATAAAATGCAAAAAGGAGAGACAGACCAACTCTCTCTATCTCTTTCTCTCTCTCTCTCTCTCTCTCTCACACACACACACACACACACACACACACACACAGACTAAGTCTCCTACCTCTAAAAGAACCTTAACTAATTTCACTTTAGCTTTTTAAATGATTTTAAGCAAAGTAATGACTGGGTTGCTCTACAGCTGCCAGCCGCGGCACATGTGCCCACCTCTGTAAGACTGGATTAAAGTGAAAGAGAAGAGCCTGCCCTCATTCTGTGCTCCTCTCACTATTATCTCTTCTTTCCACTCTCACCATACACCTCCAAATACTACTGCCCACTACTGGATGAATGACT
This sequence comes from Aphredoderus sayanus, assembly GCA_027564795.1. Lineage (NCBI taxonomy): Eukaryota > Metazoa > Chordata > Actinopteri > Percopsiformes > Aphredoderidae > Aphredoderus > Aphredoderus sayanus. Next base: position 2,964,881 of record JAODUG010000015.1, on the reverse strand, counting down.
TCTGGAGGAATGACTAAAACCTAAAGTTAATACAGTCTCATCTCACAGTAAAGAGTTCAGGCCTTCATGTACTGGTCTTGTTCTGGCTCACTGCGCCATGTAGAATCACCCTTGTTCCGCCAGAAGGTGAATGACACTTCATAAAGTATGAGAAAACACAGCTGTAGCTAATACAGATAACTTGTTTGATGTGCAAACACTGTCAATTAGTTAATGGCATGTCAATTTTTGCAATAACCAGAGCTTATTATTGGTTTTATTAGCTGCAGGTGTGTGTTACCAAACCATACTATGAAAAATTTAGCTGCATGACATACAGTGAAAGCCTTTTCAAGCAAAAACGTTTAGGGCTTGTCGGTATGGCAGCTCTGCAGGGACATTGGAGTCCTCCCTAGGCAAATTATTCATAGAGCTTGAAGAGGGAAGAACCTCATGATAGTTAGTCCTCTCTCTTATATGGCCAATTTGACAGTTTGTAACCCCCCCCCTTCTCCCCCCATCATTCTCTGATCAAGCCTCTTCTAATCCCTCTCCCCCCCTTCACCTGTTAGTTGTTTGCCTGCCCCCCCTTCAACACACATACACACTCCCAAGAGCATATGGGCCGGTGGCTAGCCCAGGGAGACGTTGCGCTTGGAGACAGATGCAGACCCCCCCCCCCCCCATCCCAGCTCCCAGCTCAAGCCACTTGTCCCTCTCTCTCTCTCTCTCTCTCTCTCTCTCTCCACCTGTTTGGGTCACAGGACAGGGGCCGGGCAGCCACCAGCCTACCCTTGCCAGTGGCTGGGCCACTGCCTTGGCTGTCCACATCCCAAGACAAAAGGGTGTTTAGGGGGGAACACAATGGCATGAGGCTGGCAGGCCTGTGGCCTCAGGGCCCTCAATCACGTGCCCGCTTATGTGAATGAGCGTCATGGGGCATCTGGTGTGTGTGTGTGTGTGTGTGTGTGTGTGTGTGTGAAACCTGAGGTATTATGCCATGCGGTGCACAGGGCAGAAGGGACAAAGGACATGGTGTGTATAAGTGTGTGTGTTTCTTGGGGACGAAAGGAGGGGCTACTAAAAACAATAGCATCTATTATAGTCACATTTGGTGCACACATGAATACACTTCATGTTGGACACTTAATTACAGGTCAACTTCTGCTATCAAACCCTTAGGATTTATAACCCTCCCACGTCATTACACACACATTTACATTGCAGAAAACCCCCGATACACAACAGTTATTCTACTGTATTACTTTAACTGCTCTATTTACATCGCATGTCAATAGACAGCTAATCAGATTAGATAATGTATACTAAAGTAATTTAAGAGAAAATTATAGAGAACATTCTCTAATAGCACAATGTTTTCAGTGGTTGCCTTATTCCATTTTATGGTCTCCCTGAATAAATAAATCAGTTCAGTACATACATATATATTTTTGTATTGTATTTTCATTTAAATGAAAACCATTTATTACATTATATATATAATTAAAACACTGCAATTATATAGCCTATCGTTACAGCCTCTCATGTATCGACTCAGCGATCAATACAAATTAATTCATTCAAACAGTGACTGCAGATGGCTACTAACTCCCCTGTGTGGTGCTGCTGTGTGAGTTATGAACTCCAGCGGAGAGCAGCGCATGCTATGGCAGGGTCATTAGGGCTAGGTCGGAGGTATCTCTAGGTTAGCAGGGTCAGGTCACGTCCAGTTGGCCCAAGCTGTGAGGATCTTAACCCCTGGGTCAGCTGTGAAAATGAAGTGATACAACACACACACACACACATGTCAAAGCTTCTCAAGGGCATGAAGACAGTGGCTCAAGGTTCCTAACAGCCACCGTTAACGTGTCCTGCAGCTTTGGAATTTTAACTGGGTTTTCATTTTAAGTGTCCCACTATCCTCCACACTGAGCAGTATTACATGCAACCGGACACGTGTGCTTCTATGCACACGTGTACAGACAAGGCTGCGTCACCATGGCGGGGGTCTTTGTGCGTTATTGTGGCTGATGGCGGCGCCATGCACAGCTACACATGGCATGTGCCACGCTGACCCACAACACCCCCTCTTGTTTGTCTGCGCTTGCTTGCCCTACATTCATAAAGACAAACACCGGCATTTGTTTTGCATTTCCATTAAAGTGGAATAAACAGCTGAACAGGACATTGTTATTTCCCCCCTTGCTTTATTTTTCATGGCGCTTATCAGTAACACAAACAATCTCTGAACACGCCTGAAACATAATCACACAACAGCATCACATTAAGCACTATAATATAATAATACATTAAAAGTAGAATAGTAATTAAACTAAAAGACAAACAAATTGGTGTACATTTCTATAACATAATAATAATAATAATAATAATAATAATAATAAACACAAAATTGACCAAAAATCAAATTAAATCAAACAAAACAAAAACACAACAATGGGAAATTCCTCTAACTAAGACTAACTAGACAGAACAATAACAAAAACAGAAACATTGTTCAGTCTTCCCAGACCTTCTGGACAGTAACAGAAGTTACTGGAGGACAGCCGGCCCCCATACTCCCACCCCCCTCCTTCCAGACAGTACTGATGCTACAGTTTGCTAATGAGTGCGGTTCATAGCCTTTTAAAAGAGTCCTTAATTAGTGGCACACTGACACAGGGAACTGTGGAGGGAGGGGGAGTGGGCTGTTGTGGATGTAATAAAGCAAACAACAAGCCTACTGTTGCTTCAGCTTTCTATCTGGAAGATGAAGTGCCTCATACACCGAACATCACCTTCACCGACTCATACATAGAAATACTTTGTCTATTCTTAGATATTTTTAACAGGGGGGCTCGATCAAATAAAATTGATTATGTCCTTGAAAAGTGTGTGACAGGGACTGGGCAGTGGACTGTAGCGAACGCATCTGATTGAAACATGTTGTAAATGGGTGTCAAACATGGGGGGGGGAGGGGGGGACATGTGTTTGACTAGTATTATCAGTGGTCCCACAGGAAGCTGGCGGGGTGTGTGTGGAATATAAACAGGGGCTCACTGGTGACCAGCGGGTCAGCGCTGGGAGAAGATAGGGTGCTGGTTTCTTCCCAGGGGGCCATGGGTGGCATTCCTACAGCCCCCCCCCCCCCTCCCCCAGCCCCATCCTCCCGCTAGCAGGTGCTAATGGGAGAGGCACACTTCTAGCACATCACCGCACTGTGTGTGTTTGTGTACGTTGGGGGTGGGCTGGTGTGTGTGTGGGGGTGGGGTGGGCGTTGATAGGGAAGAGGGTCCCAGATGGGCTAGTGGGAAGCTTAGCATCAGGATCACAATGCAACTGTGTTGCCTGCAGATTGAGCTGCAATTACCCCAAACACAAATTGTTACCCCCAGACCCCACCCTCGGTCCTGCAGGAGGGTGGGCCCTCCTCCTGCTACCCCCATCCATCTCACCCACCCCCTCCCCCCTCTGTCAGAGCCATGCAGGCTGACGGACTAATCTGTTTGTCTAACGTGTGTCTCACATCGACCCCACCCTGGCTCCCTCCACTCCCCTCCCCTCCCCACCTGCTAACGCAGCGCCCAGCCACCTCCAGACCCACCTCCAGACCCACCTCCAGACCCACCTCCAGACCCACCTCCAGGCCCACCTCCAGGCCCGCCTCCAAGCCCAACCCCAGGCCCGCCTCCAGGCAGGCCCACCTCCAGGCCAACCTCCAGACCCACCTCCAGGCCCAACCCCAGGCCCAACCCCAGGCCCACCTCCAGACCCACCTCCAGGCCCACCTCCAGACCCACCTCCAGACCCACCTCCAGGCCCACCTCCAGGCCCAACCCCAGGCCCACCTCCAGGCTCCAGCAGCCCAGCCCAGGGAGACTGAAATATGAAGGGCAGGTACAACGGCTCCACTAATTAAATTCTCCCAGGTTAATCCCTGCCGATCCCCTCATCACACTCAGGCCAGACGAGGAGATGGTGGGGGGGCAACAACAACCAACAAAACAGTAAGAACAAACAACTGCCTCACAAAACTCCAGTGAAAACAGAATGAGCCAGTAAGAGAACACAGGACAATGAGGGTGGATTTTAAAACAGCTTCGTTTTAAAATCCGTTGAATACACAGCACGTCAATGCAAACATCCTACTATTATTCCTAAAATAAACCAGCTAGTAAACACGGGCATGGCTAGTAACATAATATCACAGTGCTTTTTCCCCCATCTTTATAATCTACCGTATATTGTTGGTACTAAATACACAGATGCACATGTAAATTAAGACTAACAAAGAGGAGGGTATACCTATTAGCTGGATAGTAATTTAGAGTTGTGGGGCACTCCCTTGCTGGTATTCACAGCTGTTTGTGTGTGCGTGCGTGTGTGCGTGCGTGTGTGCGTGCACGTGTGTGTGTGCGTGTGTGCGTGCGCGCGGACTCACATTCCATGGCCAGTGTTGTGAGGCTGTAGTTGCTAACAACGCCCTTGGGTCTCTCATCATCTCAGCAGGTACGTTGAGTGCATGTCTGACCTCATGCTACTGTACTACAGAGGACAGATGAGAGAGGCTGGTGAACTATGTGACCCCGTCACCGCCTCACCGGGGGTTCAATTATACCCTCAGCTCAAATGAAACATCAGTGCCGAGCATTACAGCTATAAGGAACAGCGTGGCTTTCAAAACCGGCCAACACAAACAAAGGGAAAACAGTAGAATCATACTGAAATGATGTATGACCTGTGTAGTGACTTGTAACCAAACTCTCAACTAAAAAGAGTGATTATTTAAAGCAACAATGATGAGCTTAACATCTTAAACAAGAAGTGGAGAGGTACATGGCCAGGTTAACACAGGTTGATTCTAATACTGCACAATCACAATCCTATACAGTATATAGACAATATTCTCACTGCATATCAAATTGTTATGGGACAATTTACTCATATATTAATGCACATTCATGTAAATAAAATACAATCCTATTATACATTTTCATAGTTTAATATATCTGTAACTTAGTAAATACTGTAGGCTACTATGTACATAGAGTATATGCACATACTGAAAAGAGACACTTTAAGACTCACAATTTGTCTTAAATCCTGTGCACATAGATTTAGAAGAAAATAAGAGCAGGTGCTTTTTAACAGTGGGTGTGGTGTCAGGGAAGACGCGGGTGTGTTACACTGTGTGGGTGTGCTACGTCACACACACACACACACACACACACACACACAACACGCCTGCGTTATGGCTTCGCTCAGAGGTGTAATGCCTGATTAGGGGATTACAGGAAAGTGCTTCTTTGCAGTTCTGTGAGAAACAATTATTAACATGTTGGTGTCTCTAATCCTGGATAAACACAGCTTTTCAAGAACAACAGTGAGTCTTCTTTCTTCCCCTAAAAAAAAATAAAAAATTAAAATAAAATCCGTATTTAAACCCCCGTAGTCACTTGAACTCCAAAGCCTAACTAATACCAGTGGAGAGGAGACAGGCCAGTTGTGTGGAACAACTGTCATTACAGAGGTTTCGCTCTTGGTGGAACTTGTAGCCGACCAGCAGGCTCTCAGATTGAGGGAGGGGAGTCTGAATTTAGCTTGGGGAGAGGAAGGCATTGTGCTGAGCACTGCTTGTTGAAAGGGCATTAGACTGAACATATTCACAGCCTGTAATCTTTTTATTTGTTTGTACACTTGTGTAATCTTCTTCATAATAATACTGTACGGAGAAGATTTCCTAAGTCATTCTGGGGAACTCGTGGATAACAGATCCAGGTGGGGAAAATCCCACCATGAGTTAGCCTACACTTGGTTAGTTATTCCATGAGGAGTGACTCGAGCTCTAATGATACAGTATACAGTCCATTAACCAAAAAGTGCCATGTTTAAATTATAGGTACATGCCAAACAAATTACTTACCAGCTAAAATAGGTCTTCCTGAAGCTGCCTGTGCATTCTGACATATACCTGTGGGAAAAAGAATTCCCTTGTAAATAACTTGATCTTAACCAAGCTCTACTGCTACCTGAGAATAAAACATCATACATTCATCACACATTGCTTTTGAGGACACACTTAAAGCTGCATAAGATTACATATACCTGTAATTTCTCTATTGTATTGTAATTAATTTCTAAGGGTCCTAAATTCCGAGGTTGTGTTACGACTACTGAGCTTAAGGTGTTCAATTGCATCTGTTCGGAAAAATACAGATGGCTGAAAGTTGTAGCCTGTATATTTTGCATTTTAAAAATATCAAGCTAACAAATTCTAACCATGTGACAGCTAGGACATTTCAACAATTATAGGAATTATTTTTTTAATTAAAGCATCATAACATAAACCTTATATTTATTGGTCCAAATAAATCCTTGACATTCCAACAATAAATTCGAATGGTTGTTCCTTTGCACCTTCCCAAGTACAGGTGGTAAATTATTTCCTAGTTTTGACTTTAAATGGAATTTTCAACAAATCTGGCACAGGAAACCAATCTATGTATTTGTAAAAAGTTTATGTAAATGACCGGAGAATACATTTAATCAGCCACATTAATGCAACAGGGGCTTTAATAAAATAATAACAAACAACTTTCCCTGTTCAGGAAGAATGTTTACCTTTCTTCTGAGTCACTCTTAATATTAACTGTACTATCTAAATGTCAGTGCTTTCTAATGGGCACCTAAATCAAACACATCCATGATTAATTCTACTAGTTGCAGTTGTGTCCCATGTCTATTGGTATTTCTGAGCCCAAGTGCAATTAACAACCCCACCAAGTCCA
>JAODUG010000015.1:2930126-2943282 GCA_027564795.1 Aphredoderus sayanus | reverse complement strand
GGAAGGCCGATGCCGGAGCTAAAAGATTTGCTTCAAACTACAGGACAGAAGATAACACGCTCTTTTCAAACGGAGTAATACACCCGAAAAGACTGGCTGTGTGATTGTCCTACAAGAAACCCTCTTTTCTGCCTCCCTGCCTTGTGTTCTCAACAAGTGGCAATGTCTGCCTCCCCAGCCACGAACCTCACCGCACGTCACTGGTATGTATATAAATAAATAAAAACAAATATAAAAATATATATATTTATTTATTTATCCATAATCAGCGGTTGACAGGGGGTTTTGTTCCATGTCTTTACAGTGGGGATTAGACCCCTAGCTCAATTTGACAGCTGTGGGTGTCTACTGTGTGTGACCTTACCTTTCCCACCAGGAGAGCAGGAGGCCTGCTCCCGCCAGCACCAGTACAAGTGGGGAAATGTCTGCAAGGCAATGGTCCATGTGGGCCCTGTATTACAGATAAACACACACACACACTATCACATGCTAGACAAACCCTGCTACCCGCTGCAGATGAACTCAAGGATGCCAGCCTCCTAAACGCCCTCCAATATGTCATCCATCCCTTATCAAAACAAACTCCCGGGGCTGGTGCTCCCCATTTCAAAATTGGATTGACAGACATAGATGACTGTGTCACCAACCCTGCTGCCGCCCTCCCCACCAAACACACACGAGCCCAGCTCCTGTCACTCACAGAGCACTTCCTTACTGCAGAGAGATAGTTCTGACTCTCCCTTAATACCCATCTCTATTTGACAGCTTATTGAGTCTGTATTTTCTCCATGTACACCATGTGTGGCTGCACTCACACACACACACACACACACACCCTGCATGTATGCGTGTGTGTGTGTGTGTCAGCGTCTCCAGCGGTTTACGTCTCTAGTCTGCAGTGTGACATGCCTGTCATGTTAGCCTCTCTCCCCCATCTTGAAGGTGCACTTGTCCGTCAAGCAGCAGGGGTGATGGCAAACTGGTGGGAGCTCAGCGAAGGGTGTGCGTGTGTGTGGGGAGGGGGGTCTTAAGATGAACACATGCCCCCACCTCCAAACTGTCAGCTGGCATAGAGATTCCATAATTGGGGGAGAAAGAGAGATGGTTTGTGGTGGAAGGGTTGATCGGAGAGAGAACTGGAGGCCTGGGATGGATGTGGAAAGTGTGTGTGTTTTGGGAATATTATATAAAAAATAGAAAAAACACAATTTCTGCAGCTCTATTGCAGTGTCTGTCATCACAGCTTGTCACGCTCAAACAGCAGAGCTGAGTGATCGTTTCATAGTGCTGCAGAAACACAACACAGGGATTTGGCCCTCTAAGCACTTCCACTTCTGCTTTGATGGGAGGCAGAGAGGAAGAGGAAGAGGAATAATAAAAGCTGCTGGGGAGGGAGAGGGAGAAGGGGAGAGAAGGGGAGGAACCGGCTCCAAGAAGGAACTATACAGCTGGGCTCAGATTGGCTGCAAATACAAACGTTGTCTGGAGACGTTCTGGAAGCTCTCAGAAGACACGGCAGAACTTTCCTCAGCCGTCTCCAGAAATACAATTGTTTAAACAATATTAAACAAAAACAATCACAATAAAATGTGAAATAATTAAGTGAAATGAACCCACAGAGTGGCTGGTATACTCACTGTAGCATGGTGGTCAAGTTCACAGATGCCTCTGTCTTTGCCTGAGTTACAGAGAAACATAAAACTAAATATCTACAGTGTCAAAGTGAAATCCAAATCTTTTGCGGAATTAGCTCATTAGGACTTGCAATTTGGATCAATAAAGCCTTTTTAGGTAGATAATATGTTTATACTGTATTCATCATGCGCACATATGCTTTGGTATCCCTATGTCTGCTCTGTGTGTGTCAGTACCAGACTGAAGGTGCCATATTCAGCCCTCAGCAGGTGTGTCAGCAGGCCAGACATTGTGGTCTGGTCCCCCCAGCTCCAACGGGCTGTGTTGAGGTATGATGAGATAGGCAGGTAGATGTAGGGCAGAAACCCCACAAGGAAACACGCTCCCAGAGACACAAAGCCATGGACACTCAGCTCCTATATGTGGGGGAAAAAAGGAAACACTGCAGTTAAACATGATGTATATATGGATACCATACATGCATGTCTTTACCGGTTTGGGGAATGACAGCAATAAGGGGGGGGAAACCTCCATTAAGGGTGTTGAGATTATTCATTTACACACCTGAAAAAACTTCTAAATAGCCAATTGTGGAACCACCAGCATAGAATAACAGTGACTGAGAACACTAATGAAATAAACAGTTACATTTTGCAGCTCACTGCCATTCCACAGACTGGAGGAGAAAAAGAATCACATTAGTTCTACTGCATTAGAAGAGACCAGAACCTACCCTGTGAGAGTACAGTCGATACAGGACCCAGGGAATGATGAACAGCACATAGAGCACCAGTGTGTGCTGGTTACACAGCCCCAAGCCACAGCATAGCGCCCCCCAATGGGCTATCTGGAAGAAGCAATAAGTTCCCTCTGCCATTATCACAATGAACGTCAATGATGATCAGTTTCCTGGAACATTAACAGATGCTGTCTTAGCAGCGGGCATGGGTGTGGTACACTGGGCTACCTTGCTCCTGCTGGGGGAGTCTTGAGCACAGTGAAAGCTGGCGGTCAAGGAAAAGAGCAGGCCGATAAAGAGGTTGTTGAGTGTGAAGACCTCTGCCACCACGGCCCACTGCCAGCTGAGCCTGGACACAGCGAACACCCCCCCAGCCAAAACGGCTCCAGGACCGGGACCCGACAGCCTGAAACAGCAGGACATAGCAGCCAGAAAGGTGAGAAAGACTAGCCTAGCCGACTTTCCCACCAACATTTAAAAAATATATATAATATATGATGGAATTGAGAGTTCAACTGACAATTATTATAGGATGGTACAGTATATTTGGAAATATTAAACACTAAAAAGGTCTATTGTGTTAAACTGTCTGTCCCTTACAAAACAAACACAACTGACTAGAATTAAGAAAGCAAATCTAATAAGATAAGATAACACTTTATTGATCCCTGAGGGAGAATTCAGGACAACCTACTTTTATTAGTATACTTTTAAGCTAAAAAGCTTATCGCCTTTTTCTGGTTAAATTACAGTATTTTATTCAGCCTACATTATGGGACACACATACCTTTATACTAAATATATAATTTATCTATTTTATTTAAATATAATTCCAGTCCCTATTTTAAACATTTCCACAACCAACGTTTGGTTTTCTAACAATACTGTGTAAAGCCCACTCACACACTAGGAGAGCTCCCTTGCCCAGATGGGCACAGACACCACAGAAGTACAGATAGCACTTTATCCTCAGCTTCTTAAATATAATGTGTGCACAAAAGCACCCCACCACCCCCTCTCCTGTACTGTCTCCATCTCTTCAGCGGTAATTGAAGCAAACTTGGAATAATCTGTCATACCCTAAGACCCACCGCTTACTGAAACCAGAGGCACGGGGGCTGAGGGGGGCGGGGTGGGGGAAGGGGGGCGAGGCGGCATCGACGAGGGAGGAGCGGTGGGGACGAGAGAGAGAGAGAGAGAGAGGGAGAGAGAGAGGAACAAAACGTGGCAGAGAAGTGCCGCCCAGAGAGGGCGAGAGAGCGTGCAGGACGGGTGATGAAACGAAGAAAGGCACGAGAGAAAAGTTCAGAGAGGAAAACGGGAGGAGGAAGAAGAGCAAGGGGAAAGGGAGGGGGGGGGGTGCCGCCCGGTCCCCGGCACGCTGGCTCTGAAATACGAGCGGGCTCGACAATTAGGGAAGTCAGGCAGTATGGTCCTCTCTGCCATTGTGTGGAGTGGCTTAGAGTCCTCATCAGCCTATCAGCTAACTGACAGGCAGAGAGCTGCTCTATTCAGCACCGCAGATACAAGCTGCAGGCCAAACGGCTGCCAGGTCCCTTATGACCCCACAATCCCTTGCCGGTGACAGCTTCAAGCTCCATAGCAAATTAGGCGCTCTCACATTACAATCGCGGAAGACAGATTCCATTAACGGTATCTGAAATTGAGTAGAGAGCAGGGCCGTTATCAGACCTGACTCATAAGCACCGCCATTAATCACAAGGCATGATACCATTTATACATTTCCAGCTCTCTGCCTGCCGCTGTGATAGTCAGCCACAAAAGGCCTGATGAGACTTAGGCGAGGGGAACAATGGAGCTTTCTGAGGAAAGCGCGGTAAATCAGAAAAGAAAAAAAAAAGGGGAAAAAAAAATGGAGACGGCAAGCGAACGAGAGGGTTGAGAAGAAAGGAGAAAAAAAAAACTCTTGCTTGCTGACTACTTCCCCTTTTTCCTGGGTTCTGTCTCTCCTCTGTGTTCACGGTCAGCCCTTGTGCGCTGGAGGTGGGGGCTGTGAGGATGGTGCGTCTAGGAGCAGGTCTTAATACCAGATAGCGGGCGAGCGTCTTTCCCCGCTGAACCGCTCCAGGAATTAGCATGTCGCATAACTACAAGGACGGATGGAGACAGTGGGGAAAGGGGGAAGGAGGGAGGTGGCAAGATGGGAGGGGGGGGTGTGTTGAGGTGTAGGGACCCCCCGCACCTTCAATTCTTAACCCCCCCCCTTCCCACTGGACAACAATTAACCCCCAGCTCATGCTGCTGGCAGGGGGGCTGGTTTTGGGGTTGCGCTGGGGTGCTGCACTGTGGCGGGGGGTCCAGGAACGAGGATATCACACCAACCCTTCCCTGGCTTCTGAAGTGCCGTCTGACAGGCAGGCAGCATCTGCCTCGTACACACACACACACACACACGTACACTCCAGTTGGCGGTTTCTTTATTCCCCCTGAGTGGCTGTTACTACTCTGTGTTAAGAGCCTGTCAGTTAAAGAGCCCTGTGATGTGGTGTGTCGTGTGTGTGCAGCGCTGCTGTAAATGACCTGTCTGTCTGAACGGGACCACCTGGGCCCCCAGTCAGCCTTATCCACAGCTCATTCCCCCAGCTGGCTGCTCCCCGGGCCCCGCAGGATAAAGCGGGACAGAGCCTGACACCAGCGTGGCCATGTTCCTCGTTATCAGGGCTCAGTGCGTCGCAGGATGCAGCTGTGCTGTAATGTTTCTGGCTGCATGGTTACGATGTGGCATGGTTGACAGGCGTCCTGACCAGACCCTGCCTGCCAAAACGTCTCACTTGGTAATTAAGTGATTAGCAAAAGGAAGGCGGATGATCATTTGCGAGGAGCTTGAAATTAACCAAGTTAAAATATTTCAACTTCTACTTCTGAATATATTTTGTCATAAAAGTAAAAAAAAGAAGGAAAAAAAAGAAGAAAAAAAAAGTAAATGGTAAATGCAAGAGGCAAAAGATGAATGTAATACAAAGCGTACACAATTCCACAGAGGAGTTGAAAGTAAAAGAGATGAATAACAACAGACGAGCAGGCTCGTATAAGCAGCACACACTTCAAGGACACAGCAACAGCGCAGCAGAATCACTTTGAAGTGTCAAACAGGGACCTGCCTCATTTACCCTCCCACTTACCACAATACAGACCAGAGATCTGCCATCGCCCGGGCTAAATAACTGCAGCGCGCGCCGATAAATAAATATATAAATAAATACTAAAAGATCTACCCTCAGTATGTGAATGAGGCCTCAACAATGGAGCTGGCCATGCATGGGGAGCCTGTGCCCCATAGGGACTAGACAATAACATGACTCTGCCATCGAGGATCAGCCCACACTGTTCTCTGAGGGAGTGGTGGTGGGGGGGGGGGGTGCCATGCTGGAAAAGAATCACACATTCCTGAAGCGGGTAGACGCCGGGGCCCGTGGAGGAAAGGATGGCCTCAGCCGGCTGGGCCCAGGGTTCCAGCTGGCCCCAGTCAGAACCCTGGGGGCCTTTCCCTGGCCACAGTACTGGCCAGGCTACTTAGTACACTTCCATTATGAGACACTGCTAAGTGTCCTGTGGACGCGCATTGACATAACCAGAGCCCATACCGGGGGGGTAGGGGGGGCTGCTTTGCAAATGTAAACCCCACCATGATATAATCCGCTGATAGGCTATCTCTGGTGAAAAGGAATTCCCTGCATTCGCCATATTCCTATGTGACATTCCAAAGGGTACACCGTGTTTGATCTTGTAAATGCCACGGTCCCCGGTGGGCTGGTATATGTACATCCAAACAAGCATTTCCTTGGCTTTACCTCTGTTGTGCAGAGTGTCATGGGGAAGCAGCCTGGTCTTAACAGAGGGGAGGGAAAGTAAGGGGCCAAGCTCTGCTGCTCTCACGGCCTTCCTCACTGCCTCCAATGAAGAGCTCCAGTCCTCCAAGTGCGTGCAAAATTAATCACCACAATCCTGCTCAAACAATGCAGCCACTGACATGACAATTTCTCCCAGAATGCCATCTTAATCTCCACCCAACACACAAAAAATTACAGGAACGAGAGAAGAAAAGAAAAAAAAACTATTTACAAAAACCCTGTGTCTATGCAATTCGCAGAATGCCATTTTTACAGTTTTTCAACAAAGTCATTAGGCACACGCCAGTGATACATAAATGGCGGTGTATAGATTCCATTAACTAATTCTGGGTGAATTGTAATTGCTGAGTCTGATCCGTCGCAGTGCCTGGTGCCTTATTAAGACTGCCTGTGGTGGCTGAGGGATGGAATATTGACGTCCGAGGCAAGACACAATCTCGGAGGCCCACAGGCGAGAAGGAATATTAAACCGTTACTGTATTCTGCTGTCTATCTGCGCCCCCCGCCCCCCACTATCCCCATTCCTGTAGCCAGTAATGAGGAAATAACATCTTCATTAGACATCTGTTTAACTGTATTATGAGGACGGGTCCCGCGGGAACCATTGGTCATGCCGGGGATGGGGTGGTGTGGTGGAGGGAGGTCTGTTGGCCTACGATACGACTCGGGGAAGATACCGTGCGAAAGGCACGAGGGTCCACAGTCTGCAGGGGGAGCTTTCACACACCAAACAAATTGTCTCCTTGCATGGTCAGATGAACACAGCGATCAGCGCGCTCTCTTTCGCCCCACAGAAGATAGATTTGTATCCAACTACAGCAGATGTGAGAGGGAGTGGTTGCCTTGCCACCTGCAGGGAGGGTTGAGAACTGCATCCAACAACACTCGGGTTCCCAGCTATGCGTTACAGGGCAGTCTAAAAGCACAGCAACGGTTTGCGCAACATACGTACAAAAATAACTACCCACAGATGACCCCCATGTTACCACGGACGCAACCCTTCCAGCAACCCCCACCCATACAGGGGAAAAAAAGAAAAGAAAAAGCACCTGAGCTGGCAGCGTGGCGCAATGGAAGGGGAGCACCATCAGGACCATATGGTGGAGGCCCTTATAAGGAGCGATGGACACGGCACCAGGCGAGGGATGGCACTGTGCCCACCCTCCGGTCCACCGAGGTATCATCTGTGCCACATGGGCCAGCTCTTGGCAGGTGAGGACATCGCAGGTGTGTGTTGGGGGTTGTGTGTGTGTGCGTAAAAGGGGGGGTTTGGGGTTAGGGCTGAGGGGGTGGGGTGCAGACACTCGTGAAAGAGGGATGAGAAGCTGAGGAGTGTTTTTGGGGGGGGGGGGCACATTTGCCACTCTTCAACCACGCCTGTTATGTAATCGCACAATCACAGACGAGCGTGGAAAGTGCTGACGGGCGCGTGTTGCTGCCATTCAACGCCATGGCGGCTGTCGGCTGTCGGTGCTCTCACACGCCTGCTGCCGCTCTCTCAGGATAAGCCGGGGGAACGCGAGGAGAGATTCTCCTCAGGTAGGCAAGCACAGATTCAGAGCAGCTTTAGCAGATAAACTGGGAGACGAGAGAGAGAGAGGAAGATAGGGAGAGAGAGTGTAGAATAGCGAGCTGCTTGGATTAGCGCTCAGTGAAGGCTGCGTGCAGTCTCGTTCTTCTGTTGGTCTTTTGCACTTGACGCTTCCAGAAGGTCAAAAGCTCCTTCTGGGAAAGCGTAATCGATATTTATCGCCACCATCCTCAAAGGCTCGTCAGGCCTCGGTGTGAAAACATAACAAGACGTGCAATTTGGCCCTCATACCATGTGATCAAGGCACGAGAGCTGTAATTGGCAAATCAAAGGGAGGCTAAATGCTACATTTAAACTTATGCTAGAGTGAAGTGGCTTGCAAGCCTATGAACTAACATTCCTCTACATTAAACACGGCAATCTGGCCGACTAATTTAAATTGATACATCAAAGGCTTTCCATGCTGGTTATATTCCAGATGAATTTCAAGGTTTTACAATTTATTATTTGAGCGCAACTGCCTTCAAGTAGCCATATTAAAAAAAGAAAATCAATGTATTGCACCATCTGAAAAGTTACATAAAGCGTTTCTGGGAGAGAGGGAAACATTTTGGATTTTATTTCTCAGCTGAGGTATACTTTCTAATGATGTGCTAAAGTGGTGAATATAGTTACTGTAATGTCAGCCTAGGGACGAAGTTAAAGACATACTGCAGTCAGTGTCGTCGTGAGGACAGGGGCTGGGATGGAGGGGCATTTCATCTGAGGGGCAGGCTTGGCCGGAGGAGAACCCACAGGGCTGTGGCACGGCAGCTATGCCATCCTACTGGGCATGGGCAGAGTGACCGATGCCCTCCGTGGCAAAAGGTGAGGGCGGGGGAGGGGCCCATCAGTCCGGAACACCCCTTTGTCCCCGCTTGCCCTCCCTGGTGCCCCCGCCATGTCAGGTCTGCCAGCCGATCACAGGCTTGACCCCAAACCAGGCCTCAGACAGATAACGAATAAAACCTTTTATGCTTAGTCCAGCCCCCCTCCCCCCAATTGAAAATGGCAGATTATATGTTCATACTTAAAGGCTTAGTGGGTATGTTTGTTGGCTCAAGTCCTCACTGCCCGTCAGCCCCACGGGGGCAGGGGGGGAGCTCCTCACAATGACTTTTCACTTAGACATAATCCAAAACTGGATCTAAATCCCTGGAGATTACAGACAGTGTTGCAGTTAACATTGCATGCTGAGCCACATCACAGCGCGGCCTGCGTGGGTACCTTCACGGGTACCTTCTGCTCTGGTAAACCAGATGCATGAGGCCTGGGGAGGGTCTGTCTTTCCCTGCCTCACTGGGTTCCATGAGGCAGGGCAGGGGCAGGGACTGAGGCGGCTGCGGTCCCGGGATAGGGGCCAGTCCACAGGAAAGCACTTCCTCTCCAGCACCTCTCCCCGCTCCAGCAAGGCTGACCTGTACCCTGACCTACTCCGGCCCACCTGCCATCACCTTCCGGCCAAGCACTGACACAGACACAGCCCTCTGCGGCTCCATTAGATACTGGGCCCAAGCAGCTGTTACAGTACATAGTTGTAGGTATATACACATAGTTGCATGTATATAGGTACGTACTGTATGACAGTATATGCTGACCACTGCTGTAGTGCTCCAACAGTTGGAAACCAGTTCCATTTTGTATATTTAAAGGGGGGGGACAGACAGAATGACCAGTCATGGAGCAGGCAGACAAGGGCCAGGAGGAGAGTGCCACAGGAAGACGTGCATGAGAGGAGGTGCTCAGGAGAACCTGCAGTGCAATGGAAAGGTATCACTGCAGCCGCAGTGTTTTCTCCTGGTAGATGTGGCGGCAGACTGCAGGCAGAGCGGGGACAAGCAGATGTAGTGACTGCTTGGTCTCAGGCCCAGATGGGGGAGGAATATGGGGTGGGGGGTGGGGGATTAGAAATCGTGCCATGTCAGGATTGGGAGCATGCTGGGAAAGGAAATATGGGTGTGGGTTGGGGGAAAGGGGGAGGGGGGGGTGTAGGGGACATGGATGGGAGGCTGGGGGCGGCTGGTTAATAATTGCGGCACACACACACACACACAGGCTGGCGACGGGTGGCTGATGGGTAAACAAGCCGGGCAGGGTGATGTGTTGGGGGGGTGGGGGGGGGACGGCTGCGCCTCGTCTCAGAATACTGATCAGAGGATCAGCGCTTGTCAGGCAGCACCCAGAACATGTCACTCTGCATGGCAGTGACCAGGAAAACACGTTAGGCTCCAGAGAACTGGGCCACACCACGCCTTGCTCAGGAGCTTCACAACTGCACATAACAATAACTATATGCGGACAGGAAATTTTAAATCTTACGTCACACATTGTTAGCCATTTAAACAATTCCGCATACATTGTGGCCATTACTAGTTTTTTAATTATAGCAAAATAATTATTAATTAATTAACTAACATACGTTATTGATACTAGGATGATTTGTAAGAACAAGCCAGTGGATATCTAACTCAAACTATTCCCAAAATCTAGACAGGGGTACCACAAGTTTAAACCACACCTCCATTCCTGTTTTAACGTTCCCTAGAAAGTACAGCGTGATCTGCAGGAGACAGCGGTAGGGGATCTGTAGGTCGGAGATACCTGCAGACCGTGAAGCAGAGGGCCCCGCTCGCTGCTGCCCCCAGCAGGCAGCTCATCAGGTTGACACTGTGGGCTGGAGAGAGCCAAGGAAGCAGACTGATGGCCAGGCGGGCTAGCAGGGTGAAGAGGGGGTAGCCTGGAGGGTGGGCCACCTGAAACACACAACCACACAGACACTGTGTTACTGTGGCTGAATGCAACTCACCCACAAGTGTACTGGACTGTACAACAAAAGGCTAGCATGCTAACACAGTGCATGGTGGTGGCGGGAAGACAGAAGCCAGTTGAAACAAAGCACCGGTAGGTCGTGACTCCTCTATGAGTCACGCATGATGCTTGTAGGGGGTCATATTATCATACATTTCATATTACTTTTTCTCAACATGTTAATTACTATAATGTGCATACATTGTTTTATTACATTTTACATGGTAGATTTGTTTTTATATTATTCTGTTAGGCTAGTGCATATTCCCCCTCACACACTGACAGGCTGGCATGCACTTCCATTTGAGAACCACCATAATTGGGAGCATGGGAATCTTCCGGCAGAGTCAGTCTACGGATGTTTCTGCTAGGTTGCTGCTGCTGAGAAGCTCGAGTGTCCTCAGACTGACAGGCTGAGGTGCTGCCGTGGCCCCAGAGTTTTCACCCTACTTGGTCTCCTTCTCATCCTCAACCCCTCCCCCTCCATCTCCTCCACGTTCTTCCCAAGGACAAGCGCACCTCCCCGGGGGGCCGCGCCGCCCGCGCCGGCTCCGCCCGCCAGCCTGCCAGCCTGGGCTCCACAGCCACCTCGGAGCCGCAGCCTCTCTCGCCTGGGGGATCCAGGCAATAACAGCAATTAGCCGCTAAGTCTCCTCCAGCCTGATAAGGCTTCAGTCATTAAACACAGGCTCATTCCCTGCCACTGATAACACCAGCCAGCCAGGGAAACAAGGGGCAGCTCTCCAACTGAAGGCGGCGCTGAGAGGTGAGCGTGGGACTATCTCGGCAATCGCCTCGGATACAGCCAGCCCCTCCAACGCGGAGAGGGGAAGGGAAACCAAGGTGGTGGGAACGGAAAGATGGAGATGGGCGAAGAGGGAGACAGAGAGACTGTCGTTTTGATAAACAAGATGGCTGGGTAAGAGTATCTCCATCCCAGAATGCCGCTGTGCAAGCCACTGTGCGCACGTGCCAGCGCATGGCTAGAGCAGGGCCGAGGGCCACAGACAGCGAGAGGAGGCAGTGCTCTGGAGAGCAGAAGAGGAGGGCTGGTGCCCCGGGACCCAGGGAGGGCCCGCGAGCCCTGGGGGAAGGCCTGACAGGCAGACACACAGGCCACACGGACTGCGGCACTAACGGCGGGATTACTGGCATAGTGACACCGACACAGCCTCCCTAAAAGGATCACAGCGGCGTAATAAACTTTATTAAATAATAAAACTTATTATAACTGTTAACCCGATTTAGTTCATTCTTCGCGGCTTACACACACACACACACACACACACACAAAAGAGGAGTGGATATAATAAGCCTTATACCGTACATAAGGCAAAGCCTACAAAAGCCATCGCCTTACCATTGACTTTAATTGGATTTGAAAAACGGGTTGCAAATTATAGCATTCTCTACTTGTAACTTAGTAAAATAAGTGTATAGAAAATAAGGGGACGAAAAAAAACCTGTCGACTAAAAGTAAATTAATCTGCTTTCTGCCCATGCTTAATTAAACTTCCTTAATGCTTATAAGAGTTAATGAGTGAATTGATTAAACAATACTGCTAATACTTACCCCCAGCTCACAGGCAGCGGTGATCAGCTCTCCTGTGGAAGGGAACAGCAGAGGAAATTAATGTAAACCCAATAATTATTATTAAGAGACAAGTCTGCTCCCAAAGTTTTCCCAAATCAAATACTTGCACTGGGGGTTTTGCATTAATTTGCCAGGATCAAACCCTGCAAATCTTCCCAGTGTGACATTTCCTTAGCGGCACGCTCATTCGCTTCATCTTTCTCCCTTCTCCCGACTCCTCCCTCTCCAGCACACACACCCGCATGCACACAAACACACACGCACACACACAAACCGTGGGACTCTACTTGTTTCTACAAATGTGCAGCAATGTTCGCACGTTCTCATTCCCTCTGCCTCTCACCAAGGAGCAGCTCCAGACAGGCACTGAAGGAGGTACAATGCAGAAAAACAGGGACTTTGACAACCTGATGTGGGGCGCTGTAATACTGAAATGGAAAAAAAACCTAAAAGCTATTTGCAGAAGCCTATAAGCATTTGGCCACAAACACATTTGTGCCAGAATACACGCAGACCATTTCAAATTAGACTGATTTCTCACCCAATGTTTGCATCTCCCACTCATGAAAATTGAAATTTGGTTCAGATTAAAATGGCATTGATGAACATTTGGAATCCACACAGCACCCTCTGCTGGTAGCTGTAGCTTTCTCCAAAGCTCACAGCCAATGTATGACACCAGTCTCCTTAATATTAACACCTGAAGGATAACCAGACCATTACTCATCCACATGGGATGTGTAAATATTATACATTCAGTTCAGCAACGAAACTGTGAATGGTTAAGTTTAACCATCGCAATAACCATTATTATGCAGCATAAAAGAATGGATATAGTAAAGAAATAAATTAGATGGTTATGTTAAGATGATACTGTAAGTGATACATGTTTAAACATGTTGTTTAATACTGGGCCCTTAAATACATTTCACTGTTGG